>QLOH01000846.1:0-344279 GCA_026901365.1 Sesbania bispinosa
GTTTGTCACTCTTTTTGGCTTGTTCTAAAGATGAAGCACTCTTTCCTCTTCTACTCGGTTAAGGTTGGTTTGATCTTGCAAAGACCAACAATGAGACTCAAACTTAATTCTACCTAAATTGAAGCGCACAAGCACAAAAATTTATCTACTGGAAAGCTAGAAATTACCTAAGACAAAACGAAAAATTGATGAGACAAGTAAGAAAAGTTGGCACTCAACAAAACTTATACACAAGAATAGAAAGCAAACAAGACAAGACAGAAAGAGATCGCAAAGAGAATTGTTTTTGGTTTAATTTTTGAAAAAGAGTTGCCAAACAATTGTTTTGGTAAAAACAACAAAATATTGTATACAAAGAAATGAAATGAAAAATTACAGCAAAATGATGAACTATATTGTTGGGCTACTTTTTTACTATTTTTCTTTTTGTTTTTCTCTATTTTTTTTGACTTTTTGGGTGTCTTGATTTTTTTCCTTGTTGACTTTTGTACCCTTTTTGTTTTTTGCACCTTTTCTGTATTTTTGGCAATGTATTTTTTTAATTCTTTTTGCTTCTCTTCTTTTTGCCCAAACAGAAAATTACAGAAATTTCTACGAAATTACAAAAAATAGAAATCTACCTAAAATATTTTTTTTCAAGATTTTTGCCTAAAAACTGGTCCAAAACGGTACCAAAAAACAAAATGGATTGTCTGTTTTCTAAAAACAGTATTGAAAAATGGAGTGGCAACCTGATTAAAAAATTGACCAAAATATTTGCTTAGCAGTTCCTTATTGATTACACAATCACAAAATGATGTTTCTAACGCGCTGGGTTTAATTTTAAGATTGGAATTAATTTTTGAAAGAAATTCAACAATTGAAATTTGTTAAACTTCTTCCAATTCTTTGAACCAAAAATCAGTCTATCGGTGAGCGTTTTGCGTAATCAAACAGGGAATTCCCAAGGTAGGAATAACAGTCAATTCAAATTTGCAATCAGAATGCCAAAAAGACAAATAGAACAGGAGTAGAAAATTGAACAAAACAGGGCCAAAATAAGCGCATAAATAGCAAGAAAATAGAAGAAAAATTGCGCAAAATTAAATGACAAGAAAGTAAATAGAGAAACTGAAATTAAAAGGATGAGGAGGACTGAAATTAAATGGCAGAAAGTAGAGGGGATGACAGAAATTAAAAGGATGGTAGAAGTTGAAATTAAATGGCGGAATAGTAAAGAGATGAATATGTATGAACAATTAAGTAGGGGAGATGAGGAAGAATGTAAAGGGATGGGAGAAAATGTAGGTGAACGATCTTTGGAAAATGGAAGCAACGATGCTCCCACTTACCACAATCCACCACACACAAACAGTTAGAATTCAATTTCACTCAAGAACTAGTATGAGCAATTGGAATAGGCATTTCATCAAACACCTAAGGGGTGGGTATTGCGTGACCCAAACAGTCCCAATCTAGAGAAAATTCAGCTACACAATCATAGACAAGCGCTGTAAGCAGCAGAAAGGCACCTCAGGCCTGAGAACAGTTCAAAGTCCAAATTACAATTGAAATGGGAGATGAATTACACAAGTTTCTTTTATGAAAATTCTGCACCAAAAGGCAGCAAGTACAGAACCAAAACACCTCCAAAACAGCCTCAAATTTGCTCAATCCAACAAAGCTCTGATGACCAATTGATAGCAGGAATGTTACAGATCTAGTATTGAGCAAAAACAACCGGTTAGAAGTGAAAATTAAGCAATAAAAGTGGCTGGGCAGCAACTATATTCACGCAAGAAAGTAAAGGAAAAAGAGGGAAAGTGAAAGAAAAAGTGGAGAGAAAAGAGATGGATGAACGCCACTGGTGCAGGCAACCCCCAACAACAGATAAGTTCAGCTGCTAGACACCACTGATTCAGGAGAATCAGATAAGTCTCTGGTTGGTTTGAGCAAGAACCACCAAGCCTTCTCTACTCACAAGATGAGGAGGAATTTTGGCATAATGCCTTTCCTTCAAATTCAACGTTGAAATAAATGGGTGTGATCTCCTATTTATAGGAAAAGGATGTGGCTAGGTGGTGGGAAGTGTAGAAACACAGGGAAACACTAGAAGGGGGGTTGAATAGTGTTTCTTAATAATTTTTGTAAGCTTTTCGCAAACGGTTAAGTTTACAACAGTTTCAGACAGGTTTAAGAGGCTGTCTGAAGTTTCTTAAGAAGGCTTCTGAAAAGATCTTTAAAAAGGTTTCTTGCTTTTTAAAATTATCAGAACAGTTTTCAACACCCTTTGGTTAGTATAAATAAATTGACAAGAGATAAGGGATAGAAAACTTAGCCAAGGAATTTATCCTGGTTCACTCACTACCACTGTGAGCTACGTCCAGTCCCAATGCCAACTAGCACTTGGATTTTCTCTTAATCTTCACCAAGATTACAAGTATTCTTTTATAGTCAAGCCTCTTCAGGCTCTACAACCAAGTATTCTTTTACAGACAAGCCTCTTCAGGCTCTATAACCAAGTATTCTTTTACAGACAAGCCTCTCCAGGCTCAAAGACAATTTTTACAAAGAGATATGTCTAAGCTTTTAAACTACACAAGTTTGAAGCTTAAACAGAGATGATGTACAATAAAAACTGAGGTATGCTCAGGATATACAAATGATGTACAATGAATATGAAATCAGAGTGTTTTTACAGAGAAAAACTTGCAGCATGATTTCTCTTAGACTTTCTTGTATAAGCAGTCACTCTCTTGATGGTCTTCATGAAGGGCTATTTATAACCAATCTTCAATCCGTTGAAATACCACCGTTTAGAGATAGCATTAAATGCTATTTAATCCGTTGTGAGCCATGCTTCTGAGAGTTCTGATTTTTCTGACACAGTACAAGGTTGCTGCTGCCATAAAGTTGCCACTGGTGTTGCTGCAAAGGCTGCGTTGCAGGGATTTCCTCAGTGGTGTATGAAATTCAAATATACCAGGAAAGGTCTTTGTGTTCCTTGCCATAAATATGTTTGAAAAGGTACGTGCAGCAGAGAACGCTTGACTCAGCAGAATTTCATAGATGTCTTCACATACTTCAGCAAAGAGTGCCACGTCATTAATGAGACTTCAGATGGATTCAACACTTCAGACGGGTTGCGCACTTCAGACGGCTTCAACACTTAAGACAGGTTGAACCTTTAGAAGGCTTTTCCACTCTACACAGGTTGACAACACTTCAGACAGTCTTTATAAGTTCAGAATGGCTTGTTGAAATCATAGATAAGTCATTAAACATTTATGTATCTATGATAAGTATTTTAACCCAAATTTGTTAAGCATTAAAACTTGAGAAGTGAGCTATCTAAAACATCATAATTTACCTTATGATATTTTTGAGACTCAACATTCTCCCCCTTTTTAATGATGACAAATTTGTTTAAAATAAAGAAATCTGAAAGGAGTTTTAAAATAAAATAAACTTAAAAAAATAACTCCCCCTCAGATAAAGATCTCTCAGGTCAAACAGATTCTGTTCAATTACTCTTATCAAATACTCCCCCTGAGACCTGTAATTACTTCAGATTTTGTTAGTTTTAATACTCCCCCTTTTGTCATTAATCAAAAGGGAATTTTAGAGCATAACTTCAAAATAATCACAGTAAAAACATTGTGATACCAGCATTCATGAGAACAAACAGAATATATTATCAGTCAAAAGAGTTCACATAACAGAAATTAAGCACTCAAAATAAAGTTAACACCAAACATGGCTAAACATCATAGACTATCCATCTTTCTTCAGCAAGGCCTCTTTCATAAAGGAGAGCAATTCTTCCTTTGCCTTGTCAATCTGAGAAATGACAGCAGTCTTCAATTATTCTTGCCCAGTTCTGATGTGTTGTTGCTCTTGAAGGATTTGATCTTGCTTAGCAACAAGAGTAGAATTTCTTTTCTCCAAGCTCTTCACTTGATGCCTCAGCTTCCTGTTCTCTTCCTCAAGATTTAGTTCCACTTCATATAGAATGATCTGAATGTGCCTGCACACGAATCTGAGCAGATCGAATCCTGGATGCAACCCATAATCTTCGGGATGACTCACAAGAAAGAAGAAAGTTCTGCTAGGGCAGATTAGCTTCCAGTCTTCATTAAAGGGTTCAGACATGGGGAATCTGCCTCTGATATACTGATACTGCACATTGGTGGAGACACCATAGTCTATGATGGAGTCATCATCTGGTCCTGCAGATCCAGAAGAGGATCCAACATCCTCTCTGATCTTCCAGTGGGATAACCATACCCTATCCTTGTAGCTGTGATCTAAACCTCCACCTTGTCTTTTGATCCGAGCAGGTAGCTCATTCCATTCTGTTGGAGTTAAAGGTTTCTGGGGAACTGGATAAGCTTTAGGTTCCTTGAACTTGTCAGCAGGACCTTCTTCCAGGGAGTACCTAGGAACAATTATGTCAAGTTGCACCAGAATCTCTGTGGTTGACCTGATGGAGATTGTTCTAGGTGGCCTATAGCCTCTCATGCCTACTGACTTCATGTAGTCCCTCTCAAAAAGTTCAGCTTCAGTAGACAGTTGCTTGACAAAACACCATTCATCATTAGACAACCTGAGGGAGTCACCAGAGAAGGGGTTAAGTGGAGCCCACTTATGAGCAGGTGGAACTGCACCCTTTCTGATCTTTTCAATCTGGTCTGAGTAAAACTGATCTGAACTGCCTTGATACTTTGCCCTTTATTCACCAGCAGTGTGCTTGATAAGGCCATGGTGAAGAGAGATGGATGGTTCATTTCTGAAAAATTGCAGCTCTTCAAATAAGTTGGGGAACTTGAGGACTCTGACCCTCTCACTGAAAGGTTCCTCATACTTTTTGTGGGGTACTTCAGCAGCTTCATCATATTGGTGCTGAGTGAAAGGAAAAGCATAAGGATCAAATGTAGGCTCTGTGAAGAAGTCCCTACTTTTGGGTCCTAGCCTTATATGCTCAGGAAGAATGCTTCCTTTCCATACTTCAGAGCTGTCACCTTGTTGATGTTCATCTGTGGGGTCTTTAGACTGAGTGGATTCTGAAGATGATGAAGGTGATGAAGGTGGTGATGAGGGAGGTGATGAAAGTGTTTCTTCTTCTTTCTCCTCTACTATTTTCTTCTCAGGTGATGAAGATGGTGATGGGGTCACATTATCAAACCTTACCCTGAGCCTTTTCTGAGGAGGTTTAGCTTTCTCAGGTTCCTTCTCCTTTTCCTTTTCAGCTTGCTTCTCTTCTCTTCTTCTCTTGAAATACAAGTTTGCTTTGACAAATTTTTTATACTTGCCAGCCTCATCCATTTCCTCCAGTTGACTTGGAATGCTCCTTGTAATCCTAACAGAGGGTTCAGGAGCTGGCTGAAATAACTTTGTTTTTGTTCTCCTTCTTTGCTGTGTACTGGATCTTTTTCTCTTCTTGGTCTCTTGAGCAATGGAAGCTAGCCTTTCATCTTCAGCAAGAGCTAGCTGAGAGGCTACTGCAAGAGCATAATCAGTCTTTTCTTGTTAAGCCTTCTTCTCTATTTCTTCATTCTCCAAAGCTGTAGCAAGGGCTGCTACTTGAATAAGCTCAGGATCAGAAGGACATCCAGCCAGAGGTGCTGCTGTCAAAGCTTCAGGATCAGCAATCTCAGCTACCTCTTCCTCATGAGCCTTTCCTTCTGTTTCAGAAGTGGGCTTAGGATTAAGAGTTCTTACACCTTCAGAACCCTGACCCACAATTTCAGATGGCTTTTGCAAAGCCTTCTGAACAGGTTCAGATGTCTGAGTGTGCAAGTCCATAGCTTCTAGAGACACCTTTGCTGAACTCCTGACAGGGAGCTTCTTCCTTTTCAGATGAGGGGATGACTTGGAGGGCTTGAACTCATCTTTTTTGATATCCCCCTGAAGCTCTTTCTCAAGAATCTCAAAGGTGGTTCCTCTTCTTGAGGCCTTCTCCATAAAAACACTCTCCTTCAGAGTAGGAGATGGAGGTCGTGGAATGAGCTTGATTCCCATGCTCTTCAAGTTTGACTCACCAAAGAACACATGTGATTTATGGTCACATAATCTTTCAACAGGTACCTTAAAATGCATAAGTACCTTCATGATTAGAGTGTTGTGGGGAAGATTTCCAGCAGAGTCTCGAATCTTCTTCTACATATGGAACATGATAATGCTTGGGAGATTGACTTTCTTCTTCTAAAGCAGGTGAATCAGACAGAACCTTTCCAATTCTGAGACATGGTTTCTGCTTCCATTCTTAGGGATTATTGCACACCATAAGATAGCATGAAGAACTCTAACCTTCTCTAGCAAGAACTTGGAATCCAGGCTTTTGGGTTCTTCTGTTCCATACAGCATCTTTGTAAACAACTTGTGCCCACCATTCTTCATCTCCCACCCAGGAATGAAGGTTGCACCTTCAGCCTTAACATCAGTGATTGTGGAGAGAATGCCTTGATAAACAAAAACTGAAACCCCTAGAACAGAGGCTTTGATGCTTTCATACACTCCCTTAGAATTAGGTTTTCCTCGAGCAGAAGACCAAAAATCCACCACACTTTGTTCATGCCATTGACAGTTAATGTGGTCAAAGAAAGAAGTCCACCCAGCTGCATCAAATTCCTCAACCAAATCCATGCCAATGTTGCGAAGCTCGTCAAGATTCACTCCCTTTGATCTAACCACATTTCCGCCAGAACCAGCGGTCTTCTTGGGGGCCATTGTTGAGTTGTAGGGAAACTTTGAGAGAAAAAGGTTGCTTGAGCAGTGAAGAAGATCAAACGAAATATTGAGGAAAGAGAATGTAAGGCTTCCTCGACACAGTTACTCCTGCATTTATAGACCCATGATGCAATGATGCCCTGTACCGGCTGCGTAGACTTCGGGTAACGTGCGAAGTGGAAGAGACAAAAACTTTAAAAGAAGGAATTCAACTGTCTCAGATAGCCACGTCAGCCAGTTACTTCAGATAGGTGAAAATTTCAGACACAAATAAATTTCAGATAATCTAAAATTTCAGACATGTCACTGTTTCAGACACACTGAAATTTCAGACGCACTAAAAAATTTCAGATAACATAATAATATCAGACACAATTAATTTTTAGAGAATGCATGTATATTTAAGTTGTTGCGTATGAACTTAAATCTATCTTCAGCCAGGGGTTTTGTGAATATATCTGCCCATTGATGCTCTGTGTCAATGAACTGAATATCAAAAACACCTTTCTGAACATAGTCTCTAATGAAATGATGTTTGATTTCTATATGCTTTGCCCTAGAATGTTGAATGGGATTTTTGGATAAATTAATTGCACTGGTATTATCACAAAGAACAGGTATAGCAGAGATAGGAATATTAAAATCCTCAAGCTGATACTTAACCCATAGAAGTTGTGAACAACAACTGGCTGCTGATATATACTCTGCTTCTTCTGTTGATAAAGCAATGGTGCTTTGCCTTTTGCTTGACCAGTTGATCATGTTATTTCCAAAGAAATGACATCCTCCACTGATGCTCTTTCTTTCTATTCTATCTCCAGCAAAGTCAACATCACAATATCCTATTAACCTGCAATCTTTGCTCCTCTTATAGCATAAACCAAGATTAGTAGTATCTTTCAGATATCTAAAAATTCTTTTAACAGCTTTGTAATGAGTAATTCTTGGATCTGATTGAAATCTAGCACAGAGACAAACACTGAACATTATGTTAGGTCTTCTTGTTGTTAGATACAACAACGAGCCAATCATTCCTCTGTATAAAATTTGATTCACTGGTTCTTCTTTGTCATCTTTGCTCAAAGAGTGATGTGAACCCAACCGGGTAAGAATAAAGAAGATGGTGACATGGCTTTAAATGAAGTGACAGTTGCATTTAATGCAACTACCAGTTGAAGAACCATCATTTAGCATGGAATGAGGCCATGTGGGGCAGCCAACTTAGCCTTCAATTTGCTGATTTAATTAGTTTTATTTGTTTTAATAAACTTTAGGGAGTTACAAGACATACGGTTTTAATTTCTGGTGGTTACAAGACAAGGTTATAATGTTGTTTAATTGCATTAAAACCTTGTGTACTAGCCGTTGGAAGAAGCTTGCTAGGTACGGCTGAACCTGGACATTTTTGAAGCTACATGGAGACCCTTTAGCTAGCCAAAGGTTGCGGCCAACATGTGATAGAATGGCTGAGTTATATGCCATTAATGTGCGGCTAGCATGTGCTTGAATTGGCTGAATAAAGAGTCATCAAATAGGTGCCAACAAGGAAGTAAATTGGGGAGTGAATAGCCATCAAAGTGGCGGCCAACATCATGAAGAGGAAGGTTACAAATTGAATGAAAACTTGATGAATTGGGGCTGTTACATGCGGCCACTTATTGGCTGATTCATTAGCTACTTTAATCCATGTTTGGTGGTTACAAGTCAAGGAATAATGAAGCCACATGTGCCTAAAATGCGGGCTAGAATTTGCGGCCATCTAAGCTAGTTTATGCCGAGTTTATTAGCTTAATTTATCTCTTAAATTAATTTAATTTGTAGTAGTTTTAATTAGGGTTGCTTGGTATATGTATGAGGGGTATTTTTGGGAGTAATTTGGGCATGAAGGTGCAGCTGATTGCATGACCCTATTTCACCTTGTAAACTCTATAAATACATGCTCCATGCATGCAAGAAGGGGGAGATGTTTTATGCCAAGTTTATCAATATAAGTGAAAGTGATTTTCTCTTTAGTGAAAGTGATTTTCTCTAAATTTCTTGCTAGTCAAGAGTTGAAGATTATCAAAGGTTCTTTACCTTTGTGTGTGTATCTTCAAGGACTTATCTTTCAAGTCTTGAAAGTGTGACGTCCATCTTCTATCATTTCTAATTTTCCTACTTCTCCTAGTTTGTTCAAAAACCTATTTTTCCTATACGTACTACTTGAAATATATGCGATTTATTTTTCAAGTAATCAAAGGTTGAATATTAGTTTTTCTCATTCTTCTAATTTATTTTAAAAATAGTGTTTGAATTCCAAAGAAAAGAGAAAAAGAAAAGAAAATAGCAAAAAGAAAGAAAAAGAAAATATTGCAAGAATAGAAAAGGTGTTTGTCAAGAAAGGTGATATTTTATTCAGAATTTTTCTAAGGTCCATTCAAAATAGATCCTCAAGGTTCATATCATTTGGTATCAGAGCTCCGGTTATTAGAAATTTTTCTGAATTCTTCTTTGTAACAAATACTATTTCTTCTTAGCTTTTCTTGTGTTATTGTTTTCTTGACTGCACGCAGGTTGGTGAATTATTTGATTTATTCTCCTCATTGGTGTGGTAAGAAATTCAAGAGAAATAGAGTGGAAAAAGGCAAGAGAGTTACGTCTTAGAAAAAAGCCAAGTATTGTGTGCAAACACGAGAGTGGTGAGGTTTCTAAACACCTAACATAATTTTTTTCTGTTACGTTTTTTCTTGTTCTTTATCATGGCAGAAAGGGTGGGAGAATTCTACATGATTAGAAGACTTCTTGGTAGCCAAACCGTGGACAAAGAGGAAAGCCAAAGGGAGAACATCTTTCACACCAGATGTTCAATCAATGGTAAAATCTGTTTGGTGATTATTGATGGTGGTAGTTGTACTTATGTGGTTAGTTCCAGATTGGTAGACAAGATGAAATTGGACACAAAACCACACCCTAGGCCATACAAGCTTCAATGGCTTAGTGAGGAAGATGAAGTCCACGTGAAAAGGCAAGCTGAAATTCCTTTTATAATAGGAAAGTATCAAGACAAGGTGACTTGTGATGTGGTACCAATGGAGGCCAGCCATATTCTCCTTGGGAGGGTCGTGGCAGTATGATACTAGAGCTATCCATGATGGCTTTACAAATAAAATTTCTTTCATGTACCATGACAAAAAAATTATTTTGAGGCCTTTAACATCGAGAGAAGTTAGTGAGGATCAAAATAAATTGAGAGAAAAGATTGCTCAAGAGAGGTTGAGTGAGAAATTTGAAAAAGAAGAGAAGATGAGAGAAAAAGAGAAAAAGAACGAAGAGATTTTATTTGTTAATGATTTTTCTTCTACTGTTTGTTATGTTAATTTTCAGGAACAAAAGGATGGGGATGTGAATGAAATACACCAACTCCCATGTTTGAAGAGAAAGCTTATTGATATTGTTCCTAGTGCTCCATTGTACATCCAACCCACTATTGAAGACCAAACTCATGAAGATATTGAAGACAAACACATAGAGTCTTTTGTTTCTGAGGCTGAATTGCATTTGTTTAAAAACAAAATTCTGCATGTTTGTTTGACAAGAAAATTTACTCATGATCATGATGTTTGGATTTGGAAATCAAAAAGGAAGAATTCATTGATGCATAAAGAAAGAATGACCAAATCTGAATTTTTACAGGTTGTGTTTGATCCTGGAGGTTGAGTTTGTTCGTTCCAATTTCAAGTGAATAAAGCCTTAAGATTCGGGACGAATCTTCTCTAAGAAGGAGGGTATGATGTGAACCCAACCGGGTAAGAATAAAGAAGATGGTGACATGGCTTTAAATGAAGTGACAGTTGCATTTAATGCAACTACCAGTTGAAGAACCATCATTTAGCATGGAATGAGGCCATGTGGGGCAGCCAACTTAGCCTTCAATTTGCTGATTTAATTAGTTTTATTTGTTTTAATAAACTTTAGGGAGTTACAAGACATACGGTTTTAATTTCTGGTGGTTACAAGACAAGGTTATAATGTTGTTTAATTGCATTAAAACCTTGTGTACTAGCCGTTGGAAGAAGCTTGCTAGGTACGACTGAACCTGGACATTTTTGAAGCTACATGGAGACCCTTTAGCTAGCCAAAGGTTGCGGCCAACATGTGATAGAATGGCTGAGTTATATGCCATTAATGTGCGGCTAGCATGTGCTTGAATTGGCTGAATAAAGAGTCATCAAATAGGTGCCAACAAGGAAGTAAATTGGGGAGTGAATAGCCATCAAAGTGGCGGCCAACATCATGAAGAGGAAGGTTACAAATTGAATGAAAACTTGATGAATTGGGGCTGTTACATGCGGCCACTTATTGGCTGATTCATTAGCTACTTTAATCCATGTTTGGTGGTTACAAGTCAAGGAATAATGAAGCCACATGTGCCTAAAATGCGGGCTAGAATTTGCGGCCATCTAAGCTAGTTTATGCCGAGTTTATTAGCTTAATTTATCTCTTAAATTAATTTAATTTGTAGTAGTTTTAATTAGGGTTGCTTGGTATATGTATGAGGGGTATTTTTGGGAGTAATTTGGGCATGAAGGTGCAGCTGATTGCATGGCCCTATTTCACCTTGTAAACTCTATAAATACATGCTTCATGCATGCAAGAAGGGAGAGATGTTTTATGCCAAGTTTATCAATATAAGTGAAAGTGATTTTCTCTAAATTTCTTGCTAGTCAAGAGTTGAAGATTATCAAAGGTTCTTCACCTTTGTGTGTGTATCTTCAAGGACTTATCTTTTAAGTCTTGAAAGTGTGACGTCCATCTTCTATCATTTCTAATTTTCCTACTTCTCCTAGTTTGTTCAAAAACCTATTTTCCTATACGTACTACTTGAAATATATGCGATTTATTTTTCAAGTAATCAAAGGTTGAATATTAGTTTTTCTCATTCTTCTAATTTATTTTAAAAATAGTGTTTGAATTCCAAAGAAAAGAGAAAAAGAAAAGAAAATAGCAAAAAGAAAGAAAAAGAAAATATTGCAAGAATAGAAAAGGTGTTTGTCAAGAAAGGTGATATTTTATTCAGAATTTTTCTAAGGTCCATTCAAAATAGATCCTCAAGGTTCATATCAAAGATGCAGAGGGATGCATAGGAGTTGAAATGGGTTTGCAATCACTCATGTTGAACTTCTTAAGCATTTCTTTTGTATATTTTTCTTGATGGATCCATATACAATCAAAATCTTGCTTAATTTGAAGTCCCAAGAAAAATTTTAGTTCTCCCATTAAACTCATTTCAAATTCTAATTGCATCAACTCAGAAAACTCCTTGCACAGAGAAGAATCAGTTGAACCAAATATAATGTCATCAACATATATCTGGACAAGTATAAAATCTTTGTTAGACTATTTTCTGAAAAGGGTGGTATCTACTTTTCCTCTTTCAAAACCATTTTTGATAAGAAAACTGCTCAGTCTGTCATACCATGCTCTTGGAGCTTGTTTCAGACCATAAAGAGCCTTTTTCAATTTGAAAACATGATCAGGAAAAGCAGTGTCTTCAAAACCAGGGGGTTGTCTAACAAAAACTTCGTCTTCAATGAAACCGTTGAGGAAGACACTTTTGACATCCATTTGATATAGTTTGATGCCATTATTTACAGCATAAGAGAGAAGAATCCTAATTTCTTCTAATCTAGCAACAGGGGCAAAGGTTTCAGTGAAGTCAATACCTTCTTGTTGATTGTACCCTTGAGCCACCAATCTTGCTTTGTTTCTGACCACTTTTCCTTCTTCTGACAGCTTGTTTCTGAACACCCATTTGGTTCCCATAATTGTTTTCCCATGGGGTTTAGGAACAAGTGTCCAGACATCACTCCTAGCAAATTGGTTTAGCTCCTCTTGCATGGCTAGAATCCACCCTTCAGACAGGAGAGCAAGAGAATTCAGATTCTTGAATTTTGATCTTATCTTAACTCCTTCTGAAGTGCTGCCAATGATTTGCTCTTTTGGATGATGTGATTTGTATCTCCAGTCAGGTTTCTGAGGTGATATCAAATCAGTCTGAGACTCAACATTGGTCTGAAGAGGTTCAGTGACAGATGGTGCTTCAGACACCTGTTCATCCTTGATGCTGTCATGATTATTCAGCTCCTTTCCTGCAAAGTCATCTTCTAGATCTGATAATTCCCTATCAGTCTCTTTGTTGTCATTAAATTTAACATGGTTTGATTCCTCTACAGTTAAAGTTCTAGAGTTATATACTCTATAGGCTTTAGATGTTTCAGAATATCCTATGAAAATTCCATTGTCAGATTTTGCATCAAATTTTCCAAGATCATCCTTGGTGTTGAGTATAAAACACTCACAGCCAAAGGTGTGGAAATATGATATGTTGGGTTTTCTTCCCTTCCATAATTCATAAGGAGTCTTTTTCAGAATTGGTCTTACCAATATTCTGTTTTGAAGGTAGCAAGTTGTGTTAATAGCTTCTGCCCAGAAAGATCTTGGTAGATTGCATGAGTTGAGCATGGTTCTTCCCATTTCTTGCAAGCTTCTGTTCTTTCTCTCAACAACCCCATTTTGCTGAGGTGTTCTTGCCACAGAGAAATTGTGTGAGATCCCATTCTCATCACAGAACAGTTGAAAGTTTGCATTCTCAAACTCTCCACCATGATCACTTCTGATAACAGATATACAGAATCATTTTTCATTCTGTACCTTCTTGCAGAATATTGTAAAATTCCTGAAAGTCTCATCCTTGCTTCTTAGGAATAACACCCATGTGAATCTAGAATAGTCATCAACAATGACCAAACCATATTTCTTACCACTAATTCTTTCTGTTCTAATAGGACCAAACAAGTCAATATGTAACAATTCTAAAGGTCTGCTAGTGGAAACAACATCCTTACTCTGAAAAGAGTGTCTTGTTTGTTTTCCTTTCAGACAGCTTTCACATAAAATGTCAGATTTGTAAGAAAGCTTGGGCAGTCCTTTAACAAGGTTTTGTTTTGCTAACTTTGAGATCAATCTCAAGTTGGCATGCCCAAGTCTTTGGTGCCAAATCTGTTTTTCATCTTCAATAGAGAGAAAACATTTTACATTTTGACTTGCCAAATCCTCTAGATCAATTTTGTACACATTGTTGTGTCTCTTAGCAGTAAAAAGAATTTGATCACGAGAGTCTTTGACTATACATCCTTCTTTAGTAAAGGAAACCATATATCCACTGTCACACAATTGACTTATGCTCAGTAGATTGTGCTGAAGTCCCTCTACTAGAAGAACATTCTTAATAAGGGATAGAGGAGACATACCTACAGTCCCTATTCCTGTGATCTTCCCTTGCTGATTTCCACCAAAGGTGACCACACCTCCTACTCTGGGCCTAAGGTTTTGGAACAAAGACCTTTCTCCTGTCATGTGTCGCAAGCACCCACTGTCCAGGTACCATTTGTGGGGTCTCCTTTGTCCTGTTAAACACATCTGCAACAGGAATGATCAAGTTCTTAGGTACCCATATTCTTTTGGGTCCTTTCTTGTTAGATTTGGGTTTTGCTTTTCCCTTGTGTTTACACTGAGCCACATTGTGTCCAGGCTTGCCACAGTGAGAACACCCAATAGCTTTCTTTTTGCCTTTAGTAAAATTTTTTAAAATATGAGGTTCAGAGGTATCATGATCACAAAAGCCTAATCCACTTTTGTCAAGGGGATCCCTTTGATTGCCAAGCAATCTGTTAAGGTTTTCTGTTCCTTTGATAAATTTAGCTAAGTCTTTTGTCAGTTCCTCAACTTGTTTCTGAAGTTTTTTGTTTTCTTCAGAGACAGTTTGTGAACTGCTGCTTTCAGTCACAAGAATTCTCTCCTTGAGCATAATATTTTCTATCTCAAGGGCCTCATATTTACTACACATTTCTGTGTGGGCCTTGGACAGATTCTTATACTCTTGGAAGAGTTCCTTGGAACTTTCCATCAGATCATCATACATCTCTTGAAGAGTTAAGGGAAATACCTCAGATTCTGAGCTATCTGATGAGGGCAGGCTAGCCATGAGACATAGGTTGGCCTCTTCTGAAGTGTCTTCCTCTTCTTCTGAGGTAGACTCATCAAGATCCTCCCATGTTGCCATCAGACCCTTCTTCTTCTTGAAGAATTTCTTCTTTTTGAAGTTGTTCTTCTTCAGTCTTGGACATTCAGCCTTCATATGACCTGGCTGTTTACACTCATAACATATAATTTTGTCATTTTGAGAATCCTTACCTGACTTACCTGATTTAGAGGTTGAGGGTTGGTTCTTTCTAAACTTTCCTCTATTCTGCAGCATCCTCTTGATTTTCCTGCTGAAAAGAGCAAGATCATCATCTTCTGAGCTATCTCCAGAATCTTCATCTGCTTCTGAAGTTTCCTCAGCTTGCATGGCTTTAATGCTGCCATGCCTAGGGTGTTTGGCTTTGGAGTTTAATGCCAGAGATTTCTTCTTGATGTCATCGTCCCCAAGTTCAAGCTCATGAACTTTGAGAGATCCCAACAGTTCTTCCATTCTAAGAGAGTTTAAGTCTCTGGCCTCTTGAATGGTTGTAACTTTGGGTCTCCAGGACTTTGGCAAACTTCTCAGAATCTTTCTATTATTGTCTCCAGATTCAAAAGTTCTACCTAAAGACCTGAGTCCATTAGTTATAGTCTGAAACCTCCCAAACATTTGATCTATGGTTTCAGATTCTTCCATCTTGAACATCTCATATTGATGTATAAGCATGCTGATTTTGGATTGCTTGACAGTCTCAGTCCCTTCATGGGCGCCTGCAAGTGTATCCCAAATCTCCTTGGCAGATGAACATCCATGAACCTTCTCATACTCTGATTTGTTCAAAGAACATATCAAATAGAGTTTGGCTTTAGGATTTAACTGAACTCTAGCCTTCTACTCTAAGGTCCATTCAGCCTTAAGTATTGGCACTCCGTTATGTATAGGCACATAGTCTCCATCAGTGACCACATCCCAAACATCAATGTTGTTGCTCTCAATGAACAACTTCATACGATCCCTCCAATAGTGGTAGTCCACTCCATTGAATGTTGGGGGTCTTGTGATAGAGGCTCCTTCAGTGATGTACTGTCTGTTGTTGGAAGCTTCCATCTGGATCTTTAATCCTCAAACACTTGTAAGGTGCTCAACCCTGAGTTGAGCTCTGATACCAACTGTAGAAACACAGGGAAACACTAGAAGGGGGGTTGAATAGTGTTTCTTAATAATTTATGGAAGCTTTTCGCAAACGGTTAAGTTTATAACAGTTTCAGACAAGTTTAAGAGGCTGTCTGAAGTTTCTTAAGAAGGCTTCTGAAAAGATCTTTAAAAAGGTTTCTTGCTTTTTAAAATTATCAGAACAATTTTCAACACCCTTTGGTTAGTATAAATAAATTGACAAGAGATAAGGAATAGAAAACTTAGCAAAGGAATTTATCCTGGTTCACTCACTACCACTGTGAGCTACGTCCAGTCCCAATGCCAACTAGCACTTGGATTTTCTCTTAATCTTCACCAAGATTACAATTATTCTTTTACAGTCAAGCCTCTTCAGGCTCTAAAACCAAGTATTCTTTTACAGACAAGCCTCTTCAGGCTCTACAACCAAGTATTCTTTTACATACAAGCCTCTCCAGGCTCAAAGACAATTTTTACAAAGAGATATGTCTAAGCTTTTAAACTACACAAGTTTGAAGCTTAAACAGAGATGATGTACAATAAAAACTGAGGTATGCTCAGGATATACAAATGATGTACAATGAATATGAAATCAGAGTGTTTTTACAGAGAAAAACTTGCAGCGTGATTTCTCTTAGACTTTCTTGTATAAGCAGACACTCTCTTGATGGTCTTCATGAAGGGATATTTATAACCAATCTTCAAACCGTTGAAATACCACCGTTTAGAGATAGCATTAAATGCTATTTAATCCGTTGTGAGACATGCTTTTGAGAGTTCTAATTTTTCTGACACAGTACAAGGTTGCTGCTGCCATATAGCTGCCACTGTTGTTGCTGCAAAGGCTGCGTTTGATATGAACCTTAAGGTTCAATTTAGAATGGACCTTAGAAAATTCTGAATAAAAGAACACTTCTCTTGACAAGCACTTTTTCTACTAAGAGTCAATATTTCTATTTTCTTTTCTTTTATCACGTACGTATCTTTTTTTTTTCTTTTCTTTTCTTTTTGATAATTTCTTTTTCTTTTATAAAATGAAAACCAAAGTAGTAACCTTGCCAAAAACAATATTCACCCCTTTGAATAACTTGATAAATAAATCACTCATAAACCAAGTAATACGTATAGGAAAAATACTGGTTTTGAACATGAAATAGTAAAAACGTAGAAGAAAGAAGAAGAGATAAGGAAAGGACGTCACACTTTCTAAGACTTGAAAGATAAGTCCCTGAGAACATACACACAAAGGAAGGATCCTTTGATAAATTCTCAACTCTTGACTAGCAAGAAAACTTAGAGAAACACTCTCAAAGTATAGGTAATTTTCTGCATAAACATTCTAACCTTTCTTGCATGCATGAAGCATGTATTTATAGAGTTTACAAGGTGAATTAGGGTTATGCACTCAGCTGCATGTTCACGCCCCAAATCTCCCAAAAATACCCTTTACACACTTCCCATGCAACCCTAATACATTACTAGGAAATAACTAAATTAAAGAGACAAAATTAGCTAATAAAATCCAACCTAAGTGTGCTTGTGTGGCCGCATTTTCCCAACCAGAATTTTGGCACATGTGGCTGCAATAAACCTTAGGAAATAACCACCAAACATGAAGTAAAGAGGCTATTCTTGCAGCAATAAAATGGCCGCACATAACATCCACCATTCATCAAGTTCCCATTCATTTTGTAACCTCCCTCTTCATGACTTGGCCGCCACTTTAATAGCCTTTTATTCTCCAATTTATAACCTTGTTGGCCCCTTCTTGATGACTAATAACTCAGCCAATTTTAGCACATGTTGGCCGCAAACTTGGACTAGGTGAGAGGTTCCCATGTGGCTCCAAATAAGACTAGGTTCATGCGTGCAAACAAGCCTACTCCAACGGCTAGTAGACAAGGCTTTCAATGCATTTTAATAACATTACAACCTTGTCTTGTAACCATAAAAACAATAACTCAAATGTCTTGTAACTTCCTATTCTTTATTGAAAGCAAATAAATCTAATAATTTCAGCAAAATAAAAGAGAGTGGACGCCCACAATTGCCACATGTGGCCGCCCACAATGCCACATCATTTGCCTTGAAGGTGCTTCAACTGGTAGTTGCATTAAATGCAATTGTCTCTTCATCAATGGCTCCATCCTCTTCAATCTGAGTGCAATTAATGAACTGAAGACTTTCATTAATATTTTGTATACTTTGAGATTGGACTTCCTTGATGACAAGTTGTAGTGCCTCCTTAGCCTTCCTAGCCTGCGCCCTTGTCATGGGCCCACCTAATTTGTTGACTGCTTGACTGATGTCCACATCACGCCCCCCTTCTTGTAAAGGATTTGTCCTCAAATCTGAAGGGTCCTCACCTGCATCAAAAAGAGTTAAATCAGCAACATTAAAGGTTGCACTAACATTATACTCACCAGGCAAGTCTATTTTGTAGGCGTTATCATTAATCCTTTCAAGCACTTGGAAAGGTCCATCTCCCCTTGGTTGAAGCTTTGATTTCCTTTGTTCTGGGAACCTTTCTTTCCTCATGTGTATCCATACCCAATCCCCTGGTTGGAACACCATTTTCTTCCTTCCCTTGTTTGCTTGCTTGGCATAGCTCTCATTTTTCTTTTCAATTTGAGCCTTAACCTTCTCATGCATCTTTTTGACAAAATCAGCCTTAGCCTGCGCTTCCTTATGCTTAAACATAGAAATATTAGACAAAGGTAATATATCAAGAGGAGTTAAAGGGTTGAATCCATACACTACCTCAAAAGGTGAACAATTAGTAGTACTATGAACAGCCCTATTATAAGCAAATTCAACATGAGGCAAACAATCCTCCCAAGATTTTATGTTTTTGTTCAAAATTGTCCTAAGCAAAGTACCTAGGGTCCTATTAACCACTTCTGTTTGTCCATCAGTTTGGGGATGGCAAGTAGTAGAAAACAGTAACTTGGTGCCAAGCTTTCCCCACAAAGTCCTCCAAAAATGACTCAAGAATTTTGAATCCTTATCACTCACTATGCTTCTTGGCATTCCATGCAATCTGATTATTTCCTTGAAAAATAAATCTGCTATATGGCAAGCATCATCTACCTTCTTGCAAGGTATAAAGTGAGCCATTTTTGAAAACCTGTCAACCACAACAAACACAGAATCTTTTCCATTCTTTGTTCTTGGAAGTCCCAAAACAAAGTCCATGGAAATATCAGTCCAAGGAAATTCAGGAACAGGTAAAGGAGTATATAAACCATGAGGTTTGACCTTAGACTTAGCCCTTTTGCAAACAATACATTGGTCACATATTTTATGAACATCACGTTTCATATTTGGCCAATAAAAATTATCTTGCAAAATTTCTAAAGTCTTTTGCACTCCAAAATGTCCCATTAAACCCCCTTCATGTGACTCCCTCACAAGCATTTCTCTTATGGAACTTTTAGGCACACAAAATTTATTCCCTTTAAACAAAAATTCATTATGCCTTAAAAATCCATTTTCTAATTTTTTTAAACATGCCACATATATATCAGCAAAATCCATATCATCACAATACATGCTTTTCAAAGATTCAAGTCCATACAGTTTAGCTTCTAGCATAGCAAGTAAGACATGTCTCCTAGAAAGAGCATCAGCAACTATATTTCCTTTACCTTTTTATGCTTTATGACGTATGGAAATTGTTCCAAAAATTCAACCCACTTAGCATGCCTTTTATTTAATTTTCCTTGGCCTTTTAAATACTTCAAAGATTCATGATCACTATGAATTACAAACTCTTTAGGAAGTAAATAATGTTGCCAAGTTTTAAGAGCCCTTACCAAAGCATATAATTCCTTATCATAAGTAGAATAATTAAGTGCTGGACCACTTAATTTTTCACTAAAATAAGCAATTGGATGCCCCTCTTGCAATAAAACAGCACCAATACCAACATTAGAAGCATCACACTCTAACTCAAAAGATTTTGCAAAATTTGGTAAGGCTAAAATAGGCGCATGTGTGAGCCTATCTTTAAGGGCAGCAAAGGCCGCCTCTTGCTTCTCCCCCCATTTATATCCCACATTCTTTTTAACAATATCATTTAGGGGTGTAGCCAAGGTGCTAAAATCCTTAACAAATCTTCTATAAAAACTTGCTAAGCCATGAAAACTTCTCACCTCACTCACATTTTTAGGCGTTGGCCATTCTTGAATAGCCTTCACCTTTTCCTCATCCACTTGAACTCCCTTGGAGCTCACAACAAATCCCAAGAAAACAACATGGTTGGTACAGAAAACGCATTTTTCTATGTTTGCATACAAATTTTCTTTTCTAAGCACATCCAAAACAGATTTCAAATGATTAACATGCATATCCAAAGAAGTGCTATAGACAAGAATATCATCAAAGTATACAACCACAAATTTCCCAATGAATTCCCTTAAAACATGGTTCATTAATCTCATAAACGTACTAGGAGCATTAGTTAATCCAAACGGCATAACTAACCATTCATATAACCCATATTTAGTTTTGAAGGCTGTTTTCCATTCATCCCCCACCCTTATACGTATTTGATTATATCCACTTTTAAGATCAATTTTAGAGAAAATGCAAGCACCATGAAGTTCATCAAGTAAATCATGTAACCTGGGAATAGGATGACGATACTTGATTGTGATGTTGTTGACAGCTCTACAATCTGAACACATTCTCCAAGTTCCATCTTTTTTTGGTACCAGAATGACTGGTACTGCGCAAGGACTCATGCTATCCCTCACCCATCCCTTGCTAATGAGTTCACTTACTTGCCTTTCAATCTCTTTAGTCTCTTGAGGATTAATCCTATAAGCTGGCCGATTTGGCAAAGATGCTCCAGGAATGAGGTCTATGTGGTGCTCAATTCCTCTCAAGGGTGGTAGGCCATCTGGAACATTTTCTGGAAAAATATCCTCATATTCCTGCAAAAGAGATTTAACTACAGAAGGCAATTCAAATTTATCAAAAGTGTTAGTAGTCAAAAGATGGTTAGTACTAAACAACAAATAAAGTGGTTGTCTTGTACATAACACTCTCCTCACTTCTTTTTCTTTTGCCAAACAAAGTTGTTTGCCCTCTTGATTTTCACTCTTTTTCTTTTGGCTTTCTTCTTTTTCACGTTTTTCATTTTTTCTCTCTTGAGCAATCTTTTCTCTCAATTTATTTTGATCCTCACTAACCTCTCTAGGTGATAAAGGCCTCAAAATAATTTTTTTGTCATGATACAAGAAAGAGATTTTATTGGTAAAGCCATCATGGATAGCTTTAGTGTCAAACTGCCACGGCCTCCCAAGAAGTAGGTGGCTGGCCTCCATGGGTACCACATCACAAAGTACTTTGTCTTGATATTTTCCTATAGAGAAAGGAATTTCAGCTTGATTGTGCAATGGTACTTCATCTCCTTCACTAAGCCATTGGAGTCTGTATGGCCTAAGATGTGGAATTGTAACCAAACCCATTTTGTTCACCAATCTGGAACTCACAACATTAGTGCAGCTACCACCATCAATAATCACTAAGCAAATCTTACCATTGATTGAACATCGAGTATGAAAGATGTTCTCCCTTTGGTTTACCCTCCTTGCCCACGGTTTGGCTTCCAAGAAGACGCCTAATCATATAGACCTCTCCCACATCAGCACGTGTATCATCATCACTGGGCTCCTCCTCCTCATTTTCTGATTCACTTGTGTATTCACCATTGTCCTTAAGAAGAATGGTCTTCTTAGTTGGACACTCATAGGCATAGTGCCCTCTTCCTTGGCACCTGAAACAAGTCACATCTCTTCCTTTCTTTGCAACCTGTTCAACATTTTTATTAGTGGATTTACCTTGAGGACTGGGCGCTGCATGGCTGGAGGATTCAGCCACCTCCTTTTTAATTTTGTCATTCCAATTTGCAGGCAAATTAGTAGAACTTCTCCTGGCAGCTCCTTTTCTTTTTAATTGTTGATCCACTTGAAGAGTATTATGTAACAAGTCCTCCATTTCCACATACTCCTGTAACTCCACAACATCTCTAATGTCACTACTCAAACCATTTAGAAAACGTACCATAGTGATTTCAGGGTCCTCTTCTATGTTGGCTTGAATTTGCAGCATCTCCATCTCCTTATAGTACTCCTCCACTCCTTTACTGCCTTGAGTCAATTTTTGTAACCTTAGCTTCAAGTCACGTTGGAAACTGGAGGGAACATACAGTTTCCTCATAATTCTCTTCATCTCCACCCAAGTCTCCACCATAGGTTATTCATTTCTGACTCTCTCTTTCTGTAGCTTATTCCACCAAACAAGTGCATAGTCAGAAAATTCAGTTGCAGCAAGCTTTACCTTTTGCGCTTCTGTATAGGAGTTACACGCAAATATGTGCTCAATTTTGAGCTCCCACTCTAGGTAAGCTTCTGGATCACTGCGTCCTTTGAAGGCTGGTATGGTTAACTTAACTCCTTGTATTCTACCTTCATCTCTTGGTGGTCTCTCCTCTTCCGCATCAGGTGTTGGTTTGATCTCCAATTCATCCAACCTAGCATGCAGCTCATCATATTGTCTTTTCATTGCCAACGCTAATTGTTGATAAAGAGCAGCAATTTGTGCCTGAAGATCACGGTTCTCCACGGGTCTTTCTGCCATAGTAAATAAAAAGAAAAACGTAATAGAGAAAGACAATGTTAACTGTTTAGAAACCTCACCACACTCGTGTTTGCACACAAAATTTGGCTTTTTTTTTATAACGTAACTCTCTTGCCTTTTTCCACTCTATTTCTCTTGAGTTTCTTACCACACCAATGAGGAGAATAAATCAAATAATTCACCAACCTGCGTGCAGTCAAGAAAATAATAAAACAAGAAAAGCTAAGAAGAAATAGAATTTGTTAGAAGAAATAAGAAGAAATGATTCAGAAGAATTTCTAATAACCGGAGCTCTGATGACCAAATGATATGAACCTTAAGGTTCAATTTAGAATGGACCTTAGAAAATTCTGAATAAAAGAACACTTCTCTTGACAAGCACTTTTTCTACTAAGAGTCAATATTTCTATTTTCTTTTCTTTTATCACGTACGTATCTTTTTTTTTCTTTTCTTTTCTTTTTGATAATTTCTTTTTATTTTATAAAATGAAAACCAAAGTAGTAACCTTGCCAAAAACAATATTCACCCCTTTGAATAACTTGATAAATAAATCACTCATAAACCAAGTAATACGTATAGGAAAAATACTGGTTTTGAACATGAAATAGTAAAAACGTAGAAGAAAGAAGAAGAGATAAGGAAAGGACGTCACACTTTCTAAGACTTGAAAGATAAGTCCCTGAGAACATACACACAAAGGAAGGATCCTTTGATAAATTCTCAACTCTTGACTAGCAAGAAAACTTAGAGAAACACTCTCAAAGTATAGGTAATTTTCTGCATAAACATTCTAACCTTTCTTGCATGCATGAAGCATGTATTTATAGAGTTTACAAGGTGAATTAGGGTTATGCACTCAGCTGCATGTTCACGCCCCAAATCTCCCAAAAATACCCTTTACACACTTCCCATGGAACCCTAATACATTACTAGGAAATAACTAAATTAAAGAGACAAAATTAGCTAATAAAATTCAACCTAAGTGTGCTTGTGTGGCCGCATTTTCCCAACCAGAATTTTGGCACATGTGGCTGCAATAAACCTTAGGAAATAACCACCAAACATGAAGTAAAGAGGCTATTCATGCAGCAATAAAATGGCCGCACATAACATCCACCATTCATCAAGTTCCCATTCATTTTGTAACCTCCCTCTTCATGACTTGGCCGCCACTTTAATAGCCTTTTATTCTCCAATTTATAACCTTGTCGGCCCCTTCTTGATGACTTATAACTCAGCCAATTTTAGCACATGTTGGCTGCAAGCTTGGACTAGGTGAGAGGTTCCCATGTGGCTCCAAATAAGACTAGGTTCATGCGTGCAAACAAGCCTACTCCAACGGCTAGTAGACAAGGCTTTCAATGCATTTTAATAACATTACAACCTTGTCTTGTAACCATAAAAACAATAACTCAAATGTCTTGTAACTTCCTATTCTTTATTGATAGCAAATAAATCTAATAATTTCAGCAAAATAAAAGAGAGTGGACGCCCACAATTGCCACATGTGGCCGCCCACAATGCCACATCATTGGCCTTGAAGGTGCTTCAACTGGTAGTTGCATTAAATGCAACTGTCTCTTCATCAATGGCTCCATCCTCTTCAATCTGAGTGCAATTAATGAACTGAAGACTTTCATTAATATTTTGTATACTTTGAGATTGGACTTCCTTGATGACAAGTTGTAGTGCCTCCTTAGCCTTCCTAGCCTGCGCCCTTGTCATGGGCCCACCTAATTTGTTGACTGCTTGACTGATGTCCACATCAGCGTTGCAGGGATTTCCTCAGTGGTGTATGAAATTCAAATATACCAGGAAAGGTCTCTGTGTTCCTTGCCATAGATATGTTTGAAAAGGTACGTGCAACAGAGAACGCTTGACTCAGCAGAATTTCAGAGATGTCTTCACATACTTCAGCAAAGAGTGCCACGTCATTAGTGAGACTTCAGACGACTTCAACACTTCAGACGGGTTGCGCACTTCAGACGGCTTCAACACTTCAGACAGGTTGAACCTTCAGAAGGCTTTTCCACTCTAGAGAGGTTGACAGCACTTCAGACAGTCTTTATAAGTTCAGAATGGCTTGCTGAAATCATAGATAAGTCATTAAACATTTATGTATCTATGATAAGTATTTTAACCCAAATTTGTTAAGCATTAAAACTTGAGAAGTGAGCTATCTAAAACATCATAATTTACCTTATGATATTTTTGAGACTCAACAGGAAGGAAAATACAAGATGAGTGAAAAACTATCCTAATTGGGTATTGAACCAATGACCTCCTACCCACTTAGCTAAGCTATCTCCTAACCAATAAATCTCACTAAATTAGCGCCTAAACTAGCCTAATCCTAATTAGGAAAATTACAATTAAGCAAATTATAAGGAAATCCTAATTACGATGAAAATTAACTAAAATTAATTCTAATTATGATGATGGGCTTCATGTTGACTTGACTAAGGTTGACCAATAGGAGAGTTGACCAAGGCTTGGTCCAGCTCCATGCGCCCAAGTCTGGCCCAGGCTCCCCTTCACCTCAGAATCTCTACTGTCAGCTCAGAGTTCTACTGGCAGTTGCCATCGCGTGGGGAACAATCGTCAACATAAGAATTCAATGAAGAATTTTTATTAGTCTTAAGAACTAACAAAAGTCTGAAGTATATGACTGAAGTGTTACAGACAAACCCTCTTGCATTTAAGTTTTAATAATGGCAATCCTTCAACTAAGGTAAAAATTTAAGTATCATTCTGAGTCTTGTTTGGATCTAACTGATTTGCTTGAGTATGTAGAAACTTAAATCTTAGCTAGATGCAGATGTATTCAAGGCATCAAAATATCTTCCTCAAAGGTGAAATACCTTTAACAATGCAAAGATACGAAGTTCTGATATGTTCTTCTAAAGATTGATATATCATTAACTTAGGCCTCTGAAGATTTTTATAATAAAATTAGTAATTCAAATATTAAAGTGTCACATAATAGTTCTCTTTAAAGCTTTATCTCTTAGATGAGCCTTAAAACAAGCTTTGGAGTGGGACATAAAAGACCTTGAAGTCAGTTCTGACTGTCTTCGTGTTATTCAAGCATTGCATCATCCAGCATCATGCCCACTGATTAAGAATATCATTGAGGATTGCCTAGTTTTAAAATCTTGTTTGTCTTGTTTTATTTCTTTTGATTATTGTTCAACAAACTCAGTAGCTCATTTGTTAGCTGCTTCAGCAAGTTTTCATTTAAATCATGTTTGGTGGACTGAGGCCCCATCATTCATTCAAGTAGTTGTGGCTTCAGACATTTCCAAGATTTAATATTAAAGTCTTGATTTAAAAAAAAAAAAGATACGAAATTATTATTGAAATTATTCTTAAGATTTTTGTAATGTAATTATACCCTAATTTTTTTATTACTTATTGAAGTTTTATTCTAAGTTTTTTTATTAGATTACACCCCAAGAGAGAAGCTTAAATCACACTACTATTCTTTTTGTTTTAAAACCTGTACTCCCCACCCTCTAGCGGTGAAATGTATCATATGTTAACTCATACAAACTTTTTAGTGATGGTGAATTAGAACAAACTAATCTCTGAGTGAAAATTTTTCTTTCTCTACAACTTTTAATATTACTTGTAATTAATTTTAGGACTTTAGAAGATGAAAAAAATTGGTGTTAAGCACAAGTATCCCCTATTAGTAGGGGCAACCATGCTCGAGACTTAATCGCATACTCACAGTTAAGATTGTTCACCTTTCTTAAGAATGCGTTTCGTGGAGACCAAACTCTTTCCTTAATTTCAACTTGTGTTGTCAATTAAGCCATAATCATTTGATAAAAAAAGTTTGTTTAATTTTTTAATATCTTATAGTTGATAGTATGGGATCAAAATTATATATTGATGATATTAAAATTTAAAGGCTAGAAAAAATGTCCATAAAAATTTGTCTATATTAAAAAGGTTCAGATTCAATAAATAAAACATTTTTATTAAAAATCATGATATTGATTATATTTATTTTTGTAATAAAACTAGTGTCCCACCCATGCGATGCATGGGTATTATTATTCAAATAGATTATTTATATTGAATACTATAATATATTTAATTTAATTAATATAAATATGTAAACTATAGAAAATGATAATAATTAGTGATTTTTTCTTTTTTTTATATTAGATAATGAGAAAACTTGTTTCAATATAATAATTATAAAAAATTAAAATTAAAATATGATTAAAAAAGAAAAAGAAAAAAAGGCAGGAGTTGGACTGCTTCCTGTGGTTTATAAAAAAAATTACTTTAGAAAAATGAGAATAGATATGAATAAATAATGAGAGAAACTATTTTAATATAATAACAAAAAAAATTGAAGTGTGATAAAAAAATTAAAAAGAAAATAGTATGAGCAAGAAGGTTTCCCGTGAATGATACATGTGATTTATAAAAAAATTTACATTTGTAATGAAAAAGATTAATGAGATCAAATAATGAGAGAAAATATATTAATATAATAACAAAAAATAAAAAATTAAAAGTGAGATAAATTGGAATTTTAATATAGATTAAATAGATAAATATAATAGATGAGTGATATAATAAATGAAAATATTAATGAATAAAATAAAAAAATAAATGATATAGTATAGATAATTAAAACAAATGGACCCAAAATGAAAAACCAATGACCCACATCTTGACCAAAAAAATAGAGAGGTTGAATGAATAGTGAATAAAAATCTTCCAAATTGTAATAGTATAGATTTTCAATGAAGGAACATGACTACCTCATGTGGAGAGTACCTTGGGATTATAAAATTCACTTTACTGAAGTGAGAATAAGAAAATTTAAAAAATATAAATAACAATGTGAAAAAATGTGACATATGTACTGAGAGAAAAAAATTTAATATAGAGTAGATTGAATAAATAAGAGAGATAATAAGTGAAAATATTAATGAATAAAATAGAGAAATAATTATATTAACATAATAAAAAAGAAAATGAAAATGTGATAAAAAATAAAAAGAATAATAGAAGAAAACGGCTGGAGAATGATTGCTTCACATGGAAGATAGTTGTATGGTTCGTAAAAAATCATTTTACTGTATTGCTAATAAAAAAATTAAATAAATGCAAGTGGGAAAACATGACACATCTAATGGATGAGCAATTTTATATAGAATAAATAGATAAATAAAATAGATAAGTGAGATAATAAATGAAAATATTTATTTTATTGCTTAATGTGAGTTTTCATGTAACGAAACAGATAAACAGGAATAAATAATAAGAGAAATTATTTTAAGAAGATGATGATGATGATGATGATGATGATAATAATAATAATAATAATAATAATAATAATAATAATAATAATAAAGAAAATTAAAGTGTGATAAAAGGGAAAAAGATGTAGGAGGAAAATTGTTTCACATAGAGGATAGTTGATACCCATGGTTATCAAAATATAACTTTTATAATGAAACAAATTGGTATAAACGGATGATGAAAGGAAATGTTTTAATATAATAACAATAAAAAATTAATTTGTGAAAAAAATAAAAAGAAAAAGAAAAAAACAATATGAGCAAAACTGTCTGCCGTGAAGGATAAATGTGATTCATAAAAATATCATTTTACAGAAAAAGAGAATAAAAAATTTGGGAAAACACAGATGAAAAAAATAACACGTGTACTGTGGAAATAATTTTGATATAAAGTGCATGAAAGTAAATTGAAAGATAGAATAAATAAGAGAGATAATAAGTGAAACATTAATGAATAAAATAGAGAGATAAATAATATATTGAAAAAATACATTAAGATTGATGTAAATAAACTCATATCGTATTTCTTTATGTGAGTTTTTATGTAATGAAATAGATAAACATAAATGAATAATGAGAAAACATGTTTCAATATAATAATTAAAAAAATAAAAGTTAAAGTGTGATTAAAAAGAAAAAGAAAAAAAGACAGGAATTCGACTGCTTCTAGGGGTGGGAATAGGCCGAGCCGAGCTAGGCTTTCCAAGGCCTGAGTCTGGCCTGTTTACCTGATATAGGCTTTATTTTATAGTCTGAGTCTGGCCTACTTAAAGCCTGACAAGGCCTGAAAGTCTGTTTAAAAGTCTGTTTTATAGTAAGGTACTTGAATATATCATAAGCATATATATGAATAGACTTATAGGCTCAAGTTTTTAATATACTTAAATGTTTATACAAACTAATAAGTATATAATTATAAGAAAAAGTAATAAAAAATATTTATAATAATAATATTAATATAAAAAATATTAGTATTTTATTTATATTTAGTTAAATAGACCGGCCTGATAGGCTTAAAGGCTTTTTCGATGGCCTGAAACCTGACCTGTTTTGCTATATAGGCTTTTGAAAAAGCCTTGGTTTACTCTATTTAATAAATTGGTTTGGCCTGGCCTGACTTGGGCCTGATGTAGGCCGGGTAGTAGGCCCCTGACGAGCGGTCTGGCCTGTTCCCACCCCTAACTGCTTCCTATGGTTTATAAAAAATTTACTATATTAAAATGAAAATAGATATGAATGAATAATGAGAGAAACTATTATAAATATAATAACAAAAAATTAAAGTGTGATAAAAAAGGAAAAAAATGAAAATAGTATGAGCATGGATGTCTCCCGTGAACAATACCCGTGATTTATAAAAAAAGTCACTTTGTAATGAAACATATTAATATGATCAAATAATGAGAGAAAATATATTAATATAATAACAAAAAATAGAAAATTAAAAGTGAGATAAATAGGAATTTTAATATAAATTAATTAGATAAATAGAATAGATGAGTGAGATAATAAATGAAAACATTAATGAATAAAAATGAAAGATAAATGATATATTGAAATATCATGTTAAAAGGAATATAAATCAACACATTTATTGTATTCCTTAAATTGCGTTTTTATATAATGAAACAGATAAACATGAATAAATAATGAGAGAAATTATTTTAATATAATAATAAAAAAGAAAATTAAAGTGTGAAAAAAAAGAGAAAAATGCAGGATCAAAATTGCTTCATGTGGAGAATACTCATAGTTTATAAAAATATCACTTTTATAATGAAACAAAATAATATGAACAAATAATGAGAGAAAATGTTTTAATATAATAACAATAAAAAATGAAACTGTGAAAAGAAACAAAAGAAAATTAAAAAAAGAAAAAAGAAAAAAATAGGAGCGAGACTGTCTCCCATGAAAGATAAATGTGGTTCATAAAAAATAAATTTACAAAAAAGAGAATAAAAAATTTTGAAAAAATGCAAAGGGGTATTTGTAAAGGGTACATGTTAACAGGATTGTATCCCGTAAAGAGTACATATTAATTCATAAAGTCATTATCTACAACGTATATGACGTAAATGTACAACCCGATAAAAAAAACTCAATGTCAATGACTCACAATTGACTTTGACCCAGCAAAAAAATAAAGCTTCTAATGAATAGTAAATAAAAAAACTACTCCTATCTAATATTAATCTCCAAATTCTGGGCCCATAATGCAAATCCTTAAGGCCCAATAAGTGACAAAAATTTTCCCTTAAATGAATAGTGTTAAAAAATATCTTCCTATGTAATAGTATAGATACACATTTTTTTTTTAAAAAAAAAGTTCTATATTTTCCTAACTAGCGTGAAGGTCACTTAGCTTTCTCCATATTAAAATACAGTAAAGTGCACCATATTAGATTAAAATAGGACTCAACCATTTTTTTATAAATGTCTAGTTAAAAGTAGACATTATGAATATAGAGATAAAATGAGTTTAATATATCTACATGGTTAGTACAAAAAAATTTTATATAAACATCCAATGATATGTTGCCGCGATATTTATTGAATTTAATAACACATTAAGTGTCACAATCATTAAATAATGTAGCGACACACAATTAAATATCTGTGTAAAACTTCTGATAGTGTATTTCAATTAAATCCTTATATTGTACCCGAAAGAATAAAAAAAAATGTCATTTTTCGTATTTTATTTTATGTTTTCTTAATTTTATACAGTAAAATTTAAAAATAATATAAAACTATCTTTGTTATTTTTTATACAAAATTTTAAAGACAAAATAAAATAAAAAATCAGAAGATTCAAAACTGAAACTAGTTTTATAATTTAAAAATTCAGAAATATTTTCTCAAAACCCAAACGTGCAGTGATTCTGGCTTGTGCGTACCTGTCGTCTACACCACACCGGCCGGCACAATGGAAAGCAATATACCATGGAATCTGGTATCGACGCCTCTTCTTCGCTCTCATTTACATTATCCCATATACACAGAACCTTTTCGGTTTAGCTTTCTTTCTTTTGGTTGCACAAGTTGAAGCATTTCGATTCAGTTTCATTCTCTTTTGCGAGTAAACTGAGTGAGAGAACCGCTCCGGCTTTCTAACCCGTAACTAACTAGCCCATCCATAACATTTACCAATTGGTACAATTTGAGATCCTGAAGATGCCTCCTCAACCACCACCAACAAAACCCAATAAATTCTATTTCTTCTACGGTCACCGCAAGCCCTCACAGAACCGCCCAACCGTCCGCGGCGGTCTCTTTTCCAATCGCCAAACCCTCACCCCTTCCAAACCCAAAACCACCGAGCCCTTCGACATCCAAAAGTGGGACCCACACTTCCTCTCCAACCCAAACCGCCCATCACCACCCTCCCCAGAGGCCTCATTCTCCGTCTCCCTCCGCCTCTCTCCGATCGCCCGTTTCATCGTCGATGCCTTCCGCAAAAACAGTTACAAGTGGGGCCCTCCTGTATTAACCGAACTTAACAAACTCCGCAGGGTGACGCCCAACCTTGTTGCCGAGGTGCTCAAAGTCCAAACTAACCCTACCCTCGCTTTCAAGTTCTTCCACTGGGCTGAGAAGCAGAAAGGTTATAACCATAATTTTGCCTCTTATAATGCCTTCGCTTACTGCCTGAACCGTAACAACCACTTCCGTGCTGCCGATCAGCTCCCTGAACTGATGGACTCGCAAGGGAAGCCGCCGTCGGAAAAGCAGTTTGAGATCTTAATCCGAATGCATTCCGACGCCGGTAGGGGTCTTAGGGTTTATCATGTTTATGACAAGATGAGAAACAAGTTTGGTGTAAAACCTAGGGTGTTTTTGTATAATAGGGTTATGGATGCTTTGGTTAGAACAGGGCATTTGGATTTGGCATTGTCGGTTTATAATGATTTCAAAGAGGATGGATTGGTTGAAGAGAGGGTTACTTTTATGGTTTTGATAAAGGGACTGTGTAAGGCTGGGAGGATTGATGAAATGTTGGAGGTTATGGGGCGGATGAGGGAGAAATTGTGTAAGCTGGATGTGTTTGCATACACTGCATTGGTTCGGATTTTGGTTCCGGAGGGGAATTTGGATGGTTGTTTGAGGGTTTGGGAGGAAATGAAGAGAGATCGGGTTGAGCCGGATGTCATGGCTTATGCTACTATCATTACAGGTTTGTCTAAAGGGGGGAGGGTTGAGGAGGGTTATGGGTTGTTCAAGGAGATGAAGAGTAAGGGTCATTTGATAGATAGAGCAATATATGGATCGCTGATTGAGTCGTTTGTGGCAGGGAATAAGGTTGGTGTGGCTTTTGATTTGTTGAAGGATTTGGTAAGCTCAGGGTATAGGGCTGATTTGGGGATTTATAATAACCTTATTGAAGGTTTGTGCAATTTGAATAAGGTTGAGAGGGCTTACAAGCTTTTCCAAGTCAGTGTTCGGGAGGGTCTTGAGCCAGACTTCTTATCTGTGAAACCGTTATTGGTGTCTTATGCTGAAGCAAAACGAATGGAAGAATTTTGCAAGTTGCTCAAGCAGATGGAGAAATTGGATTTTCCAGTTATTGATGATCTCTCAAAATTCTTCTGCATTTTGGTAGAGAAGAAGGGACCTGTAATGGCATTAGAGACATTTAAGCACTTGAAAGCAAAAGGTTATGTAAGTGCTGAAATATACAATATTCTTATGGATTCTTTTCACAAGGTTGGTGAGATGAAGAAAGCATTATTACTCTTTGACGAAATAAATGGCTCAAACTTGAAACCTGATTTATTTACATATAATATAGCAATTCTATGCCTTGTTGATCTTGGAGAAATTCAGGAGGCATGTGTATGTCACAATAAGATCATTGAGATGTCTTGCTTTCCTTCTATTGCTGCTTATAGTTGCCTTGTTAAGGGGCTTTGCAAAGTTGGAGAGATTGATGAAGCCATGATGCTTGTTCGTGATTTCTTAGGAAATGTTACTAGTGGACCTATGGAGTTTAAGTCTACTCTTACTGTTATTCATGCATGTAAGTCAAATGATGCTGAAAAGGTGATTGATGTATTAAATGAGATGATGCAACAAGGTTGCCCACCAGATAATGTCATATGTTCTGCAATCATCTCTGGCATGTGTAAGTATGGAACAATTGAAGAGGCTAGGAAGGTTTTCTCAAATTTGAGGGAGCGCAAATTGCTGATAGAGTCTGACACAATTGTGTATGATGAATTACTAATTGATCACATGAAGAAAAAGACAGCAGACTTGGTAATATCAGGATTGAAGTTCTTTGGTCTAGAATCTAAGCTAAAGTCAAAGGGTTGTAAGCTGTTGCCAAGTTGAAAACAGTTGTGGAGACTGATTAATGATTAATCCCTTTATTCTTGGAACATGTACGATGATGCAGAAAAGCATTTGGGAGACATCAGCCATTGTTTCATGTGCTTCTCAAGTATCTTCCTTCTGGTATCTGATATCTTCAGTTCCGTGGCTGTGAACTCTAGCATATTACAAAGAATTAGACGCATGTTGCTAGCATTGTTGCGTATCTTGTAATGTTGGACTGTTGGACTGTGGAGGTCATAGGTACTGGGGTCGCATAGATTGCATCATGTAACAAAGAAAGTCACTGTGGAATTGTCACCTGACATCAAACCATAGCAGAAGCTCATACATACAACTTCATGGGGGTATTTGCAATTTTGAATATCATGCTTAAGTGCTCTTTACATAAATTATTGTGAAATGAAAAATGGAATATGGATCTTTTATTCAACCAACTTGGCTGATAAGTTGGATTCTCTACATGAGTAAAGCTGACCCGCTTTATCTGTTATATGATTTTGGGTTTTACTGAATTTTTTTGAGTATCTGAGTTTGTAGAATCACAAGGAATTTTGAAATTGGGAACTCTTTCAGTTCCTTGACTGTAAAATTCAAAAGCTCTATAATCTGTATGGTATTAGTTTTACGGTTTAATTGAGGTACATGCCTTTGAGTTCATAGTTTGAGATTTATTACCCAAAATGGTTAAGTGCTTGAAGGTTGAGACATTGTGATGGTAAACATTTATTGCTGGGTTGAGCATCATAGCGAGTAGGACAGATAACTGTTTTAAAGATTTTTAATTATTGAAGCTATTAATAAAAAACATTTGATCCATGGAGTTAAAAGTTAAAACAGGTACTGAAACATAATAGAAAATTTTACTATAAATAAATTGGCAAACCAAATTTTGTTATATTCAAAGTAAATACTGGATATATGATCAACACATTGCAAAAGTAAACTTGGCATTGGAGTTTTGGAGGCTCACGCATCTCTTTGGCAATGAACTTGAGTTTCATTTAGTCCAATTGTGTGCTAAGATAGAGCTCGAGATTTTGTCTGCCTTTGTAAGCATTGGCAAATATTTTATATGCTAGAATGACAATTTCAATGGTCTATATTTTATGGTTGCCTCAGTCAAATAAGGTTTTGTATTTTGGGGTAAAAAATCTAGTGGATTATATCTGATTATAATTCTAACCCTCATTTTGATTGAGGATGATACTTTTAGTACTCTCATAACTCAGTTAATAAAAATACTGTAGTTGTCAAAGCTGAATGCTATAATGGACATTTTTGCCTCTCTCTTACTTTGATTATGCACCACAGTTGTGGATTAGATTGGTTTGAACCAGATCTCATAACTGACTTGAAAGGAAGTAAAGTAATTTGTAACCTCATCTTTCACTCATTTACATTTGTTGATTTCTAAACACATTTTTTTTCCTTCCCCTTTGGCTCATCCTTGGATGCAGTTGAGGTCTATTTTCTGAAGAGAAAACCTGTAAAGGACGCAGTGGTTTTCCTATAAAATGCAGTTGCATGTTAGTGCATGTATTTGTATTTTGGCTGAATTTAGAGCATGTCTGCAGGATTATTCTATGGTTCTGATTTGAAGCTTGTTTGTTCCCCCCCCCCCCCCCCCCCCCCCCTCTCATTATCTGTCAAAGCAGGTATCGATGTTTAAGAAGTATGACCATCTTCCAAAGTATATACTTTTACATGTATAAAGATTCTGTACGTGGTAATCCAAACTACTTCCTGACTTATGCAAATGGAAAATCACCTGACCGGATATAAGATCATCTTCGGCCCAAGGGGATTATGGCTGCTCACAGGCTTTTTAAAATCAATAGCATAAAACTATTTTACAAGTTTTCATGTTCTAGTGTGAATATTAGAAGTCAGTTACAATTCTATTAGGGTGATTGTGTTCAGTTAGTGCTGGTAGTTGAATTGTTTTGTATAAGTAAATGGTTGTACATTTTATTGAGTAATTTTTCAATATGATCAAGTTTGATTCATTTCTAAATTTCCTTTTATTTAGTTCACCTTCCCAATTTTTTGAATCATATTATTTTCTCGAGATGGTATTACATGGAGCTCACCACCTTCCTTTTACCACATTGGAGTGCCTGTTGAGAGTCTTGGCGCAGCCGCCGCCGGCTGTTGAAGGTGGAGGAAGAAACAGAGACAGAAGTTCAAAGTGGATCTTGAAGGCGAAGAAGCCTGCCCATTCTAATGGGTGTTCTTATTGAGGATACTAATCTACCCACTAAGTTCTTGCGAGCCAATGGAATTACATTTCTCATGGTGCCAGCAGCGGGTACAAAAGCAAAGAGCATGTAATGCCTCTAAAAGATTCAATGCTAGAAAGGGTTGGGAATGTGCAGCAGCTGTTTGACACAATGCCTGAAAAGGATGTTCATAAACGGTTTGATGCAATGCCTAAATGGGATGTGGTTATTTTGTTGTTCTTTTCCCTTTCCTTTGTTGATTTTTATTTCCTTTCTTGGTTTCAAGTTGGTATTGGTTGGTATAACAAATACCAACTTGCAGGCAGCTGTTAGAAGTCAGTTACATTTCTATTAGGGTGATTGTGTTCAGTTAGTGCTGGTAGTTTGATTGCTTGTATAAGTAACTCGTTGTTCACTTCATTGATTAATTTTTCAATATGTTAGTGCTGGTAGTTTGGTTTATTTTCAAATTCCCTTTATTCTGATTCACCTTCCCAATTTTCTGAGCTATCTTATTTTCCGTGTGACAACTATAAAAAATATACTGTATTTACCTCTTTTAATTGATATTTTTCTGAACAAATAGTTTTTTCTTTCCTACAACTGGAGAAATCAAACGCTGGCCATTACATTATCAACCCTTTATGAGCTTACATATTAGATTCATCTTACATGATTACTTCTTTTCAAGTAAAGAGAATGATGTCAAGATAACCAATGCAACATGAACTGAAGGAAACTTGAAGCTTTAAGAAAGACACCTGCCTTCTCCCTCCCTCCACATTTGCAAGTCTGCTGGCCTATCTACTGCAGCAAGATCACGTTGGAAAAAATTTTAGATATGGAGTCACACTTAAGCTTCCCTTTTGGGCCTGTTACGAGCACGTGGAAGGGCAGGTTCTTCTTGTAAAGAAGTTTCCATACCATCATCCTTCTCGTCTTCATCGTCGTCATCATCAGCTTCCATAATAGCTTCATTCATTGCCATCTGGTATTGGTAAAATGTCACAAAATCAGGGGAAAAAACTTTCCTAAGCTGAAACCAAAATTTCCTTCCTCATAACAGAATTATCTCCAATTCAGCAAACTACTTAGCAAAACCGAATGACAAATGTCGCTCAAAGGATTAGCTAAGAGTTTATAATTCCACGTACACGATGGATTAGAAACTTGAAAATTAAATCTGCATGTAGAGACACAATGATGTCAACACACAATGATGTGTGGAATGGATAGTTCACTATCTATCTGTATACCCATTAAAATAAGCGAGATATCCATATGAGTAGCGGATATCTATGGATAATATTTAAGAATATAAAAATTATAAAAGAAATGAAAGAATGTTATCTAATATAATATACTATAATATCATATTATATTAATATTATATAATATAAATTATCTTTATATAACATTATTATGGGTTAATATATTAAAATTATTATTACAAAATAATATAAAATAAATTTTATTTCATTATAAAATAATAAAAAAATCTTAATTTTAATATATTTAATAGAAAATATATTTTAATGAGTACACAGATAGTATAATATTTATCCCCAACCATTTTATAGATATGGAATTATAGATAGGCAGGTATATCCGCAGACCGCAAGTATTACGGGTATTTTGCCATCCCTTATACTTAACTGGGCTGGCATATAGATTCACATATCCTTTTTGCATATTACAAACAAAGCAGATACGTGACTCAAGTGAAACAGACTATTTGGTACCATACAAAAATACACTGGCACACATTAATGCACAGTCAAACAATTCTCGCTTCAGCAAAACATAAAGAGAAATATTCATGTACGACCCAGACAGCTTAATATAAATTTGTTACTAAGGAGGAATTCAAAACAAATTACCTCCCAAGTTATGCTGAAAAGTTATAAACCATCTTCCAGAGTCTAGACTCAAAAGATTTGTTTTCAAAGGTGCAAAGGTTTGATGCTAAATTCAGAAGAACATATCTACAATCTGGAAAAAATTTTAGATAGGCATTCAAATCAAGGTTGACATGAGGTTGTATAGGGAGGCCATGTCAGAAATGCTCTTATCTTTTAAAACATGTCAGCTGCTTATTTGAGTGTCAAAGGTAAACAATGCCTACCTGATAAGTAATATTTTCTACTTAGTGTTGGCCCTATAACAACAAATTAACACCAACAGAAGCTGAAACTGAGGCTGTAGTACAAATTTTAAATGCCGTGAAGATGCCCAGAAAAGTTTAAAATGAAATTATTAATCAATCAAACTAAAGTAAATTTCATGTCCTTAGCTTTGGATAGTAACTGAATTCTGACTTATCATAGTTGTCAACCATGATGCCTCATAGCACTTTAGAGAGTTCTAGATATTTCTTGCTCTGTTTCTTTCAATTTGACAACACAATAGTGTTGACACACATACGGGCACATGCTAAGGGAAAGGTCAACCAACTCAAAAGGCTTAATTGACTTAGGCAACTATATATAATTAAATAAACATCACATATCAACAATCACTTGGTTTCCACAAGGAACATCTCATGAAATGCAACAATAATTAACTCGTGGAAATAAAGAACTGACTGTGCTTAGAAATTTTGGACCATAGACCACACCAAAGACCCCACTCAAAATCTCAAAAATGAAAAACAGTGCAGCAAAAATAGTTCTTTGTTAGCTCCACAAACCCTCATGAGTTTGTAGGGGAATGTTGCTATACTGTCCTTACTGGTGTAACTGAATCTGTTAGCATGCAAAACCCAGATGGGGAATTTCGTCAAACACGTGGAAGACATGGCATAAGGTTTCGAAATTTCTACGACAAACATTACTGAGAAGAACCCAATATTCAATAACAAAGTGGGTTTGGACTTCAGAGAGCGGGCGTTACCTCCTGGAGAAAATCTTGGTCGAGTTTATTGCCAATTCGGAGGGAGGTGAAGATGGTGATGGCGAGGAGAGAGAAAGGGAGTGCGAACGCGAAGATGTAGCTGTTGGTGCTGGGGCCTGCACGAGTCACCACCGTCAGTTTCCGGCGGCCGGAGGCGACGTGGCAAAGCGCCGGAGAGTTGGGGAAGAGTGGGGCCCTCAAGGAAGGGAATGTGAAGATGTGAGAGTGAGGAAGTGGATTGGAGACGAGGAACATCGTCGCCATGGTTACGGTATAATTGCGTCGATGATTTTTGTTTGTCCACTTTTTATTTTTCTTTTTCCTCTGTTTTTTTTTTCATATGAGTGGGCATCAACTCTTATCAAAACTATTTTTGGGTTTAAAACTTTGATGACATTAGTAATGGATTTATCTGTCAACTTTTTTCAATCAACTTTAATGGAAATAATTTAGCAATTAGTTGACACATATTAAACTTTCTTTTACAATTTCAACATAATAAATAGTAATTAAAATTTCATTACATTTAATAATATCTTAAACAAAATTTAATAAGATGAATTGAGATGTTATTTAATTGTCAAATTATTTTAATTAAACGTAACTAGACTAAAAACTTAAATAAGATTTTGGTCCCTTAGTGCATACTACTCATATTTATTGAATTTTATAGGTATATAATTTTATAGTTAATGATGATAAGCATGGCAATAGGGCGGGTCGAGGGCGGGTTTTACTATCCCTATCCCCGCCCCCTTAAAAGTCGGAGCGAGTTCGGGCTCGGGTTTAAAAAGACCGGGTATAGAATTATGAAACTCAACCTCATCCCCGTGGGTCTCCGTCAGGTTCAGGAAAACCCGCAGTGATTTTACCTTATCTATTTTTTTTTATAACTTAAATACATATTTTTAAATAAGTCATATATATCTAATATATTCTAATTCAAATAATATATAAATATAGACATTAATAATCCTAAAAAATAAGAAACTTAAGAACTGTTATATTTTAAGGAAAATATATAAATTTACCTTTATTATTTAACTATTAGTATAATCAAAATTATTTAATTATTACATCGGGGCGGGTTTGGGTTGGGGGCGAGGTGGGTTCTTGCACCCCTAAACCTGCCTCGTCCCCGTTAAAGGCGGGGCGAGTTTAGGGTCGGGTTTTACTTTAAACCCAGTCAAATTGTGTTCATGTTCATTGTGTCTGTCTTTCTTCTTAGAAAATCAACAACTTCAAATTTTCTCTCTCCCATTGGAGTCGTGCGAGAGCTTCATATGTGAGCAGACTATTTCTTCGTTGTTTCTCTACAATTTTGCGGAGAAATGGGTTTGGGGTGGGGCTCATAACTTTATTTCATTTATTTGCTATTTTTAGATGTACCAAACAACATAGAAAATAAACTTCTCTGGTATTTCTCAATTGTTCCCACCATTTCTCCACTATTTCTATTTAACCAAACATGAGCTTAGGAAATAATAGAAACCTATTACTAGGAATGTTAAACTCTAGTAAAATTTATATGTTTTGTAAGCATTTAATATTCCTAGGAATATTTTTAAAGTTTATTTACTTTAAAAATTTTGAAAAGAAAAAATAGTATAATGCGGTGGGAGTTTGAAGTTATTTTCCTATGGAAATGTCAGATTTTATCCCTTCTAAATGGGCATGTTTGTTTCAAGTTATATAAATTCATTTACACTAATGATATTCCCAATAATATTATTTTAAGGTATATTATTCTCAAGTATACTTAGGGGAGTTTGTTTCAAGATATAATAAGATCATATTCCCAAGAACATTGTTCTCGAGAATCCTATTACCAGAAATGTTATTGTTGATATCTTTATAGATTCATGTGCTAATTAATTATAACATTAAAATGGAAAAATGAATTTAATATGTCAAATCAACCATTTAACTTCTCATTTTTCATAGGTTAAGTTACACGAGACATATCAAGTGATCATGTGACTATAAAATAACTCTTAATTACAATAATACATGCATGATTATATGATCGTGATTTAATCCTCTCATTCTCACATAAGAAAGGTCCTCACACTAAATATGTCGCCTAAGTTACATATAGTAAGTAACCCATCAATGCAAGTTGAAGACAAAACAAAACAAGTTGACTTGTATAATTCATTTTTATATCATACTTTTGTTAAGCATTTGATCGATATAAATCATCAATATAAAAAATTTTACACTATCATCTAATAATCTATTACCATACATTTATCAAATTTAATAACTGATAGCAGGAAAGTTGTGGATCTAAAATTGAGCAAATTGAACCGGTTAGAGGCAACAAAAAACGAAAAATCCAGTAGCTAAAATAGTGAGTAAATGCGCAAAAAATGAGAAAATTGAAAGGAAAAATGGAAAGGAAAGAGGTGGGTTTAGGCGTCGCTGATGAAGGCAACCCCTTCAGTAGATAAGCCCGGGTGCAGACTCGCCACCAGCTCGTGGAGTGTAATGTCCTAATTTCGTTGGCTTAGAATAATGTTCATTGGAGACAAAATTCCAAGTTTATGAAATTATTTCGCTTGATTATGTGTATCAATATACAATCAATTCACAACAATCGCTTAGGCGTTCCAACGTCGCTTAAGCATTACATAATCATCAAAATACAATAATTCAGTGTAAGGTTGCCAACAAGTGGCTCAACAAAACATAATAAATCACTATAGGCATGAAAGGAATACTACTATACACGTGTCTCTGCAAGAAAGAAGGACACCCCTAACGGCTACATGTGTACCATGATGTCCCATCAAACGAATATAGTAGGAAATGCCTATACAAAACATCTAGGCACATCAAAAGAACAGGGCAATACATAGCCCTACTCATAGGTTCATGAACAACATAATCAAGTGCCTGGTGAAGGACCATGCACATCTAAATAAACCACAAAACGTGTGGTGAGACTAAAGTCCTAGTGAGTGTGATCAAGCAAGTAGTGTAGGGAATCCATACAAATGATAATGCACATCGGAATACTTATATATCATACATATGCACATTTAAACAATGGTAAACACAATCAACCTCTTAGTGTATTACCCCAACACCAGTGGGGTCTTATCACTTAATCCTCTGACCTGGACTGGGCTCAGTATCCATACAAGGAACATCTCCCTTGTGGCCTTTTAACATCCCGTCTTAAATTAATAGTCAACATTCTGTTTATTCTCATTTGAATCCTCTTGGGTCATAGACCCATATTTCCTGTTGGTCCGAAGACCCATAAATTTTCCTCCTGGTCCGGAGACCCATAAGCTTTCCTCTTATACAGTTATGTACATTCGATTTGTAAGGTGAGAGTATTTAAAATCATGTACATTCCTCAGGATTAGAACATTAAGGCAAGGAAAATATGCAAGGGCACAACAATTTCTATTCCTTTTCTCAAACCCTAGCTATTTCAAAATCCAATCCATTCAACCATTCAGTCAATAAACATTTTACTCAATGCAAACACAAGCAATAAAGAAGAGGAAGAGAAGGGAGAGATAATCTAAAGAGGACACACAAGAATGGAGTGAGTGGGTGAACCACACTCACCTCAAAGCAAGAAATTGAGAAGATGGGGGGTTGAAGATGATGATCCAAGCCTCTCTCCTTCGATCTCCCTCTCTCTCGTTCCTCTCTATGAAAGTGGAGAAAATGGAAAAGAATGAGAGCAAAAAGCCCCAATGAAACTGTTTTAAAAACTCTATCTGAGCGTGTTCGCTCAAGCGAGAGTTTCTCGCTTGAGCGAGCCTCTAAAACACTCTCTGGTCGCACGTTCTCTCTCAAGCGGGGATATCCTCGCTTGAGCGAGACAAAGTCAGAGAGCAAACTCCCCAATTGCGCTCAAGTGAGAGGTTTCTCACTTGAGCGAGAAAACCAGAAACAAAATCCCATGTTTTAATGATATTTTCTCTTAAGCGAGAATGAAACTTCTCTAGAGCAAAAATGAAATAGTAACCCTATCGTGTAGCATATCAAACTGAAGCCCCGAATCCTAGATTTCGAATGCAACTTGAATCACTTAATTCGAACACCTACAGCCCTAGATATCATCGAATTAGTGCACCAAGGTCATTGGCTTAAAATTCAAAATTAAGCAACAACCTTGATTGAAGTCCAATTGGATACACTTCATGTGAACACTGATATAAATCATCAATTCACTCCAACTTCTTTAATCAAATCCTGCCCCTCTTCTTTCCTTCACCTCTATAGTTTATATTTTGAATCTTAGCTTGGTTTCCCTTAAGTCTCTTTAGAATAGGTGCTCGGAGTTTAGCTCTTGATTCCTCCCTCAAATTCCCTCTAACACTCTAAACTCTAAATATATTCCCGATCTTCTCACTTATTTTACCCTCGAACTCCTAAATTCTCCTTCTACGTCTAACTCATTTCTCTTGGTGGGATTCACAACCTAAGGTTTCCTCTATATTCTCTAGGTCCTAATTTTGGATGTTACATGGAGCAGGATAAGAATCATTATGGTTTAAGCAAGAACCATCAAGCCTCTCAACTCACAAGAGAAAACATCAAAGCAAAGCTTCTATTAGAAATGAAGATTAAGTCTTACAAGAATGAGGGAGCCTCCCTTTTATATAAAAGGGGGCGGCCAAGTGAGGTGGGGGAAAAATAAAAGGCTAAAAATCTATTCCTAATGGGATTTGAACCCATGACTCCTATGCCTATTAGCTAAGAAACCTCTTAGCCACTAAACCCAAGTAATGTAACACCTAAATGGAGGAAAATTAGAAGAAAATTACAATAAAATAAAATACACAAGAAATCCTACTCTAGGATAGAACATAGGACCATGCGTCCTATTAGAGGGTTACTAGTGTCCTCCTGAAGAGTAGTGTCATTAAGATTCTAGGACACTATTTTTCCTATTTCTTCCTTAATTTCCTTAACTTGCACCCATGATCTCTGCAGCTTGTCCATGCCTTCTAGGCAGATGCCATCATCCCCTCCCCCTTGAAAATTAGTTGACCTCAAATTGAAAAGACAAGGGCCTAAAATAAACCCAAACAGGAAGATGTGAGTAGATGAGAAGTAGGAAGAAGGAGTGGATGACCATTTCATTGGAAATAAGAAGTGATTTCCCTTAAGGAGTTCAAGATGTCCTTCCTCAGCAAGATGTCCTTGGCGTTTTGAAGGGTGAGCCCTCAAGCCGTTGCGCTCCTTAGAGACCAAGGTACTAGACCCCGGGTCAAAGACCATCCTCTTGAAGCATTCCCATGCAAGAAAAAAAATAAAGTGATCATAAAGAAGATATAAGAATAAATTGTCACAAAATTACCTAGTGTCAAAGTTTTGCAATCATGAAAATATTCTACAACATGTTTCCAAATGAATGCATAGTTAAAACTATGTGGCAGGAATTCTTTGATATATTTGAAAAATTCATCACGCCTATAGAGTATATCATATGCATGCCATGAGTTATTTTTACAAAAAGGTATGTCTACACAAATGTACTTACTCAAGTATATAAATGGTAACACCTTCCGCATATCAACATTATCATATGTGTGCATGTAAGATGAAACATTTAAAGAATCATTTTGGGAAAGCATATCATGAGGCATATCAACATGTGTTATGGATGTCAAGCAAGTTTTCCTATATGTGATAATTGCATACAAAGTTTTATTCGTTTCTCTTGCTAGTTCAAGAGTATAATACACATCTTTATATGAAACAATTATTTTAGGTCCAAAATGTGTACGCATATTATATATACCAACCAAAGGTACATGCATATTCAACTCAATTTTGTTATTATTCCTATCATGAAATCTAAATTGAACAAAAGATTTGACTAAACATTCATCTCTAGTAAGCTTCATGGCACTCTTACACTTAGTTGATTCTCTAGAACATGCAAAATGTTTCAAAGCACTATTAAAATTTTCTACTTGTAATAGACTTTTAATGCTTTGAGGCATATAATCAGGCATAGAGTAAAACATGTCATGCATAAAGAAAGGTAATTTAGGAAACTCCCTTTCAATAACTTGAGTTGTACTCTTTGCAACACTAAGCATTCTTGCCATCAGCCTATTCAAGTTTCCACTAGAAGAGTTAGCATTCAAATGATAAGATAAACACTCTTTCTCTTCTTGCACTCTTAGTTTCTTTTCCTTACTTCTACTTTTAATTTTTTCTTCTTCCTCTATTTCTAATTGTTCCTTTTTCTCTAAATTTCTTATTTCTTCTTCCTTTTCCCTTTCCTTTATTTGTTTTTAATTTTCTAACTTGATTTCTTTTAAGGCTTCTACCCTATATTTTTCTAGTTTTTCTTGTTTAATGGATTCTCTAAGAGCTTCTTGGTCTTTTCTAACCTCACTAAGGGTCATAGACTCAAGGATGAATTTCTTGCCTTTATGAAGGAATTGGATTATGTTGGTAAACCCATCATGTTTAACACTCCTATCATAATGCCAAGGTCTTCCTAAAAGGATATGGATATGATCTAAAGGTGATACATCAAAAGTTACCTCATCTTCATAATTCCCTATGGCAAACTTAATGCTTACTTGCCTACAAACCACTAGTTCTTCCTCTTCACTCACCCATTGAAGTGTGTATAGTTATGGGTGTTTGGTAGTAGGTAGGTTAAGTTTGTCTACTAGCCTTTGGCTTGCTAGATTACAACTACTCCTTCCATCTACAATTATGGCACATATCCTACCCTCAACTAGGAACCTAGTGTGAAAAAGGTTCTCTCTTTGGGTATCTTCCTCTCCTAAAGGGATTTTTATATCCTTCCTCAACATTAATTTTTCCCTTACCCCTATCCTCCAACATTAATTTTTTCCTTACCCCTATCCTCCAACATTCCATGACTCTTAATTCAATTTTTAGTTTCAAGATTTCTTTTAGGACCTATCCTCTCAACTAAGTGTTTACACTCGGAGAATGTATACACTCGTGTTTATCTCTCTTTTTAAGGATTTTTCTAAGATGTGTTCACTCTTTCCTCTTCTACTCGGTTAGGTTTGATTTAGTACTTACAAAAACCGAAGGTATTTCCCTACCTAAGCACGAACGAGTTGGAATGAACAACACCTAAGGTTATTTAGGATTGCCTAAAAATGAAAACTACAAAGACAAAACTAGAATGGAATTGACAAACAAGAAAAGCTAGCTAGAAGAAAGCTTATACACAAGAATGGAATTTCAAACAAGACAAACACACAAGAAAAATTCAAAAAAAATTGTTTTTCATTTTTAGTTTTTTATTCAAAGAGGTATGTTGCCAATTTTTTTTGGAAAACAGCTATTACAACTCAAATTGAACCGATACAAGCAAATTGAACAATTACAGTAGAAAGGGAACTATATTTGTAGAAACCACAGGAAACACTAGAAGGGGGGTTGAATAGTGTTTTATAATTTCAAACAGATTTTATGAAAACCTATTCACAAGCAGAATGATTTACAAAAGTTTTGAGCAACTTGCTGAAACTGGAGTTTTCAGAGACTTGCTGAAGTGATTCAGCAGGTCCAATAAAATAGTTCTTACGTGAAAAGCAAAGTTGTTTTGCTGCACAAATTTATAAAGACACTTTTCTAAACCCTCCTTGGTTAGTTATAAACTGAAAGTAAAGAGATAAGGGTTGAGAAAACTTAGCCAAGAAATTATCCTGGTTCACTCACATCCACTGTGAGCTACGTCCAGTCCCAATGCCAAACCAGCAAAGGATTTCCACTAACTGAGCACAGTTACAAGTATTCCTTTTCAGTCAAGCCTCTTCAGGCTCTATACAACAAGTATTCTTTTACAGTCAAGCCTCTTCATGCTCTAAACCAAGTATTCTTTAAACAACAAGCCTCTCCAGGCTCAAACAGAAAACTGTTTTAAAAATGATTGCTTAAGCTTTGAAACTATATGAGTTTAAAGCCTAAACTTGGTAAGATGTACAAGAACTGAGTAAAACTCAAGATGAGAAATTGTTGTACAAATGAAACAAATGAATAAGTAAATATTAGAGAGTTTTTAGCAGCGTTTCAGCAAGTTCGTTCATTCTCTACTTTTCTTCTGCATGAGACTTCATATATATAGCTTTCGAAATGAAATCCGTTGAAGTCCATTTGATTTCCGTTGAGAGATAGCATTAAATGCAAATGCTCCTGTTGAGACACATAGCCTTGGTAGCTTGCAGTAGCAAGTGCAACATGTAGTAGGTGTCAGCAGCGTAGACTCCACTTTTTCTAGGCAAAGTGTACTTCACAACAGACATTGCCTTTTTGGTGACTGGAAATTTGAAATATGCCAAAAAGCAAATGTTCTGACTTTCCCGAAGAATAGGAAGCACAAGCCACTGAGAAAGGCTACGGTTGACTTGAGTCTTCAAGGAGAATTAGCAGAGAAGCACTTTTCCAAAAAGTACAAGTCTCAGTACGACGTCTCTCTCTTCTTCAGAAAGTTCTTTGGCTTCAGTAGGTCTTGATCACTCAGCAGGTTCCTCTGCTTCAGCAGGTTGCACCACATCAGAGAGTTGTATAATTTCAGAGGGTTGTTGTATCAGACATCTTCTGAAACACAGAAACTACCTTTCAGCAGAAGACTGTTCTTTCTTATTTAACCAAATTTGTTATTCATTAAAACTCAGGATTATGAGACTAAAACATTATTAACCATTTAATAATATTTTGAGACTCAACATTCTCCCCCTTTTTAATGATGACAAATTTGTTTAAGAACTTATCAAATATCTGAAGGGAAATAATAAAAGGATGAGTTTAGAATTTTCTCCCCCTATTTCAGATACTTGGACATAATGCCTTGCTTATGCCTTGCTCCCCCTGAATCACTGAATTCTATGCCTTGCTCCCCCTGAATCACTGAATTCTTCTGAACAACATTTAACTTCAGATTTTGTTAGTTTCTTAATATCCCCCTTTTGTCATCAATCAAAAGGGTTGACAGAGCATACTGAAGAAGTGGATATGCAATCTAAAAGAATAGATTCAGGAAACCACTTGTTCATATCAACACTTTCAGTAAATGCAATTAAGTAATTTTACTTTTCAGGAAGTGTTAGAATGTGCAAATTTTCTCTAATAAATTTGAATCTATCTTCAGCAAGAGGTTTAGTAAATATATCAGCCCATTGGTGCTCTGTGTCAATGAACTGTATATCAATAATCCCTTTCTGAACATAGTCTCTAATAAAATGATGTTTTATTTCAATATGTTTTGCTCTTGAATGCTGAATTGGATTCTTAGAAAGGTTGATTGCACTGGTGTTATCACAGAAGACAGGAATAGACTTAACAGATATATTAAAGTCTTCTAGTTGATATTTTACCCAAAGCAGCTGTGAACAACAGCATGCAGCAGCAATGTACTCAGCTTCAGTAGTTGAGAGAACTATTGTGCTTTGCCTTTTGCTTGTCCAACTGATCATATTTTCTCCAATGAAATGGCAGGCTCTACTTGTTGATTTTCTCTCAACTCTATCTCCAGCAAAATCAGCATCACAGTAACCTACTAACCTGCAATCCTTGCTCTTCTTATAGAACAGACCAAGATTAGTAGTACCTTTCAAATATCTGAAAATTCCCTTTATATCCTTGTAATGAGTTACTCTTCGATCAGATTGAAATCTTGCACACAGGCATACACTGAACATAATGTCAGGTCTACTTGCTGTAAGATACAATAAGGATCCAATCATTCCTCTATACAAAGTTGAATCAACACATTCTTCCCCTTCATCTTTGCTTAAAATAGCAGAGGGATGCATTGGAGTTGACATAGGCTTGCAATCATTCATATTAAACTTCTTAAGCATTTCCTTAGTATATTTTTCTTGGTAGATCCATATACAGTCAGGATCTTGCTTAATTTGAAGTCCCAAGAAAAATTTTAGTTCTCCCATTAAACTCATTTCAAATTCAGATTGCATAAGCTTAGAGAATTTTGTGCATAGGTAAGAGTTTGTTGATCCAAAAATAATATCATCAACATATATCTGGTCTAGAATCAGATCTTTGTTAGAAATTTTTCTAAAAAGAGTTGTATCAACCTTTCCTCTTTCAAAACCATTTTTAATAAGAAAATTGCTCAGTCTTTCATACCAAGATATGGGAGCTTGTTTTAAACCATACAAAGTACAAGTCTTAGTATGACGTCTCTCTCTTCTTCAGAAGGTTCTCTGGCTTCAATAGGTCTTGATCACTCAGCAGGTTCCTCTGCTTCAGCAGGTTGCACCACATCAGAAAGTTGCATAATTTCAGAGGGTTGTTGTATCAGACATCTTCTGAAACACAGAAACTACCTTTCAGCAGAAGACTGTTCTTTCTTATTTAACGAAATTTGTTATTCATTAAAACTCAGGATTATGAGACTAAAACATTATTAACCATTTAATAATATTTTGAGACTCAACAGTATTGTTGGGTACTTTCTTAATTCCTTTTTCCTAAATTGGATGATTCATCTTTTCCTCATAGTTGTTTTTACTTTTGTATTTCTTTTCTTTTCTTTTGCACCTTTTTTTGATATTTTTGGCTAATACTTTTTTTTACTGTTTTCTTTTCTTTCTTTTCTTTTTGTACTTTCTTTTGCCTTTTGCCCCAACAGAAAGTTACAAAAATTGCAAAAATAATCACTATTCTAAAAGAAAAATTGCATGTATCTTTCCTAAAAAAAGGACTAAAAAGTTGTACCAAAATTGGTAAAAATTAATTGTTTTCTAAAAACTGTTTTGAAAAACGGAATGGCAACTTGAATAAAAAATTGGACGAAATATTGCTTAGTAGTTTCCTTTGATTACACAAAATTTTCAAACAACAATCAAACGCACTGGATGAATTTTTTTTATGGATCAAACTGAGAAAATTGTCCAAAATTCAACAAGGGAATTGGTAAATTTTTACCACTTTTCTGAGCTATAACCCAACCTAGAATTATGCGTTTTGCGTAATCAAATAGGAGTTTCCTAAGGTTGTGCTAGCGAGCAATTCAGATTTGCAATCAGAATTCAAGAAAAACATACAGAATAGAAGCAGAAAAATTGAACAAATTAGTGCCAAATAATGCGCATAAAATGGCAAAATAATGAGCTAAAATTGCGCAAAATTAAATGGGGGAAGAACTGAAACTAAAAGGATGGGAATGACAGGAAAATAAATGGCAGAAACGTAAAGGAGAAGCAAAAATTAAAAGGATGGGAGTGACTGAAATTATAAGCGGAAAGTAAAGAGATGAATACAATGGATTAGGAGGAAATGTAGGTGAACGATCTTTGGAAAATGGAAGCAAGAGTGCTCCCACTTACCACAATTCACCACAAACAAGCAGTTAAAATTCAAGATCACTGAAGAACAAGTTATGATGGCATCTGCCTAAAAGAAGAGGTTGGAGTTGGAGTGGCTTGGGTCAACAAGGGGCGCAAGACCCAAGAAGCCCTTCCATGAGGAGTTGACTTCCCTTGCATGGGTCAACATTGACCTTCCCACTTAAGGATAAAGCCATCAAGATTCATATTTTTGATAATTTCCTTACTTGAGTTATTTTTAATTTTCCTAAATAGGCCACATGTTCGTGGCCTCAAGTCTATTGTTTGAAAGTTTGTATTTTATTTGAGTTGTATTTTCCTCCTTACTTTTCCTTTAATGAGGCACCTAGTTTAAGGCTTAGGATATTTTGGGGTTGAGGGTTCAACACCCACTTAGGATAGAATCACTTTTCCTTGCTTTTTTCCACTCATGACCACCTTTTTAGGCTATAAATAGGAGGAGTCTCCTTGTATACGGGTTTAACACTTCATTTTATGAAAGATTAGCTTTATTTTAATGCTCTTGTGTAAGTTGAGAAGGCTTGGTGGTTCTTGCTTAAACCATGGTGAATCTTATCCTGCTCCATGAACAGGTGGCGGTTCTGCACCTGAGACTTACCTACTAAAGGGATTTCCTTCACCAGTGGTGTCTACTCCACTTCTAATCCTCTTCCACTTTCATTTTCATTATCTTTTGTTCATTAATTTTGATTTTCATAGCTGCTGCCCATACAATTCCATTCACTAATTCTTGCTTCTTTTGGTTCCAATCTAGATCTGTACCCGTACTGCTATCAATTGGTATCAAAGCTCTGTTGATTAGGACTTTTTTGGAGCATTTCCACACCATTTTAGGGGCTGCAAGAGGTACAGTAGCTGCTGGTTTTTCTGAAATTTTTTCTTGTAATTCCTTTACGTTTCTTGTAATTTTGGGACTCTCAAGTATTCTCCGGGCCTGAGGTGCCTTGCTGCTGCTTGCAGCACTTGTCTGCTTGCTTGAATTTGCTTGATTCTTTCTAGAATGGGGCTGTTGGTATGCGCATTCATCCACCCCTTAGGTGTTTGATAACATGCTTATTCTGATTGCTCATAACTTGTTCTTGAGTGATCTTGAATTTTAACTGCTTGTTTGTGGTGGATTGTGGTAAGTGGGAGCATTGTTGCTTCCATTTTCCAAAGATTGTTCATCTACATATTTTCTCCCCAATGTATTTTACATTTCTTGCTCAACCCCATATTGTTCATCCATATTATTCATCTCTTTACTATTCCACTTTTATTTTTCAGTCACTCTCATCCTTTTAATTTTTGCTTCCCTTTTACATTTCTGCCGTTTAATTTTCTTCTCACCCATCCTTTTAATTTCTGCTCTTCCCGTCTATTTTTCTGTCATTTAATTTCTGATATCCTCATCCTTTTAATTTCATTTCTTCCCTTTAATTTTGCGCAATTTATTCCTCCTTATTTTTCCAATTTATGCTCATTTTTCTGGCTTGTTTTGTTCATCCTGCTAATTGTCTGTTTGCTAGAAAATCCTTAGGAAATGTGTGGTTGTACGCGCAAAAAAATTCAATTTAGGTTGGGTGTTGCTTGGCAAAATAGTAGAAGTTTCATGAAATTCAATGTTGTAATTTCAACTTTTAAACCAAGTTTAATTCGATTAAAAATAATCAAGCATGTTGTTTGCCGTTCTGGACCACTTGTATGAAATAAAGGAAATGCTATGCTTTTAGTAAAAACTGTGATTCAAGTTGCCAAAAGTTTTGCAAAAACAATTTTTAGAAACTAAGCTCAATTCTTGCCAATTTGGCATCATCTTTTGGTTCAATTTTTAGGGAGATTATACGCCAATTTTTCTCTTTTTAGAATTGGGATTTGTTTCATCTTTCTGTAAATTCTAAAGTTGGGGCAAAAGACAAATTGCAAATTACCAAAAAAAACAAAGAAAACTCAAGAAGAAAAAAAAAGAAAGACAAAACTAGTATCAAAAAAAGAAAAGAAAAGAAAAGCAAGAAAAGTCAATTCTTGTAGAGGAAAGTTCCTCAATAGTTAAAAAAATTGAAGTAAGAAAAGTGCCCAACACTCATCCCTTTTCAAGTGTAATTTTTCCATTTGGTTATATTCAATTCTTTCCCTTGTAATTGCAGTTTTCTAAAAGTTGGCAACTTTGGTTCATACCAATTGAATCAACAAAAAATACCAAAAACATTCTCTTTTGCAATCATTTGTGTATCTTCTTGTTTTGTTTGTTTGGAAACTATGTTCTAGTATAACTTTCTTTCAAACCACCTTTGTTTGCTTGTCATAATCCACTCTTAGTTTTGTCTTTTAGTTTTAGTTTTAGGCAATCCTAGAAAAACCTTAAGTGTCATTCGTTCCAACTCATTTGTGCTTGGGTAAGGGTAAAACTTTGGTTTTTGTAAGACCTAATTAAGCCTTAACCGAGTAGAAGAGGCAAGAGTGAACACATTTTAGAAAAAGCCTTAAAGAGAAATAAACACGAGTGAATACATTCTTTGAGTGTAAACATTTAGCTTGAGTGGAAAGGTCCTAAAATCTTAAACTTAAAACTCAATTAGAAGACATGGAAGGTTGGAGGAAATGGGTAAGGGAAAACTTAATGTTAAGGAAGGACATAGAAATTCATTTAGGAGAAGAAGATACCCAAAGAGAGAACCTCTGCACACTAGGTCCCTAGTTGATGAGGACATCAATCAAGCAATCAAGAGTCTAGGGAAATTCATGACAGGGGCGCAAGCAAGGAAGGAAAAGGAGGTTCTACAGCTTGCAATCAATGCTGCCCAACTTCAAGTCACCAAGAGCATTAATGGAACTGACCAGTTCATTTATTGCACTCAAGTTTAGAGGATGAAGCTAATGATGAAGGTTCAGTGGCCATTAAGGCAACATCAAGTTGAGGACCAATCATGTGCCATGGAGGTTGCCATGTGGGCGGCCAACTCATGCAAGTTTTGCTGAGTTATTATGTTTAATTGCTTTCAATAAAGTTAGGGAAGTTACAAAAACAAGGGAATAAATTTCTGGTGGTTACAAGACAAGGTTATAATGTTGTTTAAATTGCATTAAAACCTTTGTCTAATAGCCGTTAAGGAGGCTTACCTATTGTGCATGAATCTGGTCTGATTTGAGGCTACACGGAGACTCTTCAACAAGCCAAAGGGGGCGGCCAACATATGATTGAATGGCTGAGTTATATGCCATCATTGTAGCGGCCAACATGTGCTTGAAATGGCTGAGTTATATGTCATCAAGAGGAGCCAACAAGGTTGTAATTGGCTGAATGAATTGTCATCAAAGTTGCGGCCAACATTCATGAGATGGGGGTTACAAATTGAAGGCAAACTTAACCACAAGGGGCTGTTATGGGCGGCCACTTCATGGCTGATTCAATAGCTCAATTATTCCATGTTTGGTGGTTACAATTCAAGGGTCAATGTAGCCACATGTGCCAAGAAAGCTGGCTGGATTTTGCGGCCAAATAAGCTAGGAACAGGCCTAGTTTTAGCTAGTCATTTTACCACTTTCCTTATTTACTTTTTAGTAATTTAATTAGGGATGCATGAGAATTGTATGAGGGACATTTTAGGGATTTTTGGGCGTGTAAACCCTAGCTGGTTGCATGACCATTGAACCCCTTTGTAACTCTTATAAATACATGCTTCATGCATGTAAGAAAGTCAAGAAGTTTAATACAAAGAAATATTTTATACTTTGAGAGTGTTTCTCTTAGTTTCTTGCTAGTCAAGAGTTGAGGATTATCAAAGGATCCTTCCTTTGTGTGTGTGTCCTCAAGGGCTTATCTTTCAAGTCTTTGAAAGTGTGACGTCCTTTCCTATCTTCTAATTTTCTTTATCCTTTTTCTTCTACTACGTTTGTCTTGAACAAAAACCTATTTTTCTTCATGTGATTGCTTGAAATGTATGTGATTTATTTTTCAAGAATTCAAGGTTGATTATACGTTTTTGACAAGGAATTTTTTGTTATCTTTATTTCTTGATTTTAGTATCAAAAGAAAAGAAAAATAGAGAAAGAAAAAAATAGCAAAAGAAAAATATTGAAAAGAAAAGAAACAAAATTGTTATGAAGAAAAGTGTTGATTATTCAGAAATTTCCAAGGTCCATGCAAAATAGAACCTTAAGGTTCATATCACTAGTTGAGGGTAGAATATGTGCCATAATTGTAGATGGAGGGAGTAGTTGTAATCTTGCAAGCCAAAGGCTAGTCGACAAACTCAACCTACCTACTACCAAACACCCTTAGCCATACACACTTCAATGGGTGAGTGAGGAGGAAGAAATAGTGGTTGATAGGCAAGTGAGCGTTAAGTTTGCCATTGGGGAATATGATGATGAGGTAACCTTTGATATAGCACATTTAGAACATACTCACATCCTTTTAGGAAGACCTTGGCAATATGATAGAAGGGTAAAACATGATGGGTACACCAACATAATCAAATTTTCTTATAATGGTAAGAAGATAATTCTTATGCCTATGTCCCTTAGTGAAGTAAGAGAAGACCAAGAAACACTTTGGGAATTTATTAGACAAGAAAAAGAAGAGAAAATCAAGTTAGAAAATGAAAACAAATTAACGAAAGGGAAAACAAAATTTTAAGGGAAGAAAGGGAAAAACAAGATTTTGAAACTAAGAAAATTTTGAATCAAAACAAGATAAAAAGAGAGAGATTGTATGAAGAAAAGAGAGAAAAATTGGGAAGGCACTCTACCTCATTCTGTAAACATTTGGATGCTAACCCTTCTAGTGAAAATGTGAATAGGTTGATGGTGACTAAGCTTAATAGTGCAAGAAGAACAACTTAAGCTACTGAAAGGGAGTTTTCTAAATTAACTTTTTTTATGCATGAAATACCTTTTTCTATGCACAATTATATGCCACAAAGCATTATGAGTTTGAAGGATCTAAACGATTTTGACAGTGCTCCTAAACCTATTGCATGTTTAGGCAACCCAACCAAGTTTGAGAGTACCTTGAAACCTATTGGAGATGCATGTTTACCCAATCCCTTTAGATATCTTGACTTGCATGCTTTACATAATGGATTGAATGTGCAAAAACAATTTGTGTATATGACTTGCATACACATTCTATACTTATCTCTTTATTTCTTGATGATATGTATTATGATCTTGAACTAACTTTGGAAAGGGATAAAAATCGGGATAAGGCTATCACATGTACAAATACTTGTATGTCATATGCATCACATGATGATATGCCTCATATGCTGGATTCCTTATTTGTTCCACCTTGCACATAATATGTTTATAACAACCGTACTAAAAATGCACATGTTCTTTTTTATAGGCATGTTGGGGTTTTGTTGAGAAAGAATAAATCATATATGCCGCATAGCTTTATTTGAGAACATATTGTGGAATATTTTGATGAAATATATGACAGTAAATTCTTAAACCTTCCTTATAACTACCTATTTCTTTTACATGCAAAAAAAGGCTTCAAAAGAATGTCTTTGATCACAGATCTCTTTCTACAAAGTACATGGACAAGATGGTTCCAACTACAAAGAGGGTGTTTTCTATCTCCTACTTTAACCACCACTTGTTCATCACATATTTTCTTCTACTATCTATCAATATGATTCCAAAATATTTTTGCTATGAGTCACATCAAGATTTTTGGAAATCATTGCTCATGGGTGTTCTTGCTTTTTCATGTCATCCATTGCTTGCAAGTGAAGGACAAGTAGATTGCTACCACTCAAAGGGAAGTACCTTCCTATCTTACTCTACTTTGTCATCCACTTCTCCTTTCTACTTCTCCTCTTCTTACCCCTTTTGGTCTTTGCACACCGCAGTCTTCTCTTATGCTGATTTGAGGTCAAATCATTTTCAAGAGGGAGGGAAGGATGGCATCTGCCTAAAGGAAGAGGCTGGAGTTGGAGTGGCTTGGGCCAGCAAGGGGCGCAAGATCCAAGAAGCCAATCCATGAGGAGTTGACTTCCCTTGTGTGGGTCAACATTGACCTTCCCACTTATGTTAGAAATCTTAGGGTTCATAGAATTGATAGTAGGAAGAAGAGAGAGAGAGAAAATGAGAAAGAAAAGGGATAAGTGTTTTGTAGAATGTTATTGTTGTTATTCTGTGAATTACAACAGGGAATTTATACAATATTAGAAGCTTGTGCTGAAAGCTAAGATTTGATTCAGTTAGGAACTAACTGAAACAGAATCTTCTAACTAAACTAACAATACCTAACTGATAACCAAAGCCTAACAGATAACAGCTAGTAACAACACTAACAACACTTAACTATTAACAACTGTTAGATATTAACAGCGCACAGTAGCCTACAGATTACATCATTAACATTCCCCCCTCAAACTCAGGGTGGTTTGCACAGAGTGAACTTGTCAAAGACCCTGAGTTTGTCTCTTAGAAACTGAAACCGCAAAGGAGAGAGAGCCTTGGTGAGGATGTCAGCATATTGCAGATCTCCAAGAACATGAGAGACTATGAGGCTTTTGTTGATGACCTTTTCGTAAACAAAAAAGATGTCTAGCTCAATGTGTTTAGTGCGAGCATGGAGAACTGGATTATGAGAGAGGGCCACGGTACTCTGATTATCATAGTAGAGTGTAGGTGTTTTGAATGGAATTCTGAGTTCTTTGAGAAGAGACTCTAGCCACAATATTTCAGCTAAAGTAGAGGCTAAGTTGCGGTACTCAGCTTCAGTACTTGATCTAGCAACAAGAGTTTGCTTCTTGGACCACCATGAAATGAGATTAAGGCCTAAGAAGGTGCAGGAACCCAAGGTAGACTTTCTATCATCCTTATCAGATGCTCAGTCTGCATCTAAAGAGGAAATGATGGAGATAAGACTAGTTGTAGAAGGCTGCAAGAGAAGACCATGATGCAGGGTTCCTTTAAGATAATGAAGAATTCGTTTAACTGCCTTCTAATGTTCCTCTAGGGGCTGAGACATGAATTGGCACACTTTGTTGACTGAAAAACTGATTTTAGGTCGTGTAATAGTTGCATACTGCAGAGCACCCACAATTGATCTATAGAGGGTAGGATCTGAAACATGATCAGCGCCAAATTTAGTGAGCTTGAGATTGGAAACCATAGGTGTAGAAATTCCTTTAGCATCCAGCATATTAGATTTTGTGAGGAGATCTTTGATGTACTTGGACTGAGAGAGAAGTAGAGAGCCATTGGGTAGGTGCTGAACCTCTATACCTAAAAATAGTCAAGAGTGCCAAGCTCCTTGAGAGAAAACTCAGAATTAAGAGACTTGATGAGCTGCTGAATGTAGGGGAGAGAATTGCCTGTGATTATGATATCATCCACATACACCAATATATAAATGCAGTAGTTAGAGGAATGATAAATAAATAAAGAGGGATCACATTTTCTAGACAGAAAACCAAATTTAAGTAAGGCAGAGGAAAGCCTTTCAAACCAGGCCCTTCGTGCCTGTTTAAGACCATAGAGTGCCTTGTGAAGTCTGCAAACAAGGTTGTTGTCTTGAGCTTCAAACCCTGGAGGCTTAACCATGTAAACCTCTTCTTCCAAAATGCCATTAAGGAAGGCATTGTTGACATCTATCTGCTGGAGTGGCCACCCTTTTGTCACAGCCAAGGTGAGAACTGTACGAACAGTTACTTGTTATACCACTGGTGAGAATGTCTTTGTATAATCAAAGCCTTGCTACTGATGAAAGCCTTTGGCTACCAATCGGGCTTTATATTTGTTAACAGAGCCATAAGGATTTTCTTTAACTCTAAACACCCACTTACAACCAATAGCTTGACGATGAGAAGGAAGAGGAACTATGGACCATGTTCCATTCCGAATTAAGGCATCATATTCAGCCTTCATAGCTTCATGCCATTTGGGACCCTTTAAAGCTTGTTTGTGAGTGGATGGTTCCAAGTGAGTCAGAAGAAGAGTAGGATTTAGCTTTGATTTGACAATACCTGCCTTGGCCCTAGTAGTCATAGGATGAGTGTTTAATGGATGTGTGAGAGGAAGTGGTATTGGTGCAAGAGAAGGTTGAAGAGAAGTATTGGGTACAGGTTGAGAAGAGGGTATAGGTGCTGGAGAAACAGTGTTGGAATGTGTAGGGTCTGAAGAAGAAGAAGATAGAGGGACAATAGATATAGGGAGTAAAGGTGCAGGGGGAGCTGTAGGTATAGGTATAGGTGCAGAGGGAGAACCTGGTTGAGTGTAAGAAGAAGATGCTTTAGATACGGTTGGAATTATGGAAGAAGGTAAGGAAATAGAAGGAGATGAAGGAGAGGAAACAGTAGGAAACAACTCAGAAAAGGGAAAACGATGCTCATTAAAAATAACATCTTTGGAGATGTAAATTTTCCCATCAAGAGAGAGACACTTGTAACCTTTATGATGAGTAGAATAGCCCAGAAAAATACACTCCCTTAAACGGTAAGACATTTTGGTGGGATTGTAGGCCCTTAGGAAAGGAAAGCAAGCACAACCAAAAACTTTGAGAAATTTAAAGTCAGGGGATTGACCAAACAGCAGCTGATAGGGTGATTTAAACTGTAAAAATAACTGTAGGGATTCTATTTATGAGGTAGGTGGCTGTGAGGAAAGCATAGTCCAAAAATTAAAAGGGAATGTTAGCTTGGGCTAGAAGTGTAAGACCAGTTTCAACTATGTGGCGATGCTTTCTTTCCACTGTTCCATTTTGATGATGTGTGTGAAGACAGGTGATTCAGTGAACAATGCCTAAATCACTAAAGAATTTAGATAAAGGTCTAAATTCTCCACCCCAATCAGTTTGGACAAATTTGAGTTTGGAATTTAATTATAGCTTAGTCATAGATTTGAATTGAACAAAAACTTGGAAACATCATATTTAGATTTCAAAGGATATATCCAAGTGTATTTTGTATAAGCATCAACACATGTAAGGAAGTATTTGTGGCCGTGTGTGGAGGTAACTAGGGAAGGGCCCAATAAATCACTAAAAATGAGCTCAAGAGGAGCTTTATAGACAGTAAAGGAAAGTTGAGAAGGAAGTCTATGAGCTTTACCCACACAGCAAGCTGAACAAAAATCAAGTGTAGATTTATTTGGTATAGCAACATTACAAGACTGTAAAGCAACCTTGAGTGCCTCATAGTGAGGATGGCCTAATCTACAGTGCCAAACATTACACAAAGTAGAGCCAAATGAGCTATCAATCTTAGTTACAGATTTATTTTAACAGGAAACTGTATGAGCAGAAGGAACAACAGAAAATGGTTGTTGCAGAGAGGAATCTGGCCCTTGGAAGTCCAGCATGTTGGGAAATGAATACAATCCATCCTTGCCAACAATTCCGCGAAGGAGAACCTCAGATGTAGCCTGAGATTTAACAACACAAAAGGATGGATGAAATTCAAAGAAAACAGAGTTATCCTTAGCAAATTTACTTACACTAACTAGGTTCTTGGAAATAAATGGAACTAATAAGAGATGTTTCAGTGTGAGAGGTGTGTGAGGGTTATAAGGTGATGAAAAAGTAGAACCAATGGCAGTAATAGGAAAACCTTGACCATTTCCCATGACAATGTGGTCTGACCCAGGCAGAGACATGCTCTCTGTGAAGGAATCTCCATCTGCTGTAACATGATGTGAAGCACCGGAATCTGGATACCAATTCAAATTGGTTGAAGTAGAGGCCTCTGTTCCAGCAACAAACACCTGCGGCCTGAAACCTCTAGGGGCTGAAGTTGGAGGTAGAAACTGTTGAGGAGAAGGCTGAGAATTGCTAGTTGATGGTGGATAACGAGGCTGAGAGTATTGTGACTAGCCACCTTGAGTCCAAGGACGAGTGTTAGGAGCAAATTCAGGTCCAAATTCTTAAAGCAAATTTGGCACTGAACATTATAGCGACCTCCTCCTCTGCCATGGCTACCTCTAGCTCTGCCAAGACGACCTCCACGACGCCGAAAATAATGACCTCTATTAGAGTAATTTTGAAAAGGAGGATTAGAGTCATAAAGTGATGGTGTAGCTTGCTGGAGTGATTCAGTAGTGACCTCAGTAGATGGTGCAGTTGTAGCTTAAGTCAAATTCACCGACAAGGAATCATTGAGAACAGTCTTCTTGTTTTTCTCAATACGACGCTCCCGAGCCAGCAAAAGAGATTCTAGTTCATCCATGGGACAGATTTCAGACTTGTTATTAACAACATCAACAACAGAATCAAACTCTTCAGGAAGAGCCTCAAGAATTATTTCAAATTGGTCTCTATATGGAACAACATCTCCAATGGATAGTAATGCATTAGAAATAGCCCGAATGCGCACAAAAAAATTCAGAAATTGTGCGATATCCTTTAGTGATTGAACGAAGTTCAGATCTAAGTTGTCTAGATCTGTTCTTAATCTGAGTATCAAAAAACTTGTGAACTTCATCCCAGACTTGCCAAGAATGACGGCATATGACAATCTTAGGAAGTAAAGAGTCAGATATTGTTGAGAGAAGCCATGTGCAAATAAGAGAGTCTTGCTAATCCCATTAAAAAATACTCTGGATTTTCAATTCCAGAGTCTCGATTTGACTCAGAACGAAAATGAAGAGGAATTGACTGATTGGCTACAAAACGATGAAGCTTGTGGCCGCATATGTCACCCTCAATCTGTTGGCGCCATTGGAGGAAGTTTTTCTCATCTAATTTGATAGAAATCAAATGCGAGAAGGTAGAAGAAGAAATGTGATGTTCATCCTTATAATTGTTGTGAACTGCAGTAGTTGGAGTTACAGGCTCGTCTTCAATTTCTGAACCGGATCCAGAATTTACAGGAGTTGCGGAAGTCATGGAATTAAGCTCTTGATACCATGTTAGAAATCTTAGGGTTCATAGAATTGATAGTAGGAAGAAGAAAGAGAGAGAGAGAAAATGAGAGAGAAAAGAGATAAGTGTTTTGCAGAATGTTATTGTTGTTATTCTGTGAGTTACAACAGGGGAATTTATACAATGTTAGAAGCTTGTGTTGAAAGCTAAGATCTGATTCAGTTAGGAACTAACTGAAACAAAATCTTCCAACTAAACTAACAATACCTAACTGATAACCAAAGCCTAACAGATAACAGCTAGTAACAACACTAACAACACTTAACTATTAACAACTGTTAGATATTAACAGCGCACAGTAGGCTACAGATTACATCACTAACACGGGTCAAGGCATCAAGATTTATATTTGATAATTTCCTTCACAAACCTCTTATACCAATTGATAGCAGGGAAGTTGTGGATCTAGAATTGAGCAAATTGAATCGGTTAGAGGCAATAAAAAGCAAAAATCTAGCAGCTAAAACAGTGATTAAATGCGCAAAAAAATGAGAGAATTGAAAGGAAAAATGGAAAGGAAAGAGGTGGGTTTAGGCGCCACTGATGAAGACAACCCCTTCAGTAGATAAGCCCGGGTGCAGACTCGCCACCAGTTCGTGGAGCGGGATAAGAATCATCATGGTTTGGGCAAGAACTATCAAGCCTCTCAACTCACAAGAGATAATATCAAAGCAAAGCTTCTATTAGAAATGAAGATTATGAGGGAGCCTCCCTTTTATGGAGAAGGGGGCGGCCAAGTGAGGTGGGGGGAAAATAAAAGACAATATATTTCTAATGGGATTTGAACCCATGACTCCTATGCCTGTTAGCTAAGAAACCTCTTAGCCACTAAACCCAAGTAATGTAACGCCCAAATGGAGGAAAAATAGAAGAAAATTACAATTAAAGTAAAATACACAAGAAATCCTACTCTAGGATAGAACATAGGACCATGCATCCTATTGGAGGGTTACTAGTGTCCTCCTGAAGGGTAGTGCCCTTAAAATTGTAGAGTAGTGTCCTTAAGATTGGACACTAATTTGCCTATTTGTTCCTTAATTTCCTTAGCTTGCACCCGTGATCTCTGCAGTTTGTCCATGCCTTCTAGACATATGCCATCAATAACATAAAAAATGCCATTTATTAAATAATTTAACAATACATTATTGTGTAAAATTTAACTAACAATCCAACCCACCAACTCACCAACAAGATAGAATAGTCACTTTTAAAATGTTTTACGAAAAACAAACTAACCCAACCCTATCCACGACGTACATGATGATAGGAAAGGGTTGATGACAAGGGCAGGGTAGATCGGATATTATCTTACGTCCCGTTTGGTGTGGTTGCGAGTTTTTTTTTTTTGTTTTAAAAAAACATTAATCAAGTTTTTACAACTCAAAACTTAAAACTAAAACCCTCTATCTGTGATTTTGGAAATAACCATTTTGAAAACCACAAAAAGAGATTTTTAGTTTTTTGTTTTGAATTGTAAAACCTTGAATGATTTTTTTTTTAAATAAAAAACTGAAAACTCACAACCACCCCAAACAGACCCTTACCTTGCCATCTCTAGATAATACAATAAGCATTGATTTCTGGTAGTGTAATTGCATTTTGAAAAGAAAACTATATGATAATTATTTTTCAATCAAACCTTGGGACCCACCTAAAACCCCTTTTTTTAAAGAATAATGTTATTTGTACAACCATAATGTACATCATCCATTACAACAATGAAAGAGAAAGAGTGAGAAGAGATAGAAGTGTGAGATGTGATGAAGAGAGGGAGAGAAAAAAAGTGTATTGAATAAAATGTATAAATTGGTTATCCAAATAATAGAACTCTTTTTTAGCAGGCCAATTGTCAAACCCAAACATGTGACCAGATCGACCTCAACACGGTTCAGATTTCTTACAACTATGATTACATGCAGCACAAAGGAAAAATAAATACTCCACAATTACTAATACACTGTATGTTGATACTTCAAATGCTTTGACATCATTGAGTAGCACAAGAGCTATATGTATATTACAAAAAATAATTAACACGAGTGAAATAAAATGCTATCCTAGTAAGAACTGTAATTAATACCTGTATGTGAAAAAGGCATGAAAAAGAATTCACACTGGTGGCACTCTATTATACAGAAAAATGGCTATAACAAGATATACAACAATTTTCATCAAGGGCCATCTAACCCCCAAACAAGTCACTGCCCGCAAATATCTGGCACTTGGACAGCAACCAAGCACCAAATACATTTTAAGGTTAGAGGTAACAAGGAAAAACAGCCAACTTGCTCTTTCTTCAACTGTAGATTGATAGATTCTTCTTCCACTGCTGCATATCACATGATAATCAAAATACCTAAATAGAAAAAACAAGGGTGTTTGAAATTGATCAAGAGTGTGAATTGAGGTAACTATCATCTAGTACTGGGGCAGGCAGAGGCGGCACAGCCACTTCATGAAATGCAGAAGATTCAATGTCCAAAACCTTCCTTGTAGTTGCTTGAGATTCTTTGGTTCTTCCAATCTTTCTAGACGGGAGGGATACAGAGGCAACAGCTCTTGATGAGTTACTACTATCAATTGACAGCAAAAAAATTTCTTTTGAAAGTGTTGGGGCAGATGCAATGACAGAACTGAAGACTCCAGATTCCCTCAAACTTTGTATTATGACCTGAAGACAGGTTCATTAGGAAATGATTTTGGAGCTAAAAAAGAAAATATATCAAGAACAATAAATAAATAAAACAAAATGTACAAGTAGTTATATCTCACTTGATCAATCTCTAACAATGAGTCATTACTCCATCTAAAGTTGCTCCTTTCCACCATTTTCTTATTATTTCCTTTCATTAGCTATGATTCATGTTCTCAATAAATAATGAAATATGCTTACTGTTAAGATACTAGGGTTATAAGGTTATCAGTCTTAATGTTTGCGGGCTTGTACCAATAGACAATAGTATCAATATTTGACCTGATTATTAGTATATACAAATAAAGACATTAGGTTAAGGTATTGAATCCTATTATAGTTACATCCTATCAGCAATATTTTCAGTTTACTACCATTAACATTCTTTCTCTTTTTCTCTTCCTTAACCCCACACCTATAATTTTTATCACTTACCATTGGAGTATATATGCGAGTCAATATTCCCTTCCTCAACAGTTTCATCTTGACGTCTTTATCACCCCATACAACATGCTCATTATACCTAGAACAAGAAACAAAGATCAAATGTTTTTGAAAGATCAATAACATAGTGATTAAAATACAAGGGGAGAGGGACAACAAATAAATATGAAGAATTGAACCCAACATACCACTTCATCATTTCATCTTCAGTTGCAGTTGAAGCAATGATGAAAGCCTGGAATTGATAAGGTCTAGTTAGCATGAATGAGTGCTTATCGAGAAAAAATTATTTTAAAATGAGTTAACACTTCACATTATTTATCCATGCCATAAAGATTCAACAAGGTTTTACATTGACCATGTAGAATTAAAGGGATTTGATGTAGTTAGGATGAGTGAGGGCAGTTAGTTAGATAGACTAAATTAAATAAATCGGGAAAAATAGTAGAAAGGAGTCATTATGTGAATTTAGAAAGTTTGTGTGAACAGAGAAATCCTTTGTTGAAGAGGAAACCCTTGGAGAAGAGACCTCTCTCTCCCATTCTCAATCATTCAATAAAATTGTGCTTTTCTTTGTTTGTTTCAATCAATTTTCTAATTCTCTTCTTTGAGTTTGTAACAATTGGTTCAACTTGCCGGATCTGTGCATTGGAGAAGAGATGGAGAATTCAAAGATTGTCTTGAAAGAGGTGACAGGTGATCATGGATTATTGTCTTGTTCTTGGGAGTCTAGCTATTCCAAGCTTAAGAGGATGTTGCATCGACTCATGAAGATGCAGGGAATCAATTGGGTTGAAAAATGGGGGGAGGTCCCACCCTATGTGATCAAGAAGAGTATCGAAGAGATGGGACTTGGGAGAACTCAAGCATACAATGGGTGAAGGGGCAGAGAAACAGATAAAAGATGGGGAGGGGAAAGGGGTGGAATCTCGAGCGCAAGAAGACAGAAGGGAAAATGAAAATTCGGTGATCAAGAATCAGCCCTATGGCAACGGAGAAGAAACCTATAAAGTGGAAACACAAATAATAGGAGAATCCATCGTCGAGTGAGAAAACATGGAGGTAGAACCTGATTGGTTGATGGAAAAGGGTGGGCAGAGGCAAAAAAGAACATAGAAGACGGGTTACAACTTGCAAAGGTGCTGGGTCACAAAGGTCAAAGGGGCAGCGAAAACAAAGGCAAAGACAATCCTTGTAGGTAGCACCTTGGGGGAGCAGAGATAGAGAGAACAGATAGCATTCAAGAAGGGTTGGGGCACAAGCACTTCAAGCAGCCCACAGCCACTGCCAAAACTGCCGGACTGCAGTGCTCATGTGGTGGCTGATGTTTCACCAGTGATGAAGACGAGGGTAAAAATGGGTGCTGAACACAATTCCAAAACAGCACCCCAGGCAACCTGTGCCATTGCTGGACCACAGTGCTCATATGGTGGCTGATGTTTCACTAGTGATGGAGACGAGGGTGAAGATGGGTGCCATGCTATCGCGCCATTCCAAAACAGCAACAAAGTGTGGGAGAGGGCAAGAGCAAGGACTGAAGTGGAATTATTGGGGCTAGCCCAAAAGCAAAGAGGGACAGAATTGGTATTCTGCAATGTAGGTGTGCTTCTTGACTTAATGGGCCAAGCACACACTTGTGGAATACCCGTACATGCAAGATTCATATGTTTCTCAACATGCATCAATGCTTATAAGTGCAGAAGCAATAACTGGGCAGCATACTATGGAAGGGAGAAAATGGTTGCAACTTGCAACTCTATTGTCGGTTGAGACAAAGCCAAATTTGATCATGGATCCAACTCTACAAATATCAGTGGCTCATTGGAAACAAGCACAGATGATCCAATAAATTCTGAGAACCCCACTGAGGACCAGCAGTATCAGAATAATACCTTGGTAGCTTACCAATCAGTTGCTGAGGCAGCAGCACGCATACAAGCTGCATTAGGGAGATTCCCTAAACTTGAAAACTAAGGAAGTTGGATTTTCCAGTCCAGAGGCTGAAGCATATAAAATAGTTGCAGCATTGAAGATTCAGCAGCCTTTCACAACTTTGAGACAAGGAAAATTTGTTTCTTTATTTTTCCAGTTTTTAGATTGCAACCTTGAGGACAAGATTGATTTTTAGGAGGGGTGATATTGTTAGGATAGAAAGGCAGAATAAAGGGGAGTTAAAGTAGTTAGGATTAGTTAGTGCAGTTAGTTAGAGGAGACTCAATTAAATAAATAGGGAAAATAGTAGAAAGGATTCATTCTGTGAATTTAGAAATTTTGTGTGAAAGGAGAAATCCTTTGCTGAAGGAGCAACCCTTGGAGGACAGACCTCTCACCTATTCTCAATCATTCAATAAAATTGTTCTTTGTTTGTTTCAATCAATTTTCCAATTCCCTTCTTTGGATTCATAAAACTAACAGAACCCTCCTCTCTTCTCCAGGCTTGGGACTGGCTATGTAATGTACATAGGCAAAGTTTGATTCATGTAGCTGACCCCACCTACTGGGAAAAGGCTTTGGTTGTTGTTGTATGAGTTAACACTTCACTCCCACAGCAGAAAATAGAAAAAGAGCTCGGTGCATGAGGTTCAGCTGTACGCAGCCTTACCCCATGTGCAAGAAGTCTATTTCAACAACTAGATACCATGACCACCAGGTCACGAGGCATCAACCTTACTACCATTACAAAGTCTCACACTTTCCAAACTAGAAAAATCAAATTCTAGGAAAATTCACTAAGAAAGAGTCAAGCCTATCCAAGCTTTAGTAAAATAACTATACACCATGAAAAAAAATCCCACTTTCTGATATTGAATCAAATTGGATAACTGAATTTGACAGAAGGTGAGAAAATAATAAAAAAAAAAAACCCAGCAAAACTTACAGATCTGTCAAATTCCAACATGAAGCATCTTTTGACATCTTCTTTTGTAGGTTTGCAACCACAGCGATCACGTCTAGACGTCAAGTCTGAGAATTTAGCATATGTGTAATGTAAAACGGCAGCCTCTTCCAATTTGATCTCACTAGCATAAGTCAGAAGAACTATTAAGACACTAATAAAAAAGTCAAGGGATAAAAAAATTATTTATTAATTAATGCATTATACTTTGGGGTTTTCATATAATTATGCCATCTATGTGCACCATTAGGTCGAAGATGATCTTGTATACGGGCAGCTGATTTTCCATTTCCATAAGTCAGGAAGTAGTTTGGATTACCACGTACAGAATCTTTATACATGCCAAAGTATGTATCCTTTGGAAGATGGTCATAGTTCTTCTTAAACATCGATACCTGCTTTGACAGATAAGGAGAGAAAAAGGGAAAGAGAACTATTAACAATATAACATGCAAACTTCAAATCAGAACAAGATAATAGTCCTGCAGACATCCTTTAAATTCAGCCAAAATACAAACACATGCACAAACATGCAATTGCATTTGATAAGAAAACCACTGTCGTGTTCTCAGGTTCTCTTTTCAGAATATAGTGCTCAACTGCATCCAAGGATGAGCTAAAGGGGAAGGAAAAAATGTATTTAGAAATCAACAAATGATAATGGGTGAAAGATGGGTTACAAATTAAGCAATTTACTTCCTTTCATGTCATAAGATTTGGTTCAAACCAATCCAATCCAGTTGTGCACAAAAAAAGTACGAGGCAAAAGTGTCCATTATAGCATTCAGCTTTGATTACTACAGTTTTTTTACCCCTGTGCTATGAGACTACTAAAAGTATATACAATGCCTCAATCAAAATGACGGCTAGAATTATAATCAGATAATCCACAGGACTTTTTACCACAAAATACAAACCTTATTTGACTGAGGCAACCATGAAATAGAGACCATTGAAATACTCATTTCTACAAACTCAGATACTTCAAAAAATTCATTAAACCCAAAATCAAATAATAGATAAAGCAGGTCATCTTTACTCAGAGAGAATCCATCACTTTTCTCTTAACAAATTATATGTTTAGTTTTGGACAAATAAAAATTAGAGTTAAATGTTTTTTGTCTCTGAAATATAGCCGAGATTTGTTTTTAGTCGCTATAATTCAAAACCAATCTTTATCGTATAGTTTTCCTGAATATTTTCCTACGGATTTTCTTGTGAATTTTTATTGATAAGGACTAAGAAGGGGTATTTTCACTTTTTGATAAAAATTCGCAGGAAAACTATACGATAAGGACTATATTGGTATTTTCAATTTTTGAGGGACCAAAACTACCGGTTTTGAATTATATGGACTAAAAACAAATATCAACTATATTTCAGGGACCAAAAACACATTTAACCCTAAAAATTATCAGTGAAGTTGGTTGAATAAAAGTCTTAAATTTTGAACTGGGTCTAACCCAACTCCAAAAGCTATCTTGTAGGGTGAGAATTGTCCAAAGCTTATATATACTTATTTGGCCTTATCTCTAGTCAATGTGTGACTCTAACAAAATGAAATGCCATTATAAAGTGATTTACATACACACACACACACACATATATATATATAATGAGCTAGATATATTTATATCAATGGCAAACTGTTTATTTCAAGTTCTCGGTAACTTAGTAAGTTACACACTTTCGGCAAAGACTATGTACAGCTTTCAGGAGTTACCTCACTAAAAGGTTCTTTGATATCATCTCGCTCAACGCTGCTCTCCTATAAAGCAAAGGCATAGCATTAGGTAGTATAGTTACAACAATGACGCTAACAATAGGATATGTCTTTTCTAGTCCCATGAGATATACATGAACACTATGCAATCAAGAAGAGTTTGCAGATTCTACTTACATAGTTAGGAAATATGACCATATCAACGTTTCCTGGAACATCAAGAAGCAACTGCCTTAAAGAATACTCTCGAGTACCAGCTGGGTGTATTAATTCATCTGTATCAAGATGAAGAATCCAGTCCATACCAGCATCCTGATGTTTCAACACGCAGAACATTGTGTTGATCAGCCAAATCAGGCACCAAACCATAATAATATAAAAGTATAAGAAAACCAAGAAAATAGGTATTTGTGCAACAAAACAGTTCGCCATACCCTAGCCATAACAATAGCCATCTCCATATTGAGGGATTGCTTCACAAAGAGTTCATAATTGCATGGCTTATAAAAGAAACTTGCCAGCCATGTCTCATTCCAAATACGGCTGATGCAACAAACAACATAAATAATTAGTATAGCAAATCTATCTCTTAGAAACTGAAGAATTAGAATAACAGTACCTAATCCGGAAGACAAGAGAACTTAAGTATACTGCAATTAAATAAATATTAAACAGTATAGGATTGGCAAGGAGAAGAAATAAAATATTATGGCAATGAGCACACAATGAAAGTGCAACTTGAATAATGAAAAGTCATCATGGACATACAGAAATGTCAAACCATTTTGGTGAAAAGCATCTTGCATATCTAAATGCAAATTGAGAAACTCTGGAGAACACTATAACAATAGCAAATTGCAAAATCAATTTAAAGGATGCAAATCAGTAAGAAAATGGTAAAATTGATTAACCTCTTTGCCTGTTGTTCTTCCAGCTGTCTTGTTCTATATATAACTTTTACACCCTAGTTAAATAAAATTAAGCAAATTAGAATAATATTCTAAGGGAAGAGAAAGGAGGAAAACAAAATAAATCAAAAGAATAGGATCCTAATTCCCAAGATGGATAGAATACTGTGTTTGTCTACTTACAGGAATTGATTCCAAGACCTTTGATACTTCAGGAGAAGCAGCCTTCCCCTCCACAAAAAGAAAAAAGTTTGTCACTCCAATGACTTTATGATAAAACATCCAAGGTAGAATCTGCTCAAGCCCTGCTGATGTACTAGTCGTGACACAGATCTGCACATCAAGCAGAAAATGTGCATTAAATCAATAGTAAATCAATAGTAATCCTTCCTTAAAAACTGTAAACATTAAGTAAATCAGGTTCTCATACTAAGACCCAATTTGGATTAACTTCTCTAGAAGAACTAATAGGAGAAGAAAATACAATGAGCCAAGAAGGAAAAATGAATCCAATGTATTTCATAAGTTAAAATTAGTCTTTGTAACTCAACTTTTGAAGTTAAATGGGAGGACTTTTGGAAAAGTTGAGTTGTAATGATTAATTTTAACTTACAAAATAAGTTGAACCCTTTTAGGTTATTTTATTTTCTTCTCCTATAAGTTTTTCTAGAGAAGTTATTCCAAACTGACCCAAAAAATGAAGGAAAAAAAGGACTTCTGTTGATAAAATAGCTTAAATATAAGAACAATAACTACCAATCATATTTCTAGACACAATCTTCATTTTTCACATCATAAAAAGCAATTAAAGAAAAAATCTCCACATTAACTCAAATTACAAACAACCCATCAAACATAGATCACAGAAAACCAGTAAAACACAGATCACATGATCTCAAACTCCAGTACTAACAAAATGTACTCAAAATTCAACTCAGTTTGGGTTAAATCTTAAATCAAAATTTCTAAAAGACTCTTGCTGATAAAATTGCTCGAAAACAAGAATACCAATACAAACAATATTTTCAGAAACAACCTTAATTTTTCTCACCAGAATTTGAAATTAATTGCTAATAAAATTTCTACATCAATCCCATCTACAAACACAGATCACATGACCTCATATGCCAGAACTAGCATAATTTACAGAAAACCCAGCTCAGCACGGATCAACCCCAAAATAAAAATTCCCACCAGGAAGCCAGCTCTTTTGCTTCAGATGGCAGCCATAATGGGAAAAAAATGACAAAACAGGCACACCCCACATTTCCAAAAAAAAAACACACAATTGAAACCACAATGCAAATGAACCCAAGTCAACAAATGAAGCAAAAACAAACCTTTGGCCTGAGAGAAGCCCCAAAGTCAAGCTTCCAGTTATGGTAGTAAGGGAAGGAAGGGGCGGAGGTGCGACCAAGATTGATACAGTCCGAGGAGGAGTGGGAGACAGAGGAAAGGGGAGAAGGGTCCATGCCAGGGAAGTGAAGAGAGCCAGGAGGGGACATAAGGGTCGCTGGATCGGTGATGCCACCACGCCATTGAAGGATGAATGCTATGGTTGCCAAGGAGACAGGGAGCAGAGTAAGGAGGAGCAGGATCTTCGAGGTGAAAGAATGCGAAGAAGAGGAAGAAGATGATGAAGAGGAAGAAGGGGTTGAACGGAGAGGAGCATGAAGCGGGTGGGGGTGGTGGTGGTGGTTGGGCATCGGCATGGTGGATGCAGCGGTTCACACTCACACCAAACCGGATCACATACGCAACAACTCTGCAGTGACAGTGAGAACTGAGAAGAGTAAAAAAGGAACAAGGGTACCGGATCGCTGCTTTATTTTTCTTTTGTTTGACGTATCCAATATCCATATTACTTTCATTTCCATATTAAATTATTAATTTCATTAATCATTAGTGGCTCTGTGTGAGCTTGAGAACAATTGATATTCATCATCGATATATTAATAAAACAATGAAGAATGAAGATCTTTTACAAGGTAATGAAAACAAAAAAATCATAATTTACAATTTAGTCCAAATAATCTTTGTTGCTTGTTACTCTATTTATTATATTGTATTTCTATAATCAGCATATGGAACCCTATAACTAGAAGTGTCAAAATGAGTTCAACCCAGTGAGTTAACCCAACTCACTAATGGGTTAGGTTACTAAAATTATAGGGAGATTATTTTTATACACCTATTTTTAATCCTACACATCCTTTACTTTTTTTTTCAATTTCTGAAAATATCCTATAACACTGATTTAATTCCTTGTTTACAATAAAACCACCACAGTGCATCCCTCTCCCTGTCCACATGAGTTGCTGCCAGTTTCGCTGGAGCCACTGCACGAGTTCAACCATCAACCCTGGAGTGACAAAGTCACCACATTCAGTAGCCCACCTGCTTAGGGATGTCAAAAAAAACTTGTACATGTGGATACTCACGGATATACCCGCAATGGGTACACGCATATTTATAAAATGGGTGGGGACGAATATTATAGTATCCGCCCCGCGTGATGGCAACTGCCAGTGGAACTCTAGGCTGACAGTGGAGACTCTGAGCTGAAGGGGAGTCTGGGCCTAACTTGGGCGCATGGAGCTGGACCAAGCCTTGGTCAACTCTCCTCATGGTCAACCTTAGTCAAGTCAACATGAAGCCCATCACCATAATAAGAATTAATTTTAGTTAATTTTCATTGTAATTAGGATTTCCTTGTAATTTGCTTAATTGTAATTTTCCTAATTAGGATTAACTTAAGTGGGGCGCTACTTTTAGTGGAATTGGTGGTTAAGAGTTAGCTTAAGCATCTAATTAGGAGGTCATGGGTTCAAGACTCATTTAGGATAGTTTTTCACTCATCTTGTATTTTCCTTCCCACCACCTAGCCACTTCCTTTTCCTATAAACAGGAGACCACCCCCCTTGTATTTTAACTTGAAATTGAAGTAAAGGCATTATGCCAAAATTCCTCCTCATCTTGTGAGTACAGAAGGCTTGGTGGTTCTTGCTTAAACCAACCAGAGACTTATCTGATTCTCCTGAATCAATGGCGTCTAGCACCTGAACTTATCTGCTGTGGGATTTCCTGCACCAGTGGCGTTCACATCATCCCTTTCTCTTCCATTTTCTCTTTTAATTTCTCTCTTTTGGTTACCTACAAGGTCGCGGTCTTGTTGCATCTAATACCCATTTTCACCGATTGATTTTGCTTGTTTACAGTTCCTTGGCTCCAATTCTAGATCCGGGAAGGGAGGTGCTATCAATTGGTAATCAGAGCTTTGTTGGATTGAGCAAATTTGGGGCTATTTTGGAGGTGTTTTGGCTGCTGCACTTGATGCCTTTTGGTGCAGAATTTTCATCAAAAACTTGTGTAATTCATCTCCCATTTCAATTGTAATTTGGACTCTGAACTGTTCTCAGGCCCGATGTGCCTTTCTGCTGCTTACAACACTTGTTTGTCTTTGATTGTGTGGCTGAATTTTCTCTAGATTGGGGCTATTTGGGTCGCGCAATACCCACCCCTTAGGTGTTTGATGAAATGCCTATTCCAATTGCTCATACTTGTTCTTGAGTGAAATTGAATTCTAACGGTTTGTGTGTGGTGGATTGTGGTAAGTGGGAGCAATGTTGCTTCCATTTTCCAAAGATCGTCCACCTACATTTTCTCCCATCCTTTTACATTCTTGCTCATCTCCCCCACTTAATCGTTCATCCATATTCATCAATTTACTTTCCGCTTTTAATTTTTCAGTCATTTACATTCAGCCATTTAAATTCCGCTTCTCCCATACATCCTTTTAATTTCTGTCATCCCCTATACTTTCTGCCATTTAATTCCAGTCATCTCCATCCTTTTAATTTCAGTTTCCCCCTTTACTTTCTTGTCATTTAATTTTGCACAATTTACTTCTTAATTTTTGTCATTTTATGCGCTTTCTTTTTGCCTTGTTTTGTTCAATTTTATACTCTTGTTCTGTTTGTCTTCTTGGCATTCTGATTGCAAATTTGAATTGACTGCTATTCCTACCTTCGGAATTTCCTGTTTGATTACGCAAAACGTTCACCGATAGACAGCTTTTTGGTTCATAAAGTTGGAAGAAGTTCAACAAAACTCAATTGTTGAATTTCCTTCAAAAATTAATTTCATTCTTAAAATTGAACCCAGCGCATTAGAAACATCGTTTTGTGATTGTGTAATCAATAAGGAACTGCTAAGCAATTTTTTTGGTCAATTTTTTAATCAGGTTGCCATTCCGCTTTTTCAATACAGTTTTTAGAAAATAGACAATCCATTCTATTTTTTGGTACCGTTTTGGACCAGTTATTAGGTAAAAATCTTGAAAAATAATATTTTAGGTAGATTTCTATTTTTTGTAATTTTGTACAAATTTAAAGACACCCAGAAAGTAAAAAATTCAAAAAAAAATAGAGAAAAACAAAAAGAAAAACAGTAAAAAGATAGCCCAACAATACAGTTGTCATTTGCTGTAATTTTTCATTTCATTTCCTTGTATACAGTTTATTTGAGTTGTAAGCTGTTGTTTTCATTAAAACAACTATTTGGCAACTTTTTCAAAAATCAAACCAAAAACAATTCTCTTTACAATTTCTTTCTGTCTTGTCTTGTTTGCTTTCTAATCTTGTGTATAAGTTTTGTTGAGTGTCTGCTTTTCTTGCTTGTCTCATCAATTCTTAGTTTTGTCTTAGGCAATTTCTAGCTTTTCAGTAGATAATTTTTTGTGCTCGTGCGCTTCAATTTGGGTAGAGATAAGTTTGAGTCTCACTGTTGGTCTTTGCAAGATCAAACCAACCTTAATCGAGTAGAAGAGGCAAGAGTGCTTCATTTTAGAAAAAGCCAAAAAGAGTGACATACACGAGTGAATACATTCTCTTGAGTGTAAACACTTAACTTGAGTGGAAAGGTCCTTAAAAGCTTTCAAATAAAATCAATTTAGGATGTCATATAGATTGTGGAGAAATGAGCTAGATGAAGACAGTAAAGAACTTAGGAAAGAAAAGGAAGTGAGAAGACACTCTTCACATGATAAAATTGATGAAAGGTATAGGCAAGAAGGGAGAGAAATAAATAAATATCATTTTAAAGATAGAAAGAAGAAGGAAATGAGTTATGATAACTCTAACCAAGAAATAAGAAGGTATAAAGAAAGAGAGTATAGAAGAAAAGATTATTATAGGGATAGTTATGAAAGGGAAGATAAAAGAAAAGAAAAGAAAAAAAGTTATAAGGAAAATTCTTTTAAGGATTATTTGGAGAGAAGAATGGAAAAATTTTCAAAGAAGGTTAAAAATGAAATGTCAAGGCACTTGAATAAGATAGAAGAAATATGGAAATTAGAGAAAGAAGAACAGTTAGAAAATGATAAGGAAGAAAACTTAAAAATGAAAATGAGGAAAAATACTAAGAGTGCAAGAAGAGAAAGAATGTTTATCTTATGATCATTTGAATGCTAACTTTTTCTAGTGAAAGCGTGAATAAGTTGATGGAAAATAATCTTAGTGTTGCAAAAAGGACAACTCAAGCTGTTGAAAGGGAGTTTCCTAAACTAACTTTCTTTATGCATGAAATGCCTTTTTCTATGCACAATGATATGCATCAAAGCATTACATGTTTGAAAGAAATAAACAATGTTGATAATGATTTAAAACTTATTGCATGTTTAGAAAAACCAACTAAGTTTAAGAGTACCATGAAACTTACTAGAGATGTATGTTTAGCCAATCCCTTTGATAAATTTGAATTGCATGATGATAACAAAGTTGGATTGAATATGCATGTATCTTTGGTTTGTATATATAATGTGCATTCACATCCTGAGCATAAGATGATTGTTTCATATAAGGATGTATATTATACTCTTGAACTAGTAAAAGAAAAGGATAGAAATTGGGATAAGACTATCACGTGTCAAAACATTTGCATGACACCTAAATCAGATGATGGTATGCCTCAAGTTATTCTTACTCATAGTGATTCCTTAATTGTTTTGCCTTGCTTGCAAAGAAATGATAGTTTTGATTTGAGTAAGGCACCAACATACTTGAGTAAGTTCATTAGGATAACTTGTGACTCATGGCATGAATATGTGCGATATGCTCCTAAACTAGATGCACGTGTTAGAGTCGTAGGGAATGTTGGGATGTTATTGAAAAATATTAAAACATTTATGCCACATAGTTTCACATGTGCATTTATTTGGGAACATAGTGTAGAATATTTTGACGAATATCGCACATTGAAACACATTTGGTACTTGTGTGGAATTTGTTTCCTAAGCCTTTTCTATGACTACTTACTTGTTTTACTTGCAAGGGAGGGCTTCAAAAGATTAGTTTATGATCCAGGATCTAATTCCACAGAGTACACGGACAAGATGGTTCCAAATTCAAAGAGGGAGTTCTATACCCCCTACTTTAAATACCATTTCTTCATCCCTTATGTTTTTATGTTGCTAGTCTTTATGATTCCCAAGTTCTTTTGCTATGATATATTGATCTCCTTTGCTTGGGAATTATACTCATGGGTCTTCTTTTATTGTCTAGACTCAAGGAAGATGTTCAACTTGAGGAATCTAGCCAATACTCACCATTTTCTAAGGGAAGTTTCTTCTTACTCACCACTATTGTCATCCATCTCCATCTTCTACCCAGTTCTTTCTCTTATGGCTTCTTTCTGAATTTTCAGATTTGAGGTCAAATCCTCTCTAAGGGGGAGGGAATGATGGCAACTGCCAGTGGAGCTCTGGGCTGGCAACAAAGACTCTGAGATGAAGGGGAGCCTGGGCCTGACTTGGGCGCATGGAGCTGGACCAAGCCTTGGTCAACTCTCCTTATGGTCAACCTTAGTCTAGTCTGTGACACCCTTCTACCCCCAAATGATAATACAATCATCAAGTTAAATTATAAGGAAAATTATAGTTAACATTAAGGTAAAAAGGTTCACATTCCTCATTTAAACAATTACTGAATCCAAATCCAACTAAATTTCCATAAAAGTAAAATCAATGTTTTCGAAAACTAATTTATTAACATAATAAAAAAAATACGTCTTGGCCATGTAAGACCCTTGAAAACAATCTTCCTAAATCTCTGCATATAAAAATGAAAGAACAAGTTCCTAAACACTAAGCCTCGGTGTCATACGTATCAGAGCGAGACACTGTCCCTTTAAAATTCGGCACATTGAGTGTCATCTTCATCACCTATAAAAACCACAGAAGAGTACAGTGAGGAAAAGAATACATACATATATATGCAATACAAAAGGCTACCCTTATTCCCACCCATCACCATACATATCATCATTCATCTCAATCCACACTCTTTATATTCAGCACATTAACCCATCACCATACATATCATCATTCATCTCCATCCACATTCTTTACATTCAACACATTAATTTCACACAAATATATAATTCACACTTCTCAAACAATCATAAAATGACAAGTATGCTCACTCTATGCTCATGCACAATGCCTCTTCCTAAGATTCATGATTTGGAACTCCGCACAATAGGCGCACCTCATCAATCCCCTCAGTTGTTACCAATGATGGCTCTACCGTTAAATGCCTTCTTGGTCGATAGGTTGCACCCCCTCGATGGGCCCGTGCAAAGACACCCGCTCCCTCCCACCATCACCCACCTCTTATGGGCTAGGTGAGTCGCATTATAAAACACTCCTTCTTGGAGTTATGCATCAGATGTCTCCCATCATGGTCTCCACCCAGCTCGTCGCCCCCTCTATGGGCTAGGGTATTTTTCGCCACGTCTGGCTACTCATGTATCTCATGTGTCTCATACATCATATGCTCATGCTCAATGCATCATCATCATTTCACATATTTCTCACACAATCTCTATGCTCAATGCGTCATCATCATTTCACATATATCTCATACAATCTCTATGCTCAATGCATCATCATCATAATTTCACATATATCTCATACAATCTCTTCTACCCTAATCACTCCACATCACATAACGAACATTATAAACATAGAACATCACATAAGATACTCACACCATAATACTTCATGTCACAGTTAATACACTTTATACATCCAATTTAATCTCATCAATCCCACAAAACAATTCATAAATTAGGGAAACATCCATCATATCAGTAAAGGATCACCACATTACATCAAAATAACACTCACATCTCAAATTTGGAATTTGGACCTAGTAATCGATTACCAGAAGCAAATACCCAAATATTAGTCCTGGTAATCGATTACAGGGTGTCTGTAATCGATTACCAGAGGACTGGTAACCTGGTAATCAATTATAGCATCCTTGTAATCGATTACCACATGCTCAGCTTCGAGTTTTCTGCCCAGAACACCTGGTAATCGATTACAGACTGGTGTAATCGATTACCAGCAACCCGAGCGCGACTCCACCTGCATTTTTACCCCTTTTTAACCCTCTTCTTCAATCCCTACTCAGATCTTTAAGTCCCTAACTCAATTAGACTCATTTTTACCGATTAAAATCAATCAATTCATCAATTATATCAATATATTACAGTTAAATCAACAATTGAATCAATTTAGGAAATCTCTCTCCCAAATCCTAATTTGATCCCTTTCAACAATCTCGCTTCCTACTCTCAAATCCAACAAGAACTTGACAGTAATCATCACAACAATCATGAATTTCATCGTATTACAGACAATTCATCATTCATAATTTAAAATTTAAGAATCCTAGAGGGACTTATGGTTGCCCTCACTACCCAAGCACTCCAGCATACACATATAGCAGCACCTCTTCCCCCTGTACCTTAGAGATGACGATCGAAACTGAATTTGCAGAACTCTTTTGATGCTCTACTTTGCGGCACCTTCCCCTTGTGGAGTCGCTTCTCTCCTCTCTAGGTTTCGTTATCTGACGTCTGAAAACAAATAGGGTGAAGTAGATGACCCCTTCTCTTCTTAACTATCTAATTGGGCTGGGCCTATTCTGACCCACTCATCCCCTTTTTAATTTAATAATAAAATTTCTAACTAATAATAACCATAATATAATATTAATACTATTACTTCTTCAATTTATTTTATTTTAATTTTATTTTAGAAATATTAGGATGTTACAAAGTCAACATGAAGCCCATCACCATAATAAGAATTAATTTTAGTTAATTTTCATTGTAATTAGGATTTCCTTGTAATTTGCTTAATTGTAATTTTCCTAATTAGGATTAGCTTAAGTGGGGCGCTACTTTTAGTGGAATTAGTGGTTAAGAGTTAGCTTAACCATCTAATTAGGAGGTCATGGGTTCAAAACTCATTTAGGATAGTTTTTCACTCATCTTGCATTTTCCTTCCCACCACCTAGCCACCTCCTTTCCTATAAATAGGAGACCACCCCCCTTGTATTTTAACTTGAAATTGAAGTAAAGGCATTATGCCAAATTTACTCCTCATCTTGTGAGTAGAGAAGGCTTGGTGGTTCTTGCTTAAACCAACCAGAGACTTATATGATTCTCCTGAATCATTGGCGTCTAGCACCTGAACTTATTTGCTGTGGGGGTTGCCTGCACCAATGGCATTCATTCATCTCTATTCTCTCCACTTTTTCTTTCATTTTCCCTCTTTTTCCTTTACTTTCTTGCGCTTTCTTAGTTGCTGCCCAGCCGTGAATATTGGTTTAATTTGACTTCTAACCGGTTGTTTTTGCTCAATTCTAGATCCGTAACCTTCCTGCTATCACCGCGGGTAGCCGCATACTCATTAAAATTTATTTTTCTATTAAATATATTTGAATATATAGGATTTTTTATCATTTTATAATGAGATATAATGTATTTTATATTATTTTATAATAATATTTTTAATATATTACCACATAATGATATTATAAAATGATACTTTATACATATAATATTAATATAATATGATATTATAATATATTATATAACATTTTCTCTCTTTCTTTCTATAAAATTTAATTTTTTTAACATTAATGCATACCCATGAATACCCGCAACTCGCATGAGTACTCGTTAATTTTAGTGGGTATGGATACGGGTAGTGCAGTACCCGCCCCGCCCCGTTGACATCCCCACACCTGCTCATCGTACCAAGTCATCGCTGCTCCATTGTTTTTTTCTTCCCCGTTCATGGTACCTGAACCAATCGCAGACCACTATCGTCTCCAAACAACCACCATCACCTCCCCTCAATGCCACTCAATAAGCCACAAAACAACCACCCTTTCAATATTCACTCACTGTCAACCATAATCTCAGTTTCGCTACTACAGTGCTACTGTAGACAATCATCGTCATCATCTCAATCTCGTCCAAGTCACAGCGGGCTAGCTACCTCAATCATCGTTGGAGTCTTTGTGCTCCACCATTTTTTATCATCCCTGCACCACCATTCCTCAACATCCAGTCACCTCGCCGTGAGAAACTCAACCTTGAAGCTTGTCGTTCACCTCCTAGCGTAGCAGCCTATCGACGCAACCACACTGTAAAAATGATTTTTAGATATCCTGTTGGTACTACTGATCTTGACATTTGGTTCAAGAAAGGAACTAGTTTTGATCTTATAGGGTACTATGATGCTAACTATGTTGGAGATAGATTAGAGAAAAAGAGTGGTGGATGTCAATTCCTAGGAGAATCACTCATCTCATGGTCTTGCAAAAAGCAGCTCACAATTGCATTATCCACTGTAGAACTGAATATGTTTCAGCTACAAGTTTCTGTTCTCAAATTCTATGGATAAAGCATCAAATGGAAGACTATTCCCTAAGGTACTCCAAAATCCCTATCTTCTGTGATAACACTAGAAGAGGCATTAGGACTTCCCCACTTCTCCACACACCTTTATGAAGAAAACTGGTATGACTCAATAGGAGTTACCAAAGAATAAGTCATCCAGAAGGTATTGAGCAAGACATATTCAAGCCTCATTGCCAGCAAGTTGACTCCCATCTGCAGACTCTTTCACAAGATGTGTTGCTACACTCTCTTACCTAGGGCTGGTACACTTGAGAAGGTAAGTGCAAAAAAAGAAAAAGGGTAGAGATCACTGAAGAGGATCCTACAGAAGAAGGGGCACAAAGTAAGAAGAATGAAGAACAACCTTTTGTTGAAGAAGAAAGGGAATTGAATGAAAAAGTTCTGGAGAAGATGGACTCTCTAGAAGTTGAACCCATTTCTTCCTTTAATTATGAAGAAGAATCTTTCTCTGAAGGAAGAATTGCAGGAGAAGAAGCTTCTCAATAAAGAATTGCTTCTGAAGAAAGAATTCAAGAGGAAGATGCCTCTGAAGAAGATATGGATGCGAATGCCTTGGCCATGCTTGCCAAGAGCTATTCTGAAGCACCCTCATATGACATCTCCCTACCTATTCTCCAAGAAAATACTCCTGCCCCAGAATGTGAAGAAGATTGAATCTCCCGCTAAGACAGATGAACTTCACTTATCAAATGATGAAGATGAGGAGGAGAAGAATATAGAAGTTAGAATTGATACTGCCCATTCTGTTCCTTCTACAGGAACCTTTGGAACTGATATGGTAAACCAGTTTCTAGCTTCTCCTATTTTAGACTCAGGAAATCCTGCTGCAATTCCTATTCAAAAAAATTGTCCTAACATATCTTTAACTTTTGGATCAATGGGATCCTTCCTACAGAAATTAAGCCATGAGAGGGAGGATTTTGTACCTCCTCAACCTAAGAAGGTTGCCTCTGCTGATTTGTTGCTGCTCCTACCACTGCTTCTATTCCTTCTAGTTCACATTATATTGAGAAACAAGTAAGGAAGATTAAGGAAGATATGAAAAGGCTATTCTCCAATGTCAACACCCTGCAGAACACAGTCAATGAGATGATTGAGAGATTTACTCAAAATCAATTCTGGTTCAACACTTTTGTGCTACCAGTAATTGCATCTCAAGCACCTCCCATTCATTTTGCTCCCTTTCAACCACCATAAGATATACTTCAGCCTGCTATTTCATCATCCTCTGATCACTCCTCTCCTTCCAAATAGGCGATGATGATGCTACTTCTCTCCAAATACTTATGCATTTTGTTATTTTTCATTGATGACAAAGGGGGAGAAGTAGTAGTGCACTATTGCAATAATTTTTTGGGTTTAAGGCTGTTGCAGTAATTATTTTTGGGATAACTATAATCTTAATTAAATATGAACAATTTACTTTCCTTCCTAAATGACTAAATTTAATGTATGAACAATTGTACATTCAACTTTTGAATGGAATCAAGTCATTATGAATTTCATTATGCATTTCAGTATCTTCTGAACTATTTGGTCTTCTAAAAATTCACTAATTATAAACTGAAAATAAACACATACTCAGGGGGAGAATTAACTTTAGCTTTTAATTGCATTTGATTATTCTCTCATATTCAAAATCACCTAAGTTGTTGTTCTCAAATTCTGTAGATAAAGCATCAAATGGAAGACTATTCCCTTAGGTACTCCAAAATCCCTATCTTCTGTGATAACACTAGTGCTATTAACTTATCTAAGAATCCCATACAACACTCTAGATCAAAACACATTGACATAAAACATCATTTTATAAGGGATCATGTTTAGAAGAATGGGATTGAACACAAATTCATTGAAACTAAACTGAAAATAACTTATATTTTCACTAAACCTCTCATAGAAGAAAGATTTAATTTCATCCAAGATAAGTTGCATATGTGCAAAATGAATTAAATATATCTTCTATGAAAATCTGAGCCTGTTAAATGGAAGGTGAACCTTTCATATTAAAAAATACTTCCTTCTTAAAGAAGTGTTGAGAACAAATAGATAAAAGTCATTCTTCTGCAAAAACAATAACTGCTTTCTTCTGGAAAGAAGTACTTTCATTCTTCTGGAATCCACTCAACCAAAATCAGTCCTTGGTTGACCAGAAAGATCTCTCTCTTAATCCTAGGAAATGTCCCTGTCATTCAAAAATTCCTAAGGGTCCTTTCATCTAAGAAATATATTATTTAATGAAAAGGGGTCAACCATGAAAGTGACCATGTGTACCCTGTCTAGGCATTTGCTAGTAAGAAGCTGAAACTAACCTTTTGCCTAAGGAAAGAGAAAGCATGGGATTTTCACAATTAGGGAAATGAATTTCTGACCATTGGAAGCATAAAAAATGTTTCTCCTCTTTTCTTGTGCGCGCATAGGATTAGTCTCTCTCTTCTCACACTAAACTCCTTAGCTTCTCAAACGGCTAGTATAGAGGATAAAAACCTCACTCATTTACTAAGAGGTCATTATTCACAACTAATACAAACCTCTGATAATTTATGCACTCCATCCTTAAGCTCAAAGCTACTCCATGTTTTTCATTCCAAACTCCATTTTTTTGAATTCAATCAACCTTTAAAAATGAGAATTAAAACAGTAGCTCAAAAAAAGAAAACCCTATCCCCAAACGTTTTTGGCTGCTCCTACAACAGCCATGAAGCTTTACAAAATCAAATACCAGTTGATGAGGAGGTTCCTCAAACAGAGCTTCTAGACATTCAACCTTTCTCTGTAAAACCCCTATCTCCTCAAACAACCAAGAAAAATGAAGTTTCTGCATCGTCTCATGCAGTCTACATTAGAAGGTCGGATAAAATAAGAGCTCGAGTCATTAGAACAGTTTAGGGTTTAGGGTTTAGGTGTTTGGGTGGAACGTCTGCAGAAGAAATACTTCTAGGTGAAAAAATAACATGTATCAAAGAGGTCAAATGCATTTAACTTCTCTATAAGTTAAAATTAGTTACTTTTGGAGAAGTTAAATGGGAGAGCTTTTGGAGTAGATGGTCTACAAAGACTAATTTTAACTTATGGAGAAGTTAAATGGAAGATGCACATTTGTAAACCATATCCTTCTTTTTATATAAGAAGAGATATTGCCCACTGTCAAAGGTCTAAGAAGCATAAGGTGGAGCTTCAGACCTTCAGCAGAAATAGGAAAAGGGTAAAGATCACTGAAAAGGATCCTGTAGAAGAAGGGGCACGGAGTAAGAAGAAGGAAGAACAACCTTTTGTTGAAGAAGAAAGGGAATTGAATGAAGATGTTCTAGAGAAGATGGACTCTCCAGAAGTTGAATCCCTTGCTTCCTTCAATTATGAAGAAGAATACTCCTGGCCCAGAATGTGAAGAAGAATCTCCTTCTAAGAAAGAGGAACTTCACTTATCAAATGATGAAGATGAGGAGGAGAAGAATAAAGAAGCCAAAACTGATACTGCCTATTTTGTTCCTTTTGTAGGAACCTTCGACATTGATTTAACCAAGCCCTACAATTTAATGGGTGGGTTCGGGCTAGCCCAATGGGCTTGACCCATTTTTTCCACCTCTACCCGGACCCATACCTGCGTGGGTAGTGATTCTGATACCCGTACCCTTACCCGTTGGGTACTTAATTAAGTACCCGTACCCATTACCTGCACTTTTGTTTACTATAAAAACAATAAATTAATTAAAAAATGAAAATTAATTACAAAACAACTCTAGAATAAATGAAAAATAATCCATAGATCATCCAAGTTTAACAATAACACAACTATGGAATGTGGAAGTGGATCTGAGACTAGAATAGTGGGAGGGGAAATGAAATTAGTTCAAGTTTTATTATTTTAGTGTTTAGGGATACAAAATTATAACATTTTCAAAATATAACATTTAAATTAATTAAGTTAGTAATATATATTTATTTTTTGTGACTATAATATATATTAACATTAATTATTTTTTGGGGAAAAGTATTAATTAATAATATAATTAAACATATATATTAATTAAATTAATTATATATATTATATAAGTGCGGGTATGAATAGGGTAGTGTACCATAGTACACGTACTCATTAAAAATGCGGGTAATTACCCAGACCCAGACGCATTTGGTGGGTAATTACCCTACCCATTGCGGGCACCCACTGGGTCTGGGTCCAATTGTCATCCTTATAGACATGTTTGGGTCCAATTATTTTTTATGAACCACGAGGTATCCTCCACGGGAAGTTGTTCTTGTAAAGTCCAAGAATCCTCTTGAGATGTTTTCATAATGAATGGTTGCAATTGAGATTGTCTTGAAAAACAATAGGAAAGCTTAAATGAATCTTCAAAGAAGAATTTGCTTAGAAAAAACAACCAAGTAGCATACCTTAAAAGAAACAATTTTGCACTAAAATCACACTGTCCAGAAGAAACTTCTCAAAAATTGAACCTTGTCCGGAAAGAAGAAGGTTTTGATTGAGAGAAGCTTCTGTATTTAATAATAAGAAGAAATATTCTTATTCAGAAGATGTATCTAAGCAAAAAAGATCTTGAGAAGATCCAAAAGAAACTGTTATCAATTTCACAAAACAGCCTCAGAAGAAAGACATACTCCCAGAACCTTCCAGAAGATTGAAATTGATGAATAAAGTGACAGATTTAAATTACACGAGTAAAATACATTTAAATCTGAAAACAAGAAATTGTCCAATATTTCATCACTTCTCACATACTGCTCTAGAAGAAGAAAGCTTAAACAGAATGAAAATCTTGGCTCTAGAAGAATGACCCTTCAGAAGGAAGTTTGGTCTAACTTGATGAAAGAGAAAAGCTACCACATGACAGTGACATCTCTTCAACAGTCAGCTAAGAGCTTAACCCTTTTCCAAGGCACTTCAACGGCTAGTTTGCTCATTCCCTAGATATAAATAGGAGTCCCCTCTCTATTCCAAGACACACAGAACCAAAAGAAGTATTCCAATGCATCAAAATTACAATATGTTTCTTCAAGAGAAATACCACTTTCTGCTAAATCATTATTCTTGTGCTATAATAGTTAGTAAATTCAGAAAGGGTGTTTTCAGGCTCATTATCTTTCAACTGTGCTTTTTTATTGTTAAATCTTGAGCCTTTGTTTGTATTTATCTTTCAAATCATTGATTGTAATTCTCAAGACTAACAAGGTAGTGTTAGTTCTTCTTGAAAAATCTGTGTACATTCTGCAGAAGATTTATGCTTGTATTGGGTCAGACAAAACTGTATAATTTTAATATTGTATTGTAATAGTGAGCTTGTAGAGGCTACAGAAGAATATTGTGAGCCTGCAGGGGCTACAGAAGAATACTATGTGGGAGCTTATAGAGGCTACATAAGAATACTAGGTGGTGTGCTGCACCAAGGAGCTTGAGGAGGTTGTGAAGAATAAAGAATACATGTATATCAAGCTTGACATGGTGAAAATCCTACCGAGAGTAGGGACTGGATGTAGCCCTAAGGTTTAAAGGGTGAACCAATATAAAATACTGTGAGCACACTCATCTTCCTTTAAACTCTTTATATTTGAAGCTTCTTATTAATCTTCCTAAAAATAATAGGATAGTCTTCTACAGTTGCATATCAAGTATTTTCAAATCTACCTAATACCTATGTACTTGTGGTTTTTCCAAAGAAGTCTTTCAAAAAGAAAAGACTCTATTTTCATAATACAAACATAACTTAAATAATAGGTTCATACCTGGAATATCTAGTTTTGTGATATATTGTCTAACTTGAACATTAAGCTTCTAATATTAGCCAAGAAGAAATTCTTGAGCATATACAATTAGAAGTTCTTGCAAAAAAATCAAAAGTTTTAATGGGTCACAATTCAACCCCCCTTCTTGTGACTATAATATTTACTTCAGTTTCTGCTCGTGACATTTTTTTCCCTTTTTTTCAAACTTTAATTTTTTTTTATTATTCTTATTCTTATTAATATATTAAAATATTTCTCTTAATATCCATTACAGTTTATTTGTTTCATTACATAAAAAACACACATTAAGAAATATAGTAAATATGTTGATTCAGATTAAATTTAAAGTGTTTTTTCAAGTACACGTGTCACATTTTCCCACTTGCATTTTTTTAGTCTTTTTATTTTCACTTTAGTAAAATGATTAGTTTTTATTAACAAAGAGTATCCTTCATGGGATATAGTATTAAAACACTTTCTCTCCTTATCTGTTCTTATTTATCCGTTTCATTACATAAAAATATAAATTAACCAATACAAAAAATATTTTGATTTACATTAAATACAAAGTATTTTTTATAATAATTTAAACTTTTTTTCAATATATCATTTATCTCTCTATTTTATTCATTAATGCTTTGAGTCATTATCTCTCTTATCTATTCTATTCTATTTATTTACTATCAATCTTAAAATTGTTCCTACAGTACACGTGTCGCGTTTTCTCACTCGCGTTTTTTTTAGTTTTTATTCCCACTTCAGAGAAGTAATATTTTTTATGAACCACGGTTATCCTCCACGGGAGGTAGTCATGCTCCTGCCATTTTTTTCTTTTTTATCAAACTTCAATTTTCTTTATTATTGTTATTATTATATTAAAATAATTTCTCTCATTATCTATTTCTGTTTATCTATTTCATTACATAAAAACACACATTAAGAAATACAATAAATGTGTTGATTTAGATTAAATTTAATTTGTTTTTATTCCAATATATCATTTATCTCTCTATTTTATTAATTAATGTAGAGTAAACCCCCAAATTAGTTCCTGACTTTTTTTACGTCATGCAAATTAGTCTTCGACTTAACTAAATAGTCTCGTTAGTCCCTGACTTCTATCACCGTCAAGCAATTTAGTCTGGAAGCCTAACTTCCGTTAAATGTCTGATGATCTGGCATGTTAATTGCCATGTAAGACCCTAAACGACAGCGTTTTGATGCTTTGATTTTTCAGAATCCCCAAACTGTCCCTCATTCCTTCTTTCTCCCTTTTTATTCCTTCTTCTCTTCTCAAGGGTTCTCCATTCCTAATCCAAAGACAGCAACAGAGGAATTAGCCTTCAGCTTTGCAACATTTACAATAGCACCAAAACCTACATGCATATATAAACAAAATTGATTTACATTTTATATAAAAAAAAAGTACCATCGAAATTATTTGTTACTATTTTTCTGGATCTTACAAACCTGTGCAAAATCCACACCTGACAATACAAACTTTGTCAAGTGGGACAGCAGGGTTGATTTTTGCAACACAAACAAAGATGTATCCTCTGATGGTTTCATTCCTAGGTAGAGACTCAGATGGTGGAAGAGTCTTAAATCTCCTGTCGGCAACCTGTTTGGCATCCTTGTTCTTGTTGTTATCACTGTTGTTGTTGTCCCCATGTTTCTTGTTGGAGTTAGTGTTCTTCTTGGAATTTTGGGTGGGTGAGTGATGAAACTTATCTTCACTCTTGGCACCACTCTTGTATCCATTGATGGGATTAATATTCAGGTTAAGATTGGCATAAGAAGGCTTGGAATAAATCCCCTTGTTGAAGCCTCAATAAAGACCTGCTCCACAATCTAAACCAACACCCAGAATGTTGTGAGGCAAAGAGAAAAAAGATCCATCAGTGTTACTCATTTGCCTCCACCCATCATTGTAATCAGAAAGGGGTGCTTTTGACTTGAGATTGCCACCGATTTCACCACCAACTTTGATGTCAAAGTTCCTCCTTTCATCAGGCCTCTTGGAAATGTAATTGTTGCTCCAAATTGAATCATTTAGAGAAAGATTCACCAGATTGGATGTTTGTACACGGAGCTGGTCACTAAATTTCCAAAAAGATAGATGATTGTTCTCCATCTCCACCCCACAAAAAAAACAGATTAGTCCCTGACTTACCTAAATAGATTATAAATTGAAATATTTATTGATGAGGAAAATGGTTGCAGCGGATGAGGAAAATGGTTGCAGTGGATTGGTTGCAGCAAGAAATGAAGAGGAAAACAAGTCGTTGCAGAAGAAGAAAAAAGGAAACCCAGGTCGGAGCAGTTCAGGAATGGAGAACCCTTGAGAAGAGAAGAAGGAATAAAAAGGGAGAAAAGAAGGAATGAGAAACAGATTGGGGATTCTGAAAAATCAAAGCATCAAAACACTGTCGTTTAGGGTCTTACATGGCAATTAACGTGCCAGATCATAAGGCATTTAACGGAAGTTAGGCTTCTGGACTAAATTGCTTGATGGTGATAGAAGTCAGGGACTAATGTGACTATTTAGGTAAGTCAGGGACTAATTTGCATGGCGTAAAAAAAGTCAGGGACTGATTTGGGGGTTTACTTATTAATGTATTCACTTATTATGATTTTTTTAACATGTGCAATGTTGCACAGGATAATAAATAATAAATGGAAAGGTTTTATTGGAAAATGTAACACTTCATATTACCAATGCATTGAATGTTGTGATAGTTGTAATTTCCAATAAAATCTTTCCACTTTTGATTTATTAACCGGTGCAATGTTGCGCATGTTAGAAAATTCGTTATAATTATATTAATGATGTATTTATTACTATTTTCTATAAATATCAAAACAATATTCTCTTCACATTCTACTAATTAATGTGTATGATTATATTATAAGTTTTTTTATTATAAAAATTTAGTAATATAAAAATGAACATCATCTACAATCCAATGTTACTCGTGTGAATGCATAAGTACTATGCTATTATAAATAAAATCATTCGCCCTATTACATGTTTCAAATTTCTAGCAATCTACTCTCACTCTTTCTATTCATGTAAGTTATTTTACTTTTTTCACTTTTTTTCTGCACAAAAAGGACAAGGACAGGGATAATGACGATTTTAGAACAACTGAGCCTTTGTATTATTATGTTTATTATTGTTGTTGTTGTTGTTATTGTCATTGCTTAATACCAACACTATTTTTTACTTACATCAACACTCTTGTTTATTTTAGAAACTTCTAACACTTTTAGGCTCTGTTTGGATGAGAAGTGAAAATGAGAGGAAGAAAAATAGAAGGAAAGAAAAAAGAAGGAGGAAAAAATAAGGGAAAATAAAGGAAAAGTAAGAAGATTTTTTAGTTTTTTGGTTTGAGATAAAATAGGTAAAAAAGTGAGGGAAAGAAAAATGAGTATGATATACAATTACCCATTTACCCTTGTATTTAAAAAATTATTATTATTATTTTTATTATTTACAATTATTATTATTGTTTTTATTATTTACTATTGTTATTATTTTTTAATTATTATTTTATTATTATTTTTATTATTATTATTTTATTTTAATTGTTATGATGGTGGTCAAAACTGAAGAAGAAGACCACGGGAGCTGAGAGGCAAAACAAGAAAATGCTTGAGGTAGCAGTTTTCTCACCAAGTGTGGGTGGAAAAGTTTTTTGTGGGTCCCATAATAAAAGTTTTCCTTCCCCTCAGTTTTTCCGTTGCATCCAAACAACACCACATTTTATTTTTCTTGACTTTTACCTTCCCACAACTTCCTTCCTTCCAACTTCCCTATATCCAAACGAAGCCTTAGCAAACTACTCACAGTCTTTTTATTCATGTAAGTTTTTTATTTTTTTTATTTTTTCTACACAAAAAGGACAAGAAAAACAATGGTATTGGAATAATTATCTTTGTGTTACTACTATTATTATTAAGAAGATCAATAAATATTTGTAATTCTTTGTGGTTTTAGAATCCAAAGTATTCTTTGTAGTGTTATTAAATATCATTAACTATAATTGCTTGAATTATTAAAATATTTAAATACACAATCATTATGAATTTACAGTGATAAAAAATTTATGAAAAAGAATTTTATATTTTTGTTAAGATAAGCATGTTATTTTCAAAGATTCATATATTCTATTTATAATATATTCATTACTATTTTCTATGAGCATATATTTTAATTAGAATTATAAAATTTATAAGGGTAAAATAATATTTTAATCCCTATAAATATCTGAGTTTTTATTTTCGTTCCTGAAAAATTTTTCTTTTTTATTTGATCCTTATAAAATATTTAAGCTATTTTTTTAGTCCCTGCTGTTGATTCCACCATTAATTACGAATGTGTCGAACGTCCATCACTATTAGTAATCATATGTATTGTACCTTAACACATTATACAACAGTGTTAGCCTCCTTAAACACATTCAAAAACTTTGTGATATATATGAAAGGGGAAAATGTACAAAGAATTTCAGTTCAAATTGACCATGAAATTTGACTCTCTAAATGAGTTTAAGGAAGCTAACACTCTTATATAATTTGTAGGTACTTATGAAGTATTATTGACTATTATGGGCGCTCGACACATCCACAATTAACAATAGAATCAACATCAAGTATTAAAAATTAACATAAATATTTTATAAAGATGAAATAAAAAAGAAAAATTTTTCAGAATTGAAAATCAAAACTCAGCTATTTTATAGGGACTAAAATATTATTTTATCCGATTTATAATTATGTTTTTTTCATTTATTTAAATAAAATTATTATTTTATATTTTAATTAATTTTTTATTTATGGCGAGTTGGATGTCAGAAAAGGAGTTTAGTGGTAGTTGTGACCTTGGCTGATAGCTAGTGATGACTTCCGTACTAGAGCCACTGATTGGAATAAGAACTCATATGGTAATATTTGGTGGTTTATAAGGTATAAAATAAAAATAATGAACTTGTGTAATGGTACACACGTTTGTTTATTTCACCTATGATAATAGGTTTTTCCGGTTATTGTTATTTTTTTTAAACATGTGTAATTTTGAAAATTATTTCCCATAGTTAGTAAAATTATATTGTGCATTTTAGAAGAAAAAAAATAGCACTCGTGTCATGAGAAGCCAAATCCCCTGCCACCACCGAAGCCATTGTTACCTCCACTGCCAAAGCCACTGTGACATTCTTCTACCCCAAACTCTTATATGATCAACAAAACAGAAGACTTAGGAAAATAACGAATCACATTGGGTAAAAAGGTTCACATTTCAACTCAATTAAAACCTCAATTCTTTCAAAGTCAAGTTATTCAAAATAGAAGTTGGAGTCAAAAGGTTTTCAAAGTAAATAAAATATTACTACCTCAAAAGTTAACAGTAAATCATCATTCTTAGCCTTATAAGGCACTTAAAACCGTTTACACAAATCTCTCCAAATAGAAATATAAAATAAAACTCCTAATACTAAGCTCTGATGTCACATGTATCAGAATGACACTCATCAACTCGATATTCGGCACCTGAGGTGCCATCGCCATCACCTGTAAATAATAACCACAGATAGAAACGGTGAGGAAAAGAATACTATTCATACATACACATAGGAGACTACCCTATCCTCACCCTCATGTAAATAACATCATCATCATCATATACACTAACAACACCAATATCACCACAATCATCATCATCATCATCATTATCATCAAAATCATCATTATCATCATACTCATCAACATCATCATAACCATCAATATCATCATAATCATCATTATCATCAATATGAGCATAATCGTCATAATTATCATTATCATCATATCATCATACTCATCATTATCGTCACTATCATCACAATCATCATTATCATCATATTCATCATTATCCTCGTATCATCATAACCATCATTCACCTCCCTGAGATGTACTTCACCCACTCTAGGCTTGTACACCTCAGGTACCATATTCAATTTCGTCATAATCAGTTTTCACCTCCCTGAGTTATACTCAGGTACAATCATCAACATTATCATAATCATTACTCACCTCCCTGAGTTATACTCAGGTACCCTAATTGATAACATAATCAATACTCACCTCCCTGAGTTACACTCAGGTACCATAATCACCTCCCCGAGTTAGACTTAGGTTCAACATTCGGTCCCCCAAGTGAGACTCAGGTACAACATTCACCTCCCTGAGCTACACTTCACCCCTCACTGGGCTTGTGTATCCCAAGTACAATCACCTCCCTAAGTTACACCCCACCCCTCACTGGGCTTGTGTATTTCAGGTACAACATCATATATACTGAAGCATCATTTACAGCATAAGGTTAATTAAATCATCATCACCATTATCACCTCCCTGAGTTATACTCAGGTACACTATTCACCTCCCCGACTTAGACTCAGGCACAACACCAACATCATCATCATTAAGCATTATAATTAGCACCATTCATCATCATCATGTATCATCATACATATTCACCAATCATCATCATAAAAAAATCATCATAATTATCACCAAATATCATTATTATCATCAATAAATACATCAACTCAATATGAGCAATCATCCATCACAAGGATTCACCAATCCACACTGGTAATCGATTACAATCCTCATGTAATCGATTACCTGCAAACAAGGTCTCTGGTAATCGATTACCAACCCTTGGTAATCGATTACTTGAAAGCAATCACTCTGGTAATCGATTACCAACACACCAACTCTCTGGTAATCGATTACAGCATCTCTGTAATCGATTACCTGCGAGCAAACAACCCTCCTGGTTGCCCAGAACCCTCATGGTAATCGATTACCCGCGACGCAAATCGCAATTCTTGCGATCTCCCCCAATTCCAAACCTCTCTATTCAATCTCTAATCATTCCTTTTCATAAAAAAATATCATCTATATGCATTTATATTCATCAAACTCAAATAGAGTATCAATCTTTAACAGTTTTTCAAGGTTTTCCCATCAAAACCCCAAATCATCAAACCCTTATTAATCCCCTTTTCACTATTCATATTATTCTCATTCAATCTCCTCAAGATTCATCAAGAATCATACAAACAATCATCAATTTACAATTTTCATCATCCATACTCAATATATCAATTATTAATACGAATTAAAGTCTTAGGTTACTACCCAAGCATCCCCCACATGCATATATAAGCAGCACCCTCTCCCCCACCGTACCTTGAAGTGAAGATCGAACCGCAACAGTACTTGATTCTCAATGATTATTCTGCAGCAACCTCTTCTTGAGATGTCGTTTCTCCCCTCCTTAGCGTTTCGCGCTCTGACGATTATACGAATAAGGATTAGGGTGAACTGAGAACCCCTCCTTAAATAAATACTTAGTTGGTCTAGGCCCACTCTCAACCCACTTATTCTATTTATTATTCTCATTATTTATTAAATAACCTTATTGATAAAACTACTCATAATATTAATCCTATTAATTATTTATTTATTTCTTCTACTTTATTAATTTAATTTAATTTAATTTTACTTAATAAAATTCAGGATGTTATAGCCACCGCCGCCAAAGCCATCACTGCCACTATTGTAGCCCATGTGAAATCAAATCTTTGAATGTTTGAGATCAGTAATGGTTCCAAATAAACCGTAGCCCCTGCCACCATCATAGCCCTTGCTGCCTCCACCGCTAGAGCCACCGTCGTAGCCCTGTAAAATCAAATCCCTAAATCGCTTCATCATCAACAATTCTATTCGGTGAAGATCTCTTATAATATGCATTCCTCTTTGCCACCATAGTCGCCTTTGCTGCGTTCATCGGAGAAAAGGGAAGGTTGCAGCAGCCCGTTCTCGCATCGTCGCAATTTTTGTCACGCTGCCATAGTTCAGCCACAGCCACCCCATGGCTGCGCCTTACTCCCCGGAAAAGAAGTAGTGAAACCGTCATTGTGAAGATTTAGTTTTAATGACAACAAACCTTTTGATCAAACTTAACGTTTTCTGTTCTTGAAGTTACTGATGTTTTATATTTGAGATCTTTGAAAGACAGGAATCTTATGAGGCAACCTCAGACTGAGACTGGTAGGAATCCTCAGAAAGATCAGAATCCTAATTTTAAGAAGCATCAAACTTCAGAATTATTTATGGAGAATGGACAAAGCTTTGAATGTTCTATATGCTGAAGATAATTTCAAAAGAAGGCCTTAGATAGATTCTTTATCAGAAAGCTTTCAAAAGCTCAAAATGGTTGAATCTAAAGATAACTTGACTTCAGTATGGTGCACATCAGAATGCAGTCTTAGCTATAGTCAGAAAGGGTCTTTGTTAGAAACGTCAATCATCAAGCTGAGTCTAAGCATCCTACAATGAATAAATCTAAGTTGATTCAACATAAATATTGTCTCTATGGTTTGAAACTGCTACAATGCTCAACCAACTTAGATTGCAAGGTCAGGATGAGACAAACTAAGACTCAGATTGCAAGGTCAGACTAAGACATACTTAGATTGCAAGGTCAAACTGAGACAGACTCAGACTCAGATTGCAAGGTCAGACTGAGACAAACCTAGACTCAGATTGCAAGGTCAAACTCAGTCTAAGCATGACAAAGAAGCACTTTGAAGTATGAAGCTGAGCACAAGATAAAGCAAGAGTCAAGCTAAGACTGACCAAGCCTAAACTTATAGGTGAGACTGAGACTGAGACTCACCAACTAAGACTGAGACTCAGACTAGTACCTCAGACTCAGACTCAGACTCAGACAGAGAGACAGAATGAGACTCAGACTAAGACTCAGAACCAACAGCAAGTCAACGCAAATACGCTGACACACCGAACCACTGCACTGACATGCTGAAGCTCTGCGCTGACACGCTGAACCACTGCAGCGCTGGAAAGCACAACTCTCTCTCACTTGTAACGGCTAGTACAATGGCTAGTTTTCTGAAGACTATAAAAGGAAGTCTCATTAATGCTTAAGAAGGTGAGATGCTGCTGCACAAGCTGAAAAATCCAAGTCTCAATGAATCTTAACTCTCATTACTTACCTATGCTATCTTAGCTAATATTATGTAGTAGGTTTTGTTCTTGTTTTGTAGTGTTTTATATACACTCTTTGAGTGATTTAGAGAGCTACCCATCTTCTAGCAAAGCTCACTGTCTATCTGTACCTTGTACGTTACCTAATCTATAACAACCCAATCTTACCCAATCTTATCCAGCCTCAACTAAGTCAGGAGGTGCCTGAGCTTAGTGTGAGTAACTGTGAGCCTGAAGAGGCAGATGAAAGAATACTTGAATCTCAGCTAAGTCAGGAGGTACCTGAGCTTAGTGTGAGTAACTGTGAGCCTGAAGAGGCAGAGGAAAGAATACTTGAATCCCAGCTAAGTCAGGAGGTGCCTGAGCTTAGTGTGAGTAACCGTGAGCCTGAAGAGGCAGAGGAAAGAATAATTGTAATTGAGAGTTGTCATAGTGGAAAATCTCACAAGATTGTGAGGACTGGACGTAGCCAAAGGTTGTGGGTGAACCAGTATAAATCTGAGTGTGCTCTTTCTCTCTATCTCTTATTATCAGTCTCTGCATAACTCAAATCAGTCTCACCATAACTCAGATCAGTCTCTGCATACCTCACATTTGTCTCTGCATACCTCACATTTGTCTCTGCATAACTCATATTTGTCTCTGCATAACTCATATTTGTCTTTGCATAACTCAGATCTGTCCCTGCGTAACTCAGATCAGTCTCTGCATGACTTAGATCAATCTCAGCATAAATCAGATCAGTCTCTGCATAACTCAGATCTTAGTATGCCTTTATATCTGATTTATCTAACTTCATTTATCTGAGACTGGACTTAACGAATCTTAAGAGTTAAGCTCATATTTGAGTTAAAATTCGATTTGAATTAAGCTTAACCTTTTGCTGGGCTAAGCTTTCTTAATCTTAACCTTTCACTGAGTTAAGATTCAATTTGCGTTTTTTAGGTACAATATTTTCAAGTCTCTATTCAAACCCCCTTCTAGAGACGTTCAACCAACTTCAATGCCCAACGGACACATGTGGTTGTGCCTTGATAGCTTACCGTCGTGGAGATGGCGCCACTCTGTGGACACCAATTTCATGAGAAATAAGAATGTTGCAGAGCCATCGTCGCGTGGAAGAAGACGCACAGACTTTTGGTTTTCTTTGTTTTTTATTTCAAATAATACTAATTAGTTAATTAATAATAAGGGTGTATTTCAGTAATTTTTAGAATAATAAGGGCATTGTGAAAAAAATTCTTCCCTTAATACCCACTATTGCAAAATTCACAAAGGGTCGCACTCTAGTACCCTTCGACAAGAGAGAGTTTTGGTACCTTCTTGTTTTTTATTGAAGTGAAGCATAGAGGCCAAAGCTACAAAAGAACAAGTCGTGTACTCCCTACTAAATCATTTCGAAGACATCAAGTGGATTTTGAATGAGACACACGTATTGCAAATGAGAATGAGAATGCGAAAAATGAGGGAACACAATTAAAAATACAAGATAATGGTTATGGGGGGTCAGAAAGTTTTTACAAAAATTGAAATACAAATTCTAATAGTAAAAATATTGTCCCGCAACTATAAAAATACTAAGATCATTTAAGAAAGTTAAGAGAAATTTATTGGATGGTCAAAGAAGGTACCAAAACCCTCTCTCGCTAGAGGGTACGGTAGAATTTCTCATTCACAAAATATCCACAGTTTAACCTGCAACCTATATCAAATACTAAATTTGGACAATTGAATTTATTGATATTATATCTTAGTATTCTTATTCACTTGTGTACAATTACACAATTTTATACTTGTGTACCTTAGACAATGCCGTAATATTTTTTATAATAAGCAAAAGTTGTTAAACCGTATGGAGGGAGCTAATATGCGACTTCAAATGACTCCAAATGTTAGCTTTGAACATCTGTTGAAGAAATTGTGGGCTGAGTACCAAAGTATTATTGACCTGGAGGAATTGCCTTGGTACCAGAAAGCGCATTCAGACTGGATTCGCTTTGGGGATAGGAACACCCAATTTTAACATCTCTCTATTGTGATGCATAGGAAACGTAATAAAATAGAAGCCTTATCTAATAATTTGGGCGATTTGATCACTTGTCCGGTGGCTCTCAAAGAATAAATTGTCTCCTATTTTGAGGATCTTTTTAGAGTTGACTCAGTGCTGGAGGATTGACCTTTGAGGCATGTTTTTCCTAGACAGGATGAGACCATGCTTACTTCTTTGGGTGTGCCTTTTTCAACAGCAAAAGTAAAAAGCTATTTTCTCAATGGGTGCCTATAAGGCACCAGGGCCTGACGGGATTCATCCTGTGTTCTTCCAGTCCTACTGGGACATTGTGGGGCCTTTAGTTTGTAACTTTATTCATGAGGTGATAACAAAGCTAAGGATTCACCTACTTAAATAGCATTGGAGGAGTTGAGTGGGCCCATGAGTAGAGGAAGGGCCAAGAAAATCAAAGAAGAGAGCTTTCCTTACCTTTAAACTTTTTACGTTTGATTTTAATTAACAAGAAGAGGGTTTTTGAACTGGTTTCTTATAAGCAGTTATTAAAACTCAATTTGCGAAAACAATTTTAATACCTTGTCTGAACATCGTTAGACAAGGAACAAAATTTCAGACAACTTTCAAACCTGTCTGAATCGCCTTAAAACTTAGATTACAAAAAGGTTTCCTAAAAACTTTAGAGTTTATAAAAAACACTATTCAACCCCCTTCTAGTGTTTCATGTGTGTTTCTATAGTTGGTATCAGAGCTCAGCCTCAAGTTGAGTACTTGACCGTGTTGAGGAAGAAGATCCAGATAGAAACCTCTACAAGCACAAGCCATTATATCATAAAAGGAGCATATGTGAAAATGCCTCCAGCATTTAATGGTGTTGATTACCATTACTGGAGAGATCGTATGAAACTGTTCATTGAGAGCAGTGACATTGTTCTTTGGGACATAGTCACTGATGGTGGTTACATTCCCATGAATGGTGGACATCCCATACCTAAGTCTGATTGGACAAGTGAGAAGAAAGCTAGAGCACAGCTAAATGCCAAGGCTAAACTCTACCTAGTTTGTTCCCTAAACAAACCAAAGTATGAGAAAGTTCATGGATGCAACACTGCCAAGGAAATCTGGGACACATTGGCATCAGCCCATAAGGGTAGTGAAAATGTCAAACAGTCTAAGATTAGCATGCTTGTATGTAACGCCCTAATTTCTGAACTCAGAATTAATGCCCGTTGGAGACACTATTCCCGGAGTTCTTGAAATCATTACGTTAAATTTTCAATATAGTCAAACATTCACTTAAAACTATCCAACGATTAGTTTAAGCAATTACATTACAACATCAATATCTCTAAATAATAGTAAATCTTACTTAATATTAGGGAAGAATCCACACTTGAAGAAGTGTGATTCAATGAACTCATACCGGAAATCCGGCAGAGTCTCCCCTAAAAACCGGACTATTACCAGAATTCAGCTTATCCTGAAAGTCAGCAAAACCAATACATTTCAATATTTAAACCTATCATAACATTAAAACTAGGCCTCAATGGCCAAATAAGGAATAATTACATTTATACAAGATGCGACAATAGACCTAAATGAATAACCAAATAACAACTACAAATACATTAGGAAGTAATCCTATTAATGAATCCTCCAACCGAAGTAAGATTCAGCTCTATCCTTACCATAACTGTCTCAACGTCCCCAAAGATACCTGCACAACTAAAGTAAATCCCCGAAACGTGGGGTGAGATAATAATCTTAGCGAGTATAACTAAACATGCATAAAGTGTGGGGGAGATCAACTTAACTAACTAATATGAAGCCAAAAATCATACTCATATTCATATCAAATAGAGATAATTAACATAACATGTTCATAAACTTAATACTCAAATCATTATAATGCAATAATGATGCAACTCACTGCTGTGCCCAGCAGGCATGATCTTATCACTTAAACCGGAGTTAGACCTGAGCTCAAACTACGAGAAACGTCTTTCCCGGGGACGTATCCCACCCATTACTGGACCGAAGTCATGTTTTACTTAGTTTGCTTAAATTTTACTCACTGCGCGAAGGCCGGCTTATATTACTGACCGTCGAAACCGATAAACATGAATTGATAACCCAAAACTAGAATTTCAAGCAATTCGAGTGTTTCGAAACTTTTTTAAGTTTCGTAACTTTCGCAACTTTGAAATTCAAGGGATTTATAATCAATTCCTAACATAAATTACTCAATTCTAGTATAAACTACATAAATCCAATCAAATTAACTAAATAGAAAGGGGAATCGAAGGGTAGGGTTCATGCATTGAACATTTCGTCAATTTCGTAATCTCGCTACTTTCGTAAATCTCGCTACCCTAAGGTTTTTCAATGAAAATGCTAACTAACTACTCAATTCCATGCATACATTACTAAACTAACCACAATTATCATATAGAAGAGGAATTAAAGAATAGGGTTCATACATTGGGGAGAAATCAAACTCAAAGGGGGAAAGTGGGTGTGTGAGTTATACTCACCAATTTCTTGAAAATCTCAAGAGGAATTGATGGATTGGAAGTTCCTTTGATGAATCCTAGCTTTGATTCTCCTTAACCACCTCAAAATTCCACTTTCTCTCTCTAAAAGCACACACTCTCTCTCTAGGGTTCGAAGGGGAGAAGAAAGAGCAAGTGAAGTTCTGATTTTGCATGTCCGTGTATTTATACTGGACAGCTGGTAATTGATTACCATAGTGCTGTAATCGATTACCAAAGGTAAAAATTACACTAGAAAACGTTTCTGGGAATCTGGTAATCAATTACAACCCTTGGTAATTGATTACCAAAAACTCAGCTCTCAAGTAATTGATTATAGCCTGTGAGTAATCGATTACCTAAAAACTAGCTCTCGGGTAATCGATTACAAACTCCCTGTAATCGATTACCAGAACCCAAAACTCTTCATTTTAACCTGAAATAGAATTCTAAGTTAATTCCCATAATCCCCACTCAACCTCTAATTACCAAACACAATAATCTTATTTCTAACCTAATGAGTTATTAAAACTTCTGGTTAAGGCTAACACTTGGTCTTATACTTGAGTTTTAAATCATAGCTCATCAATTAACCTTAATCTCTTAACTCATTTTCCTTTAATTACTAATACTTAACCCTCTTATTTTCAGCCTAATAAGTTGTTTAAAGTTTCTAATTTGCGGGATGTTACATTGTACATCAATATGAGATGTTCAAGATGCAAGAGTCAGAAGCCATTGACCAAATGTTTGGTAGGTTTTAGACCATAACAAATAGACTCAAGTCCCTAGGAAGAACTTATGAATCTGGAGATGATAATCGAAAGATTCTAAGGAGCTTACCAAAGGCTTGGAGACCCAAAGTTACCACTATTCAAGAGGCCAAGGACCTTAATATCCTGAAGGTAGAGGAAGTATTTGGATTTCTTAAAGTTCATGAGTTAGAACTTGGTGAGGATGTATTCAAGAAAAAGTCATTGGCACTAAGCCAAAAACTAAATAGATTAGACATGGAGCCAAGAAAGCCATGCAAGCTGAAGAAACTTCAGAAGCTGATGAAGATTCTGAAGCTAGCTCTGATGAAGATGATCTTACCTTGCTAAGCAAAAAGATCAAAAGAATATTGCAGAAAAGGGGGAAGTTCAGAAAGGAACAACCCTTCAAAAGAAAAAATGGTAGGCCAGGTAAGGACACTTCCATTAGTGATAAAATAACGTGTTATGAGTGTAAACAACCAGGTCATATAAAGGATGATTGCCCCGAAGAAATCCTCCTTCAAGAAGAAATTTTTTAAGAAGAAAAAGAGACAGATGGCAACATGGGGGGACCTAGATGACTCAACCTCAGAAGATAAAGAAGATTCAGCTGAAGAAGCAAACCTCTATCTCATGGCAAGTCTGCCATCTTCAGACAGCTCAGACTCTAAGGTATGACCCCAATATGATCCTATCTTCAAGAAAGGTTTGATAACTTATTGGAAAGTTCAAAAGAACTCTTTGAATAATACAAGGATATGTCAAGAGCATACACATAAATGTGTAACAAGAGTAAGGCTCTTAAACAAGAAAATCTTGTACTCAAAGAGGCACTTGAGAACTACAAGAGGGGTGGTTCTGAAAACCCTTCTGAAGAGGTTGAAAAACTTCATAAGAAGGTTAAGGAGCTCACCTTAGATCTTTCCAACTTTGTTAAGGGAACTGAAAACCTAAAAAAGTTATTAGGAATTCAGAAAGGATCCAATAACAAGTGTGGACTGGGATACTCTAAAAGCGAGTCATCAAATACCTCAGATGTTAAGTTCAATAATCCCAAAAAGGTCTTCAAAGGTAAAAGGTGTTCCCATTGTGGCAAACCTGGACATCATGTGTCAAGATGCAAAAACAAAAGGGAAAATAAAACCCAAAACTAACAAAAAAAAGGACCCAGGAAGGTCTGGGTACCTAAATCCTTAATTGTTCCTGTTGCAGATGTGCTTAACAGGACAAAGGAAACCCCTCAAATGGTACTTGGACAGTGGATGCTTGCGATACATGACGGGAGAAATATCTTTGTTCCAAAACCTCAGACCCAAGGATGGTGGAGTGGTCACCTTTGGTGGAAATCAACAAGGGAATATCACTGGAGTAGGTACAGTAGGTTTGACACCTCTGTCTTCTATTAAAAATGTCTTACTTGTTGAAGGACTTCGGCACAATCTACTGACCATAAGCCATTGTGTGACAGTGGTTATGTAGTATCCATCACCAAGAAAGGGTGCATAGTCAAGAACTCAAATGATCAAACTCTCTTTACTGCTAAGAGACACAATAATGTGTATAAGATTGATCTAGAGGAACTTGCAAGACAAAATATGAAATGTTTTCTCTCAGTTGAGGATGAAAAACAGATTTGGCATCAAAGACTTAGGCATGCCAGCTTGAGATTGATCTCAAAGCTAACAAAACATAATCTTGTTAAAGGATTACCCAAGCTTTCATTCAAATCTGACATTTTATGCTAGAGTTGTCTGAAAGGAAAACAAACAAGATGCTCTTTTCAGAGTAAGAATGTTGTATCCACAAATAGACCTCTTGAACTGCTTCACATTGATTTATTTGGTCCAACTAGAACAAAAAGTCTTAGTGGAAAGAAATATGGTTTGGTCATAGTTGATGACTATTTAAGATACACTTGGGTGATATTCCTCAGAAGCAAGGATGAAACTTTTGGGAATTTCACAATATTCTGCAAGAAGGTACAAAATGAAAAGGATTCTATATTTATGCTATTATAAGTGATCATGGAGGAGAGTTTGAAATTACAAACTTCAGACTATTCTGTGGGGAGAATGAGATTTCTCATAATTTCTCCGTGGGTAGAACACCTCAACAAAATGGGTTGTTGAGAGAAAGAACATAAGCTTACAAGAGATGGGTAGAACCATGTTCATTTCAAGTTCACTCCTAAATCATTCTGGGCAGAAGTTGTTCACACATCTTGTTACCTTCAGAACAAAATATTGGTAAGATCAATTCTGAAAAAGACTCCTTATGAATTGTGGAAAGGAAGTAAACCCAATATATCATACTTCCATATCTTTGGATGTGAGTCTTTTATACTCAACATAAAAGATGATATTGGAAATTTTGATCCTAAGTCTGATAAAGGACTTTTTATTGGATTTTCCGAAACTTCAAAGGCATAAAGAGTTTATAACTCTAGAACCTTAGCTGTCGAAGAATCAATTCATGTAAAATTCAATGACAAGAAAAAGACTGACAGTGATCTATCAGATCTTGAAGATGACTTTGCAGGTATGGATCTGAACCAGAAGTCTAATCAGAGTAAAGCTGAAGATCCATATGAACCTTTTTCTGAAGGACCATCTGAAACCCAACCACTTCAGACAACTAATGTTGAGTCTCAAACTGAAGGCACGTCTTCAATTAGATATAGTTGAAGATATAAGACTCATCATCCTAAGGAACAAATCTTGGGTGATGTTTCAGAAGGAGTGAGAACAAGATCAAGACTCAGAGAAGTAAATAGTCTTGCACTGCTGTCTGAAATTAAACCAAAGAATATTGATGAAGCTCTGCATGATGAAGGGTGGATCCTAGCCATGCAAGAGGAGTTGAATCAGTGCACTAGGAATGATGTCTAGACTCTAATTCCTAAACCCCATGGGAAAAATACTATTGGAACCAAATGGGTGTTTAGAAACAAGTTTGATGAAGTTGGCAAGGTTTTCAGAAACAAATCCAGACTTGTTGCATAAGGCTACAATCAGCTAGAAGAGTAAGGATTGCAGGATAGTTGGATATTGTGATGCTGACTTTGCTGGAGATAGAATTGAAAGGGAAAGAACCGGTGGTGGATGTCATTTCTTTGGAAGTAACATGATCAGCTAGTCAAGCAAAAGGCAAAGCACCATTGCACTGTCAACTACAGAAGTTGAATATATTGTTGCTGCCAGCTGTTGTTCACAACTGCTATGGGTAAAATATCAATTGGAAGATTTCAATATCTCTGAACCATGTATTCATGTGATGTGTGATAATACTAGCACAATAAATCTATTCAAATCTATCTAAATATCGTTGAAGATGTGACGTTCCAAAAGAACGCAAAATCAATCTTTAGAAGGGACAACTCTACCTTGTGTTCCTTCCTGAGAAGGATCTTGAGATTTTTTCTCAAGACGGATATTTCAGCAAGCTTCTTGTACGAACCAGGTTTTGGTATCGTCTCCATGAAACCTCTCCCAGTAAAACCCTCAAAGCCTTGGCCTGACCAATATCGTGTTAAGGTTAAGAAAGCTTTGAGAGGTATATATAAAGGTGATATCTTTTCAACGCTTAATGGTAACATTTGTTGGAAAAGATACCATCTTTTGCCTATTTCAAAAGTATATTCTATAATAGGACTTTGGACTCTTCCTGTTTCTCCTAGCTCTAGGATGTCCAAATCCTATCTGACTGCTGAAGGAAGCCATGCCAGATCAGAGATACGGGACAGCTACAAAAGCAACCTAAAGGGAAGCTTAGAAGCTTAGATTTGAACAACCTAGATTGTAAAAGCTTTTATAAAAGCTTAGTAAAGTGAATGTATTCATGTCTATGATGTAAAAGTCCCTTCACCATAAATAAAATGTTTATTCAGATCTACATTCAATTGCTTATTATTTTTATATCTTTGAATGACTTATTCTGAAAATTGTTTCAAGCGCATATTTGCTAAAACTCTTTATACTATGTTGCTTGTTCTGAACGGTTATTCTGATAACATTATGTGTTAATATTCTCTATACTGAAATACTTACCCTAAAAGGGGAATAATAATGCTTATCATCATACTGAACCCTTTTGATGGATGACAAAAGGGGAGTAATAAGTACTAAGAAAATCTGAATCTGAAGTGTACAGTTGAGAGGGAGAAAAAGAAACAAAAGTTCAGCAAGTGTCTGAATCTAAACCCTAAGGGGAGAACATCTAAACAAGTTTCTGAAGTAAACAAAGCAAGGATAAAGGTTTTAATGATTACAAACTTAGATTAAATCTGTGTAAAGAACTCTAACAAGTGTACTTATATTTCAGATAAGCTAAAACATCGTCTGAAGTAGGAATGTCTGAAGCACACTTTATATTCTGAAGTATGAAGGAAATCTGAAATACTGCTTTGGTTCTGAAGGATGTATAAGTCTGAAGACTAAAGTACTGTTTGAAGACTGATGACTGAAGTACTGTATGAAGACTGAAGTGTTGTCTAAAGACTAAAGCCCTGCTTGAAGATTGAAGACTAAAATGTTGTCTGAAGACTAAAGCCTTGCCTGAAGATTAAAGTCTGAAGTGCTGAAGTGCTAACTAAATCAAGTTGTTTGAAGTCAAGGTCTGACTGACGTAGCGTGACTTAGTTTGCACCACTCCTTCATGCAACCTTTGTACACATGTTAGGAGTGACAAAAAGTAGCTTTCTGGGATATCTTTTTGAATTAACCGACACGAAAAGAGGATACTTGGAGTAGCTTTTTGCTATAGTCAAATAAAGTACTACCTACCTCGTACTTGTGTTAGAGATGTCTCATAACGGGAGTATTTGCACCTAAAGCTATCTCTCAACGAACTTCTTAACACCTAACACTCCAAAAAGGCTATAATTACTAGAAATCTCACTGGAGTTAATGATGGAATTTTGGATGAATTTTTAGAAGATCTTAAGCAAGAACTCTATGAGAAAATTGCTGAAAATCAAAAAGCTCACACAAAGAAAACGTTGCGAAATTCTCTTTAGAATTTCTCTTATAAATTCATTGTATAACAAACTTTCATAACCAGTGTTAGATCACTATTATTCTTGTACATTCTGAACGAGGAACTATAGGTTCTAAGTTCATTTTCTCTTTGAAAACACTTTGAAAGTGTTGAGAGCCTGAAGAGACTTGGTTGAAGAAAGAATGCTTATCTGAGAACCTGGAGAGACTTGGATGAAGAAAGAATACTTGGTGTAGAGCCTGAAGAGGTTTGGTGGAAATAATACTTGTAATCCGTTGAGATTAGTGGAAAATCCAGTAGCGTGTTGGCTCTGGGATTGGGCGTAGCTCACAAGTGAAGTGGGTGAACCAGGATAAATTTGGCTGAGTGCTTTCCATACCCTTAAACTCTTTACGTTTGATTTTAACTAACAAGAAGAGGGTTTTTTGAATTGGGTTCTTATAAGCAGTTATTAAAACTCAATTTGCGAAAACAATTTTAATACCTCTGTCTGAACATCTGCAGACAAGGAACGAAATTTTAGACAACTTTCAAACCTGTGTGAAATGTATTAAAATTATAAAAACACTATTCAACCCCCTTCTTGTGTTTCCTATGTTCTAGCGTTTCCTGTGTATTCCTACACACGATGCTTCTTCTGGGGCTGTGTGTTTTGAAATGAAGAGGGGGCTCCTTTTTATAGGCAAGGAAAGGCCCAACTAGTCGTTGGGATGCCTTGGAGAAGGGCCAAGCTCTTAGCTGGACAAGAAGGAGCTGTCACTTTCATGTGGCAACTTTTCTCTCTCATCAAGTTTGACTGGTCTTATCTTCTGGAAAGCATATCTTCTAGAGCTAGGTTTTTCATTCAGTTTGAGCTTTCTTCTTCTGGAGCAGTTTGTGAGACATGTAGGAATACTGGGCATGTTTACAATTTTAGCAATTAATGTCTTAATCTCCAGTAATTCAGATTTGCAGTAGGTTCTGTCAACTTCTTTCTTTTGGAGGTTGCTGCCAGTATCCCTTTCTTCTAATGCAGTCTAATGCACTCATAACAGTTTCATATAAATATTCTCAACAACTTTCTTGTTTTCATATGAACAATTTTATTTCCTTTTTGGCATTATATATGAAGTTTAAGACTTGTGCATATTATTCTTTAAGTACTGATTCCTAAAACTGTTTCTTCTGAGCATGTGAATTTGTTACATAAGTCTATCTTCTAATGGTTGCTTCTTCTGAACAAATTCTTCTTTGATGCATCATTTATCTTTTTCTATTCTTTCTAAGACAATCTCAATTACAACCATTAATATATAATTATTCAGAATTATATTAAGTGTATTTTAAGAGTTTGTCATTATGAAAACGTTTCAAAAGGATTATTGGACCTTACAGTGGCACGTTAAGTGCCATGTGTACATAATGACGTGTCAATAAAATTATTCATTTGAGTCCCTCATGATTAAATTAGTTCATTTTAGTCCCTCATTAATGTTAATGATTTCATTTTCATCCCTCACGCATGAAAAATGCAATTTTGTTTTTTCAGGGACTAATATGACTGACTCCAAATCTTTCAGGGTACCAAAATGAGAGGTTGGTCTAAAAGTTTCAATTTAAATTCTTCATTTTTGTCTAAAAAATCTATTGTCAATTTGGGGGTTAGGGTTTCTTTTGTTTGAATGTAGGAGGAATATGTTGTTAAAGACAAATGTAGCAGGAGGGATGAAAATGAAATCATTAACATTGATAAGGGACTAAAATGAACTAATTTAATCGTGAGGGACTGAAATGAACTATTTTATTAATGAAGGACTAAAATGAATAATTTTATTGATACGTCATTATGTACACGTGGCACTTAACGTGCCACATCAGCGTCTCCGTCAAGGTTAACTGATGGATTGTAATAGAGGGACTAAATTGAAAGACGAAAAGTACATTCAGGGACTAAATTGACAATTTCCTTTTTTCAGGGACTAAAATGGAAAATTGAAAATTCAGTCCTTATCAAGTTATTGCCCTGCTAATGCAAAAACTGTACCACTGGAATTCCTCACGGCCACGCCAGCACAGCGGCTCCCTCTCGGCTTTAATCGCAACTTCGATTCCGACACGCTTCCGCCGGCAGCTCCTGCACCCTTTTCCCGGTGGAGCTCCCCCGCTTCATGTCGTACTCCGTCAATGAATCTTGCTCGAACGAAGAGCTCCTTTCCCAGAAGCTACTCCTCAAGCGGCTGAGGTGTCAAAGATTTTGCTAGAACTTCTGTCTATTTTTATTTTAGGTTCAATGGTGGTTACTTCCTTCGTCTCTTCCTGGTCCTGTCGTCAAGATGACCAACGTCCCTGGACTTCACTGAGTTTCAATCTTGTAATTCCTCTATTAGCTAATGAATTTGGCAGAATGAATTTGGCAATTACAACAATTAATTAGTTAGCAATTTTAGTTTCATTTTTCAGTTGGAATAACAGAATTGTTTTGCTTTCTGTTAGTTCCTTATTCTTCTTCTCAGTTTGTATATATAGTCTTGTATTTCCTCTTTTCAGAATTAATGAGAATAATCCTCTTCAATGCGATTCTCTCTTCGTTCTCAATCTTTCTTATGATTTCAGTTCTTCACATGGTATCAGAGCTCCCCCTGGGGAGCTCTGCTACGCATCCTTCACAACTCTGATAAGAATTTCATATAGTTGTTCTTCTTCCTTCGTTCCGTTGTTTTTCAATTTTTCTTCACAATGGCGAATGCTAGCATTGACGTGTTAAGCCTTTACTACCTGCATCCTAATGAAAGTCTAGTATCATCTTTGGTTTCAAGTCCTTTAACGGGTGAAAATTATCACTCTTGGTGTCGAGCGATGAAGATATCCCTTGATTCAAAGAACAAATTGGAGTTTATAGACGGAACTATCAAGAAGCCTCAAAAGACTGATCCGATGTTTATCGCGTGGAAGAAATGCAACATTATGATAATTTCTTGGATTATCCACTCTGTGAATGCTGAGATTGCTCAAAGTGTACTATGGATGGACACAGCTGAAGAAATTTGGAACGATCTGCATGCAAGGTATTATCAAGGTGATGTTTTTAGAATTTCAGATTTGCAAGAAGAGGTATATGCCTTTAAACAAGGAGATTTAAGCATTACAACATACTATACTCAATTAAAGATCATGTGGCAGGAACTTGAGAATTTTCGACCCATTCCTGGTTGTATTTGTGAATCTAAATGTAATTCCAGCAGTGAATTGATTTCAATCATTAAGGCATACAGAGAGAATGATTATGTCATTAGATTTTTTAAAGGATTGAACAATGAATACTCACCTGTTAGATCTCAAATAATGTTGATGGAACCACTTCCAAACATAGCAAAGGCATTTTCTTTGTTGATTCAACAAGAAAGGCAGAATGGAGCTAACTATGGCTCAGAAGAAAGCAAGATTCTTGTAAATGCTAATGAAAGAAGCTTTGCAAGCAAAGGCAAATCAAGAGGGGGACGAAGTTATAGACCACCTACTCAAGGTTTTGGTAGAGGAAGGGGACATAAAGTTTGTTCCTATTGCAACAAAACAGGACACACAGTGAATCATTGTTATAGAAAACAGGGTTTTCCTCCCAGTTTTAAGAAAGAAGGCACAACCAACAATTGCTATAATGAGGACCAACATAGCTATGTAAGATGATGAAGTGAGTCTTGGCTCTAAAAGAGAGATAGATGAAGATAAAGGACTGCAATTCACTCCTGAACAACACAAAGGATTACTTGATATGTTGAATCAATTGAACAATCATATACACACAGCCAATCAAATCACCAGAGATGGCTTTATCACTGATCCATGTGATTCAGGTATTGTTTTCTCCATTTCTCATGGCATAAAATCTCAATCTTGGATTTTGGATACTGGGGCTACAGACCATGTTTGCCATTCCATCAGTCAATTTCAGTGCATGAAGAGAATTAATCCTATCAAGATACATTTACCAAATGGGAATTGTATGTCTACCCATTTAGCTGGTTCCATTTTCTTCTCAGATGAATTTTATCTCACAGATGTGCTATATATACCAAGTTTCAGTTTTAACTTGATATCTGTGACAAGAATCATTAGCAGCCTCAAGTGAAAATTGATCTTCTCTAATAATCTTTGTCATATTCAGGCCCAACAGTCTATGAAGATGATTGGTGCAGCTGAAAGAAGAATGGGACTTTATGTTCTAGATTACAAACTAAGAGTTTGCTGTTACAATACTCATTCTGTTAACAATTTTTACTCTTATGATGATCATTTGTGGCATGCAAGGCTAGGCCATTTAGCACATGATAAGCTTGTAGCAATGAGGCAGAAATTCCATTTTATTGAATTTGTTCAAAATAAGACACCATGTCATGTGTGTCATTTAGCAAAACAGAAGCATCTTCCCTTTTCTCATAGCATGTCTAAATCTGTAGAGAATTTTGATTTGATTCATGTTGATATATGGGGACCAACATCTCCACCTTCTATGTTTGGACATAAATACTTCCTTACTATTGTTGATGATAGATCTAGACACACTTGGATTTATTTCATGCATAATAAATCTGAAGTTCCTAATCACTTGAGATCTTTTGTAGCAATGATTGAAACACAGTTTGGCAAAAGTATTAAATGTATTCGATCTGATAATGGGCTAGAATTATATTTACATTTTTTTAAAGCCAAAGGTATATTACATCAGAGGTCTTGTGTTGAAACCCCCCAACAAAATGGGGTTGTAGAGAGAAAACACCAGCACATCATGATTGTGACTAGGTCTCTTGTAATTCAGTCCAATCTTCCCAAAGCTTTCTGGACATATGCTGTCAGCCATGTTGTGTTTCTCATCAACAGACAACCAAGTTCTTCATTATGTAAGCAGTCCCCATATGAACTTTTGTATAATGACATACTTGATTTGAGCATGGCCAGGATCTTTGGTTGTCTTGCCTATGCAACCACTTTGTCAGCTGGAAGGAAGAAATTTGATCCAAGAAGCAGAAGATGTGTCTTTTTGGGATACAAAGCTAATGTCAAGGGATTTGTTTTACATGATCTATTGTCTAGAGAAACTTTTGTAAGCAGAAATGTTGACTTTTATGAGAACTATTTTCCTTTCTTATACAGATCCTCTTCTTCTACATCCACCACTATTCCTCATATTATCCCTTTACCTCAAACATTTAATCTCCCACCTGATAACTCAGATATTATCCCTTTACCTCAAACATTCAATCCCCCACCTGATAACTCAAATATTACCTCTGCCTCTCCCCAATCTTTACCTCAACCTCTCCGAAAATCCAATAGACCAAAGAAGTTACCCTCATATCTCACAGATTATCACCACACACTTCTCACAAACTCCAATCACCCTTTAACTTCTCAATCTCCTTATCCTATCCACCAATACCTGTCCTACTCTAATTTATCTCCTTCACACAAACATTACACTTTATCTCTCAGTGCTCATCAAGAACCATCAACTTACACAGAAGCTATTAAACATGATTGCTGGAAAGCAGCTATTCAGGCTGAATTACATGCTCTTGACAAAAATAACACTTGGTCCCTAACTTCCTTACCTCTAGGGAAATCCACTATAGGCTGCAAATGGGTATTCAAATTGAAGCTCAAGTATGATGGAAGCATAGAAAGACACAAAGCTCGGCTTGTGGCAAAGGGGTACACACAAACTGAAGGTTTTGATTATCTTGACACCTTTAGTCCTGTTGTTAAAATGACCATTGTGAGAACTTTGTTGGCAGTAGCAGCAGCCAGAGATTGGCATCTGCACCAGTTGGATGTTAACACAGCCTTCTTGCATGGAGATCTCCATGAAGAAGTATATATGGCTTTACCACCTGGTCTCTCTTCCCTCTGGACAATCTTCTTTGGTTTGAAAAATTAACAAGTCCCTCTATGGACTTAAGCAGGCTAGCCGCCAATGGAATGCTAAGCTAACTTCAGTTTTGCTTGCCTCTGGTTATAAACAATCTAAAGCTGACTATTCTTTATTCACTAAGCATGTTGGATCCTCTTATACTTGCATTTTGGTTTATGTTGATGATTTAATTCTGGCTGGGAATGACTTAAAGGAAATCAATTCTATGAAGCTTCTTTTGGATGAGAAATTCACCATAAAAGACCTTGGTAATCTCAAGTTTTTTCTTGGACTGGAGATAGCTAGATCCAAATCTGGTATCACCCTCTATCAGAGGAAATATGCATTGGAGCTTCTTGAAGATGCTGGACTCACTGGTAGCAAACCCTACAGAGCTCCTATGGATCACTCTACCAAATTTGATAAATCACTTGGTACTCCTCTCTCTGATCCTTCCATTTTCAGAAGAATGCTGGGTAGATTGATTTATCTCACCAACACAAGACCTGATATTTGCTTCTCTGTTCATCATCTGAGTCAATTCATGGATAAGCCATCTGACTTGCATTATCAAGCTGCCTTAAGGATCTTGAAATAAATCAAAGGTGCACCAGGCAAAGGCATCTTCTTTCCTTCAAAATCTGATCTCAAACTGAAGGGATTTTGTGATTCTGACTGGGCTTCTTGCCTAGATACTAGAAGATCAATAACAGGATTTTGCTTCTTTCTTGGTGATGCAATCATTTCCTGGAAAAGTAAGAAACAAGCTACTGTTTCCAAGTCCTCAGCTGAGGCAGAATATAGATCCATGGCTCAATCTTCTTGTGAAGCACAGTGGCTTTCCTATCTACTGCATGATTTTGGAGTGGTTGATATTGCTCCCATTTCATTATATTGTGATAATCAATCAACCATTCATATAGCTTCTAATCCTGTGTTTCATGAACGTACAAAACACATTGAGTTGGATTGTCACATTGTTCGTGAACGTTTACAGCAAGGCCTTCTCCATTTGCTTCCTGTTTCTAGTGGCAATCAACTTGTTGACATTCTAACTAAGGCTCTAAGTCCTGGTCCTTTTGAGCTTAATAATTCCAAGCTTGGAATGATTGATATCCATTCCAGCTTGCGAGGGATGTTAGCTAATGAATTTGGCAGAATGAATTTGGCAGTTACAACAGTTAATTAGTTAGCAATTTTAGTTTCATTTTTCAGTTGGAATAACAAAATTGTTTTGCTTTCTGTTAGTTCCTTATTCTTCTTCTCAGTTTGTATATATAGTCTTGTATTTCCTCTTTTCAGAATTAATGAGAATAATCCTCTTCAATGCGATTCTCTCTTCGTTCTCAATCTTTCTTATGATTTCAATTCTTCACATCCTCCCCTCGTAATCTTTGAAAATGTCGTAAATTGAGTAGCCACCGTAGCTTCTGAAGGTCTCCTTCGCTGCCTCGCCCCTTCTATTTACCCATCGAGTCATCGACTACTCAAACTCATCCTTGCAGGAAGAAGTATGCAATGGGTTAGATTTTGCGTTATCGTTGCTCCTTGGTACCCCTTTTTTGCTTAACTTCTGTCTATCTTTATTTTAGGTTCAATGGTGGTTGTCTGAGCTGGGAGAGTCATCGACTACTCAAACTCATCCTTGGAGGAAGTATGCAATGGGTTACATTTTGCGTGTGGTTGCTCCCTTCTTTTTGCTTAATTTCTATGAAAATATTTTGCATTATTATTTTTAATCACAACTTGACCCCTTCCATCATTAAAATGAAAATATGAGTGACTTTGCTTGCAATTTCTAAAACTCTGTAACATTTGGATAAAACCGGATGCACCTGTTATAGGAGGTAAAATCTACTAGCTTAGAGAGACCCTAATAAAGTACTCGGTAGCTTCTGCATTGTCTCTCAAGAATCAGATTCAGGTGTTGAAGAGAATGGCGAGGTCTAGCAGCAAGGATGCACAAGACCTTTTCCGCGCTCTTTGGTCTGCTTATTCCGCAACTCCCACAAATCTCAAGGTCCCTTCCTCTCTTTCCCTCTCCGAAAATCTTTTACTTTTATTTTTACCTTTACCTAACCCCACTTTCTCTCTTCCTTCAGATCATCGATCTCTATGTCGCCTTCGCCGTCTTCACCGCCCTCATCCAGGTACTTCCCAACCTTGCCTCATTTTATGCTAGATCTGTCCTTGTTTATTGATATTTACCTCTGAGATTAGGTAATTGTGCTTATTCGAATATCAATTTTTGGTGATTACGGCGGTTCCCAATTATGAGACTGAGATTTGTCCGAAACCAACCATTTTATTTGTTTGATGATGGTAGGAGTTGTTAATTTGTTCTTTTTGATCTAGTTTCATTGCATAGACAATGCCCAACCTTTTATTTTTTTCGCGTTTTTTTTTTTCCAGTTACTGAATATACTACTTTTCAATTGTCATTGAATTTGCCTTTAAGTTTTTCCCTCTGATCTATGTTTAGATGGTTCCACCCCTGCCCCACTTTTCATGTTAAGTAGATTGTTTATTGAGTGTATGAGTGAAATGGATCTGACGGTTATCATGTTATTCCCATGAATCCATGAAATGAGTTATATTTCAAGGGAAAAAAAACCCATGAATCCATTAAACAACTTAATGCTTCAAGAGAAAAACCATGAATCCAGAAGACCTTATGTCCAAAGCATTATTTCTTGGAAGCAAATAATCTCAAGGTTGGACCTCAAGCTTTCTCGTTGAAAAAGAGGTAGTGAAATGGATTCCCTTTCCCTCGAAGAACAGCTGGTACTAGCTAAATGTAGATGCAGCAGAAATAGACAGCCATACTTGGCACATTGGTGCTAGTTTTTGAAACCATGATGGGGCCATTGTTGCATCTGCTTAATGGCAGATCAATGTTTCTTCGAACCTTGGACTAGCCAAAGCTCAAGGACTGTGGTTGGGTACTCAGTTAGCTTGTTACTGTGTTTAATGAATATAGAAACAGAATCTGGTTGCCTAGATTTTGCACAAGCTCTCAAATGAAATGTCGGGTCTCCTCCTGTTTTGACCTAGTAATGGAGGATTGCATTTCTTTAGATTGGCAGCTTTGAGGATGTGTCTTCTCTCACATTATAAGAGATTGCAATAACCAATAAGCTAGCCCATGCCTTAGCTATTCTAGGCAAGCAAAACAGTATTGTGATAGACTGTGTGGATTGAGGAATTTCCTCCAGAAATTTGTAATCTTGCTTTACTAGATATTTTTTCAGTTTCTAGTTTAATGAATTCCCACTTTTAATGTTTTGAAAAAAATTGTACAAGTGAAATTAATTTTTTTTGGTGAAGGTTCAAGGTTGGTTAGTAGGTTTGTCTTAAAGTTACTTTCTCTTGTTGAAACTTATATTATTCTTTTTTCTTTATGACCAGATAGTTTACATGGCTTTGGTGGGAACATTTCCATTTAACTCCTTCCTTTCAGGAGTACTCTCTTGCATAGGGACTGCAGTTCTGGCGGGTAAGTGGTGAAGGTCTATTACAATTTCCAGGCTAGCTAGTTATGCATACTTACATACACACATATATTTCAGTACACAAAGATACGTATGCATAGATATGAATATGATACAAGACTTCTAAGTTCTAACTCTACTAGGTAGTTGCATATGCATGAGTTTAGTTCTTGTCTTTCTTATCATTGTTGACATCTTTTACTTTGGACCAGTTTGCCTCCGGATCCAGGTGAATAAAGAGAATAAGGAATTCAAGGTAAAAATACTTTTCTTGTGTATTTTGACCTTCAAGTTAATGTATACAAGTTGAATTGAAACCTGCAATTGCCTATTCAAGTTGCAACCCATCATGTTTTTAGGTTTTCTTTCATTCGTTTGTCCTATATTTATTTCAACAGCCTGGCAAGATTATGTAGTTTCAAAGTTAGATCCTTATATCTTTAACTACAAAGGAAAGCAGGAAGGAAATGAAGAAATGATTTTTTTTTTTTTCCTGCATATCGTTGTCTTCACTTGTATATTCTTACAGATATTTGGTCTTCCATCCTACTGCAGGATCTTGCACCCGAGCGTGCTTTTGCAGATTTTGTTCTCTGCAATTTGGTGCTCCATTTGGTGATCATGAACTTCCTTGGTTAAATTGGGTTCGTGTGGCTTTTGTTGCTTCCAATAGAACAGAACCCTCGGTTAATACCTGGATTTTTGCAATAGTATTTATAGACAGTACCTGGCATTTAACCAATTACTTTAGTTTATGCCGATTACCCCACCCCTACACCGTTTCATTTCTGAGGCCTCTGTTTTGGGCATTGAGATGCTAGATGTTTATTTTTGCTATCTTTTAAACTACTTATTAAATGGTGAATTTCACAGGCACGGACTATCTAAATCTGAGTACCACCCAAAACACTAAAAGAAGAGCCAAGTTGTAGATCTCTGAACAGTCTATCAGCACCCATCTAAATGACATGAAATTAATAAATGTTATGTGGTAACCACTAAAGGAATTTAATGCTACCATGTCTCTATAAGCATAACTGATAGACCACATTCATTTCCATTTCAATCAACATATTAAAATCAATCACTAAAGACTTCTGTAAAGTGAGTTCATCTCCATAGTGACAAAGAAAGATTATATTTACTATTGATTAAATTTAAAACATATCATAATCATAACTTACAAATTTCAAAGGGTGAATAATCTCTTATTTTCTACTTTACAAACAAATTCATTTTAGAGGAGTTTTTTTCCACTATAAAGTTACTCAAAGAAAACTAAACGGTATGCTTGTATGATTATTCATTTTCTCCTCCGTACGTGCACTGTTGCCTGATACGGATGAAATAAATTATGGGTCCTGCTAACGAGTGCCCTAAGGGCACTGGTTAAGGATCCACATGCAAAAGGTTTTTGTTGAAAATCACAGTATTGATTGCATTTGCAACATTAAATGCTACACATTCCAATAAAACATTTCTATTTTTGGATGTAACACCCTCATCCCATGATGGGTATTACTCGACTAACTCGGTTGTGATTTGTTAAATTCTCTTTTTAAAGAAGTGAAGAAAATCGGTGATTTTTTTAAAAAAAAATCATATTAGTAAATTATAATTGAGATGAGACTATAAGAACATATCAATATAACAATTATAATTTCACTGCTATTCCAATTTACAACAGAAGCAATACACATTAAATTGGAGTTTGAACATGCTACACTACAGAAAGAAGTGAATCCTCTATTTGACTACACTCTGTCTATACAGGGTATTGCTACTCATGTACACCCCTAAACCCTACCATTTGACTTAAACAAGATCCGGTTCTACCTGAACACCACGCCTATCTTCAGAACCACGTGCATCCTTCTAGAGTCCATGCCCCTTTAGGTGTCAAAATAATAACGGACAACAAAAGAAAGACAAGGGGGTGAGAACACTTTACATGAACTCACTTAACGCAGGATATGATAACTAAAGCAAACAGACGCGGGAATTCACACAATTCACACAACAATAAATACAATCATTCACATAGAAGGTCACAACGTCATAAAATGATGTGATATGCTCATGCAATGCAAACAACCACGTCATTCACCAAGGAATCTCAAGAAACTACTATGTACCATACAATGCATGAGGGCCCAGGGAAAATCACCACCACAGTGCACACAGCAACTGCCCGACCATATATGTACAACGTATCAGGAGTTAGAGTCTGTACTAGCGCCGGTACAAAGAGCATTGCTCATATATTTTGGCCAAATCATTTTATCCGTCTTCCAGACAATCTCAACTGACCCCGAAAATCATGAGACGACAGGAATAGCTAAGCTGGGTTCCACGATCTCGACAGTAGGGAGCTAACCTACGTCCTCTGAGATTTTCCAGGAGCTAGGCTATCCTCAGGGCTGGCGTCCCTTTTGAGGACCCGCTGGCGTTCTTTGCAAAACCCAGTGCACCCTTCCCAGCCGATTTCACACTATACCAAGTGTCACTGCCATATAGGTCGTAAGGTTTTCAACCTTGAACATCATCAATGCTTTATGATGCATGTCACATAAACAATGCTTCTCAACATACACATCCTTACAGGCAAAGCCCATTGAATCATTCTACGTTACCACTTCTCGTGGCACGATCCGATTCAATGTCTTTCCTTCACAAGGAAAACCAAACCCCACCTCGGGTTAAACCGCACTCTCTCACTAAGCTTCTCAAGTCTTATGTAGAAAGAATATATTTGTTGTAGGCTTTTAAGTTAATTTGTATTAATGTTCTTCTTAAAATTTGTGACCACTTTCACTTAAGTCCTATAGCTTACTAAGACTTATGATTGTGTCTTATGAATAGTCTTACCTATCTTAATTCGTCTTACTAGTCTTCCTTAATTAAACTATAATTAATCTTAATTCTCCTTAATGAAGTCTTATTCCTTACTTAAGGTCCTAATTAATTCCCAATTATTCCTTAATCTTGAATTAAGCTTTTAATTACATTTGATTAAGGTTAATCATAATTAATCAATTCTTAATCATCATTAAGACTTAATTACTTTATTAATACTTCATTAGTGATTAATGATTAAGATTAAGGTTATTCTTCATTAGAGTTAATTAACTTCAATCTTAATTATTCTTAACTTGATTAACTTAGGTAGATTGGATTAGTTAAGCCCACTAATAAACTTCTAAGTTTTAGTCTTGATGGGTTGGATTAGAGTTGGAGCCCAACTCTAATCTAAGCCCAAGTCCATAAAATATTTTTGGTTGACTTTTGATGAGTCTTTTGACCTTTTTTTTAAGGCATTGGGCCTAAACTAAAGTAAGCGGATAGAAAATTATGGTTTTACATACAAAAATTCTATAAAGTTATAAATATCATTTTCAATCCACCTTTAAGGTTCAAAGTATATTTTCCATATTATTCCACAAATTTTCATATGTTGGTTAGGGTTATACTGCTAACCAGGGGCATTTTGGTCTTTTTGCCCAAAAGCGCCAGAAAATTCTAAATAATTTTCTAAAATTCATTATTAATTATATTAAGACTATTTTGACTAAAAATATGGATCCCTTTAAGTTTTAGCTATTTTCATAATTAAATTTATATTTTCCTTAACTGTATAATTACTAAGGGTATCTTAGGTCATTTTCTCAAACACCTCTTTAAAATTTTTAGTTATAATTATGGTTGGATAATTTCAAAAATAAAAATTTGATTGTTTATTAATAGCTCCCAAATACTTCATAATTAAATTATTATTATTTTTATTTTAAAACTTTCTTTATTTTATTTATATACCAGTAGGGGAAATTGTGGGTGTTACATCTCTCCTCTCCTTTAAGAAATTTCGTCCTCGAAATTTGAAGTTCCTATTGCTGGATAGGGCTAAATCTAGTTTCTTAAGCTTTAAGAGTTACTCTCCTAATTGGATCATATAAGACCTTAATGGTTCCCTAAAAGTTGGATAATCATTTTAAACTACTCGTGGATTAGGGATGATATCTTGAATTAAGATCAACCTAGCTTTCAAAGTCTTACCTTTTTCTCTAACAACCAGTAGCGAATTTTGAAACCTTTACCTAACACCTTACCGAAAAATTTTCCTGTATGATCTAATATCCCATAAGATTTGATCAGGAACATCTATTTTCGACAAGCAGATCTTATCAAACTTTCCACCATCATTCATACTACCTTAATTCTAACTAGAGTGCTAAGTTAATCCATTTATGAGGTGTGCTACTATGCTACCCCGTCTCCTTCCTCGGGTATTTGGCAAGCAACTAGATACTCCCTTTCAGCTTATAATCGACATAGAGTTATAATACCTAAGGAAACACACAGTTTCAATCCATAAGTCAAATCGCTAAATTTTCCTATAAAAATTATTTTTAGAATCACCAAAGTATGTTCCTTATAATAACTAATTTCCTTAACATTTTCTTCTGATTCCCAATGATCCCTTACAATATCTTATTTTCTTACAACTCTAAAATGTTCATTTTCCTTTACTATGTATGAATATCTAATTCCACAATAGTCACAAGTGTTGTTTATTATACCTACGATTATATTAGTTCCCTTGGTCTTAATATCAACACTCTTACTGATCTAGTTAATCTTCCATCACTCCCTGTATAAAGATTCTAAGTTCTTTCTTTCTCAAGAATCTTAAATTCATTTCTATCCCAATAAGATGAAATCCTTCGATTCATGCATCAGTTTGTTTTTGCTTTATCTATCATTATTAATCGTCGTAGGATTTTTCTACCTAAAATATCAATCACCACTTATAACCAAGGCTTAACTCCATAAGCTGTTACTCCCAATAAGGTCTCACCATCCATCACCACCTTATGTCCTTTTCCTAAACAAAATATGTCTCCAAAATTTTATTTCCATCTAACTAAGACTTATAATTAGACAATTCCACTTCTAACCCACTTCTCCTAATAACCCCAAGGTTATTCCAAAGAATTCCATACCTTCCGTTGGATCCTAGAAATAGGTGGGAACATTGCATGTAAGAATGAAGATAAGTTGGCTTGAATGAGGCTAGAATATTGGGTTCACTGAGGAGGGAAAGGAACACCAATGACAACCAATCCAGATGGAATTACTATACACTTATAGCATTCATAGTAAAGTCCAAAGCAGATTGTAAGATCACCTATAATCTCGATATATAGATAGAGGTAATCTATCTTTAAACCTATCTTAGAGAATATTATTATTTTTATTTTATTCCTTATGGTCATTCTACTTCCATGGATTGCATTTGTCCCCTAGGGCGTCCTTACGCGAAACATCACCTACTATGTGTAGTACTATTCCAATCTTCAAAACCCTGCCTAAATATTTACCGATTGAAATACTCTTCCTTGAGAATCTAAGTCCATTAAGATCAATGCATAAACTAATCCTATAAAATTTAGCAAGATCATACTTAATCAACAAACCCATAAATTTTACCAAATCCAATCTTAATCGTCAAATTTAACACATACCACAACTCCTCATTGTTCTTCACATCTATTATTTCTACTATCCTCACGGAAGTGTTATCCTTACTTAATTCATAAAAATATAGTTCTTGTAGTGCTTACTCATACATCTAGTTCCCCATCACATGATTTCTTTCTTCAATCTCCTCTGCGCAATCTTGATACTAACAGATCATTTTCTTAGTCATATCCTATTATTCGATTAAAATTTCTTACGAATCACATCTTGTGCTATTGGTCTCAACACTTCGACTTCCTTCGTCTTAAATCATGTTTTCCACTTATTCTTACAAACCCTTATGTTATCAATCCATTAGAGATAGCAATCATACTCTATTGTATCTATTAAACTTCAAGTATGGCACCTATTCCACGGTCAAACCCTTTTAGACTTCAAGTCAACCAACAAGGTATCCAAATATGCCTTAACTTCTAAGATCCAATCTCAAACCGTACATTTGTCATTCCTATTCCTTAACTCTATCATTATTTATCCTGAGTATACCCCCAAGTCATCAATCACTTCTAACTCACTTTATCAAATTAAATTTTTTTTGAATCCTCAAGAGTTATTAATATCAATCCCCAATATCAAAACCTTAATGATCAATCATCTTAAACTTTGAATTAACAACCTCGAATCCATCATCGACCCCTTAGGTCATTTATCTAAAAGAATGGAAACCTAACCTTAGTGGTCATCCTACTCTAACTTTTGATATTTCACTCATCACCTCAAATCACAAGTCAAATCAACTATTGGCTACACTAGTGTACAACCTCAGGACCTAGAGGTCTTAACAAACCCATCTTAGAAGGTTGACTACTTGGTTCATTCTTCAATTCAACTAATTTTTAATGGTAGAAACTCTTATGAGGGAAAGAGGAGAGATCTAAGGATAAGGATCAGGGTAATTCAGCTCACAAGGAAGAAACACATGCATATCTAAGTGTCTTACATACGCATAACTATGTATCTAAGATTTTTAAATAATTAATACTCAAATACAACTTCTATCAAACTCAAAACTCAGTTCAATGCCAAACAATAAGCATGCTTCAAACTACTGCATACAAGTAGGAAGTAAAGCTTGACATGCTAAAGTCACACAAAACAACATGAAGCAATCACTTACACACTAGTTCGCCAATCCAAACAAAATCATGAAAAGAATATTCTTAATTCAAACACATGGGGTTCTACTCAAGACATTAACAAGAAGACAAAACCCAATAGACGACATGACTCCATCTCTTTAATTACTCATGTTCACCATACAGATGACCAAGACATTCTTCCTCTTCTCCACCACTACTCGAGCTGAGATTATCAGCCTTGTGTTCCCAACACTCACAACTGCAAGTTGTCACACTTCCTCCTAACTTGAACAGGCCATTGGGGTGGCCAGTCCTACTGTCCTGTACCAGAGTAGTTAGAAGCACGTCAGCCTTGCCAGACTTCAAAACACCTAAACCGGATCAAACTAGACTCGATACGACCATCAGACCCAAACTTCACAGTCCGATTGGACCGAACTGCTCTGATACCACTAAATGTAACACCTTCATCCCATGACGGGTATTACTCGACTAACTCGGTTGCGATTTGTTAAATTCTTTTTTAAAGAAGTGAAGAAAATCGGTGATTTTTTTTTTTAAAAAAAACATATTAGTAAATTATAATTGAGATGGGACTATAAGAACATATCAATACAACAATTATAATTTCACTGCTATTCCAATTTACAACAGAAGCAATACACATTAAATTGGAGTTTGAACATGCTACACTACAGAAAGAAGTGAATCCTTTATTTGACTACACTCTGTCTATACAGGGTATTGCTACTCATGTACACCCCTAAACCCTACCATTTGACTTAAACAAGATCCGGTTCGACCTGAACACCACGCCTATCTTCAAAACCACGTGCATCCTTCCAGAGTCCATGCCCCTTTAGGTACCAAAATAATAACGGACAACAAAAGAAAGACAAGGGGGTGAGAACACTTTACATGAACTCACTTAACGCAGGATATGATAACTAAAGCAAACAGACACGAGAATTCACACAACAATAAATACAATGATTCACATAGAAGGTCACAACGTCATAAAATGATGTGATATGCTCATGCAATGCAAACAACCACGTCATTCACCAAGGAATCTCAAACAACTACTATGTACCATACAATGCATGAGGGCCCGGGGAAAATCACCACCACAGTGCACACAGCAACTGCCCCGACCATATATGTACAACGTATCAGGAGTTAGAGTCTGTACTAGCGCCGGTACAAAGAGCATTGCTCATATATTTTGGCCAAATCATTTTATCCGTCTTCCAGACAATCTCAACTGACCCCGAAAATCATGAGAGCGACAGGAATAGCTAAGCTGGGTTCCACGATCTCGACAGTAGGGAGCTAACCTACGTCCTCTGAGATCTTCCAGGAGCTAGGCTATCCTTAGGGCTGGAGTCCCTTTTGAGGACCCGCTGGCGTTCTTTGCAAAACCCAGTGCACCCTTCCCAGTCGATTTCACACTGTACCAAGTGTCACTGCCATATAGGTCGTAAGGTTTTCAACCTTGAACATCATCAATGCTTTATGAAGCATGTCACATAAACAATGCTTCTCAACATACACATCCTTACAGGCAAAGCCCATTGAATCATTCTACGTCACCACTTCTCGTGGCACGGCCCGATTCAATGTCTTTCCTTCATAAGGAAAACCAAACCCCACCTCGGGTTAAACCGCACTATCTCACTAAGCTTCTCAAGTCTTATGTAGAAAGAGTATATTTGTTGTAGGCTTTTAAGTTAATTTGTACTAATGTTCTTCTTAAAATTTGTGACCACTTTCACTTAAGTCCTATAGCTTACTAAGACTTATGATTGTGTCTTATGAATAGTCTTACCTATCTTAATTTGTCTTACTAGTCTTCCTTAATTAAACTATAATTAATCTTAATTCTCCTTAATGAAGTCTTATTCCTTACTTAACGTCCTAATTAATTCCCAATTATTCCTTAATCTCTTCCTTAATCTTGGATTAAGCTTTTAATTACATTTGATTAAGGTTAATCATAATTAATTAGTTCTTAATCATCATTAAGGCTTAATTACTTTATTAATACTTCATTAGTGATTAATGATTAAGATTAAGGTTATTCTTCATTAGAGTTAATTAACTTCAATCTTAATTATTCTTAACTTGATTAACTTAGGTAGATTGGATTAGTTAAGCCCACTAATAAACTTCTAAGTTTTAGTCTTGATGGGTTGGATTAGAGTTGGAGCCCAACTCTAATCTAAGCCCAAGTCCATGAAATATTTTTGGTTGACTTTTGATGAGTCTTTTGACCTTTTTTTTAAGGCATTGGGCCTAAACTAGAGGCCCAATGGTTAGGTAACTCTTAGGAACTTATTTTTGCACATTACCATCCAATATTAGTGTTTTTAGAGTGACTTTTTATTAGGTGCATTTTTGTATCCGAATTTGGTTATTAGAGTTTTCCAATAATTCATTTCCATTTGGTTTAGTTATTAATTTAATTAGTTAAACTTTTTAGCTTATTGGCCACTAGGGCCCATAAACACTTTAACAATTTCTCTTGACCAACATCAAGATCAAACCAAGTTTTTCTTAAGTTTCTCATGAACAAACTCAAGAACCTCAAGAACAAGGATGAACATTATGAGTGTTCATCGAAAACACCAAAAATCCAGCAACCTCAAAATTCACCAAAACCAAGCATGATCATCCACAAGCACATTAACAAGCAAGTTTATCAATAAAACCCCAAATATACAGCCACTGTGCAGATCAAATATCTCCCAACCCAGACTTCGTATCAATGATTCGACCTTTCACAATGAAGATTCAGATGTTATGAACCAGCTACCAAAATTTCAGCCCAATCCAACGGTCAACGAATCTGCAGTCGCTATTTTACGACTGCAGCTCTATGTAAAAAGGGGAAAAATTTCTTTCCAACCAATTTCACAACTTGCATGCATCCAAAACCACCAATCAAACACATTTCAAGCATCAAAACAATTTTAGAAACACACATACAGTCAAGGCACATACAAACCGAACCATTTCACTCAAGAAATAGGTTCCAAGAAATGATTTTTCAAAGGGAAAAAGGCTTAGGGACAAGGGTCAAGGGCAATCCTTGGCTCTAGTCACCAATCCTACTAGAGTTCAAGGTTCTCCCCCTTTACCTAAGGAAAATCTCCAAGAAAAAGGTGCAGCAACAGCTCCAAAACAGCCCCTCCTTTGAGCTCCTTTGATCTCCAAAACAAGAATCTACAAGGCTTGAAGGCTAGATTGTGAAGCTTAGGGTTCAAAGATGGAACCTTAGGCTTGAAAGTGTTGGGAGGAAAATGGAAGATGGAGAGAAGAGTGAGAGGAGTCTCACGGTTCTAGGAAGAGGAAATGAGAGAATGAAATGAGTTATTTTCCTTTTGCATGTAGGTGAAATGAAAGAAATGAACAAATGTTAAGGCTTTTCATGACAAAAAGCTTTTCCCATGACACTTGGCTTAAGAAATGAAGTGAAAATTAACAAGTGTCTCACATGCACACACTCACACATGCAAGGCTTCTAGGAGAAGGAAAAGGAAGGATTGTGCAAATTTTTCTGGCCCGGATCAAGAGTATTCGGGCCCGGTTCCAAGAAAAGTAGGGGTAAAATGGGAATTTTGCACCAAAATTCCCAAAATTTCCCAAAAATTCTAGAAAAATTCCTATAATTGCTCTAACCTATTTTAAGCCTAAAAATGTGATTAGAACTTACTTCTCACTTAAACTTTCTTATTTCCCAAATTTCTCAGTTTTCGCACACAACGGTTAATTTTTTTAATAAGAGTAAGCGGATAGAAAATTATGGTTTTACATACAAAAATTCTACAAAGTTATAAATATCATTTTCAATCCACCTTTAAGGTTCAAAGTATATTTTCCATATTATTCCAAAAATTTTCATATGTTGGTTAGGGTTATACTGCTAACCAGGGGCATTTTGGTCCTTTTGCCCATAAGCGCCAGAAAATTCTAAATAATTTTCTAAAATTCATTATTAATTATATTAAGACTATTTTGACTAAAAATATGGATCCCTTTAAGTTTTAGCTATTTTTCATAATTAAATTTATATTTTCCTTAACTGTATAATTACTAAGGGTATCTTGGGTCATTTTCTCAAACACCTCTCTTGAAAAATTTTATTTATAATTATGGTTGAATAATTTCAAAAATAAAAATTTGATTGTTTATTAATAGCTCCCAAATACTTCATAATTAAATTATTATTATTATTTTAAAACTTTCTTTATTTTATTTATATACCGGTAGGGGAAATTGTGGGTGTTACATTGGATCCTTAACCAGTGCCCTTAGGGAACTCGTTAGTATTTTCCATAAATGATTAATGCTTCCATATTTTTTACTTCTCAACCAAGTAGCAAGGACAATGAGTTATGGACTTGGCTTCTCTAAAATAATTTATGTAATTATAACTATTAATTTGAAAATCAATAGATAAGGTTGTGATTACATATATCCATATATATAGTAAATTATGGACTTTTATTTTTAAATCTCAATCATTGATTTTTAAATTAATGGTTACAATTATTTATTGGGTTAAATATGTTGTTAGTATCTGATTTTAGTCCTTTTATTTTAAAATCGATGGTTTTGATCCTTTAAAAATTAAAAATACATTAATTTAGTCCTTATTGCATTGATTTTGCTATGAAAATTGTTATAGATTTGTTACATTTTTTTTCGATAAGGACTGAAAAGGGGTATTTTCACTTTTTGAGGGATCATATCTATCGATTTTAAATTACAGTGACTAAAATCAAATCTTGACTATATTTCAGGGACTAAAAATATATTTACCTTTTACTTATTTTTGTAAGGTCCAAGAATCCTTTTGAGATGTTTTAATAATGACAAACTCTCAAAATACACTTAATATAATTCTGAATAAATGCATACTAATGGTTGCAATTGAGATTGTCTTAGAAAGAACAGAAAAAGCTAAATGATGGACCAAAGAAGAATCTGTTCAGAGGAAGTAACCATCAGAAGATAGACTTCTGTAACAAATACACATGCTCAGGAGAAACAGTCTCAAGAATTAATACTCTGCATAAGTGTAAATTTCATATACAACACCAAAAAAGGAAATGCACTTATTAATAGATGAAAGAAAGCAAGAAAGTTGTTGAGAAGATTTATATGAAAATGTTAAATTGCATCGGACTAGTTCAGAAGAAAGGAATATAGTGCCCGAAATCATGTTATAGCATAAGCTACTAGTATTTGTGTTGAAAAATACGCACGTTTGAAGGATTTTTAACACGTATCGAAACATGCAAATAATTAATAGAATGGCTCTCACTCTACTTTCTTTCAACATAAACAATTAAGAACCACTTAACTTCCAAAAGACTCGGTTGAAATTTTCAAATAAAAATATCAAAGGCAACTTTTTTAATAGAGCTTGTGAGGAACTAACCCAACATTTAAACGTTTTTGCCATCACCCCTTTAGCACAGGAGTTTCTCAACCGCAAATTATCACATTTCCACATAACTTACATATTGCAACATACAAAGTTACACGCTAAAACATGGTTGTTAAACTCGCGAGTTAACTAAAAAATTTGTTTGAGTCTATGATTTCAGATAGTAAAATCTGATTAACTCACTTACTAAGTCACTTCTAATCAAACTTAGGTAGACTCATGCAGACTCAAATAAACCCACTTAGAATCATGAGTTATGATGTAAATCAGAGGGGGCCTAATTTTGGGTTTTATTATTTTATTTGTAATTTTCATCACTATTTTTGGGTGAATTTTCTGATGGCCTTTTGTATTTCCTAAGTTGGTTATTGTTGTGTTGTGAGAGTTCCTAAGCCATTAATAGGATTATTGGAGATTTTAGTGCATGTTATAATGTCAATGAAAAATTTAAATATAATATGCATGATAGTATGATAATGGGGTAGAATTAATATTAGTGGATAATAAATGCTTAGGGGAAAATGTAGTGGGAATTTAGTGTTTCAGCCACTTATTTAGCCTATAAATAGGAGAACTATTGTATTTCAAAACAGAAAATGAGTTTAATGAAAATTGAGTTTTCCCATTGTGAGAGCTTTATGGAGCTTTATCAAGTTAACCTTTGGCGATCAACCCCATGACTTATCACCCACCTACCCATATTTCTTGAGTGTGGCGTCAATATCCTTCCCCAAAACAAATTTTTTTTTTCAGTTTCTTTCTTTCAAACCAAAATTCAAGGCGATCCCGTTTTCGTTTTCGCATCAGTTGGTATCAGAGCTTCGACTCCTTGGAATTTCACATGGCAGAAAATTTTTCCAACTCAATGAATCTCAACGCCAGTTTATTGATGTTGTAGCTGCACAATTTCAAAGATTGCTGAAAGAGACGGAAGCAGTGTGTGAAAGAATTGAGCAGTTTGTGAATTGAAGGCATCATAAAGATGATGGAGGTAAGAAAAGGAGAGTTGAGAGAAAAGGGAGAAGAAAACCAGTTAGTTAGTGTGGTTTTGGAAGAAAATGAAAGAAAAATGGAAAATAAGGAGAAAGATATTTTGAAATCAGGTAGTGAAAAGAAGTGTCAAAAGAAAAATATTGAAATTAAGAGTGAGGGAAAGTTGAAAAGTTTGAGTGAGCCAGAAAATGAGATCTGTAAATTTAGAGAAAAATATGAAAATTTATGGAGAAAAAAAAAGAGATGAGTAAAAAGAGTAAGACGGAAAAAAATGACATTGAGAGCAATATATTTTCTTTTGAAGCAATGCTTACGTTTTCTAACTCTTTGTGCAAGTATTTTTTTTTTCTTACATTCACAGGCATGATAAAGAGTTTTACAAGATGTTTTTTACTAAATCAACATTTGTCATCAATCAACAATTGCATTGCCATGATATTCAAGTTCTTGAATGGAAAGGCAATACAAGGTTAATTTTTTATCCCGGCATTGACTTATCCCCTTTGTTCTTGAAGAAGGTGCACTTTTAAAATTTGAGGACGAATTTTCTTGAAGAAGGAGGGAATGATGTAAGCCAGAAGGGGCCAACCTAATTTTGGGTTTTATTATTTTATTTGTAATTTTCGTCACTATTTTTGAGTGAATTTTTCAATGGCCTTTTGTATTCTCCAAGTTGGTTATTGTTGTGTTGTGAGAGTTCCTAAGCCATTAATAGGATTATTGGAGATTTTAGTGCATGTTATAATGTCAATGAAAAATTTAAATGTAATATGCATGATTTTATGTGCGATACCCTTAGTTATACCGCTAAGAGTATCACATTACGAACGTAACCGATGACTCTCGTTTTTAAATATATGCTTAGAAAATACGGGAATATTTTTTTTTTTTTTTTGGAAAGAGTTTTTAATAAGAAACTTAGTCATCAACAACTAATCTCATTCTAATTCCATTTTAGATATTTGTGAAAGCATCCCTTCCTTAATTCTGAAATACGTTTTCGGAAAACATCTAGTCGATTCAATCATTCCGCATACATACACAACACACACGCAAATATAAAGTGGAGACTAGGGAAGAAGCGTGAAAAACATACATGTACATAACCACAGTGTCAAGTGATCCCCGAGATACCACACCATCATACAAAATGAGAGTTCTGGCAGTAAAATAAATAAAACCTCTATCAATACAACCAAAATAAGAGGTCACTAATCAGAGCTACTACTGCTAGACTCATGACTACCCCAGACACACTCCTCTACTCATCGTCATCCGACTTAACAGGGGCAACCCTACAACTCCTCCTCCCAGCATCCGGGAGGGTAATCATCCTGAATTCCTCTGAAGGAATACCGTCAGAAGAATCCTCCCTCAGCTCCTCGTCCTCGGGGTCCTCCTCAGGGTCCTCCTCTGGATCCTCCTCCTCGGATGAAGTATCATCAATGACGACCAGATCAGGCTCACTGGCGGAAGGACGACCGAATGCACTGAAACGCATGGTCAGTGGGGATGACGCCTCTGGTCCAGGAGTATAGCGAGGGGAACCCGGCTCTCCCATAGTGGCCATCCGGGAGGACTGGGAAGAAGTAGATGGAATGGGACGATGACGACGGTTTAGGAAAGTGGTGTGACGACGAAGTCCTGGTGGTGTCTCGAACTCCAGAATCACAGGCACAGTGATGACGACCTCTGGCACAAGGGGAAGGCTAGGGTGAGAGATCGTGACGTGTACTTCCCCTGTGAATATACAACGTCTAGGAATGTCCGTGACCCGCCACTGTCCTCGTGGCCCCCATCTCAGCGTTACCCTCATGGTCGACATCTTGAAGCTCCCCAAACCCGACTGACGATGGCGAAAGAACGCGACGACAGAGAATAGAAGCAGAGAAGAAAGGGTGAGAACATCATATGAACTCATAACAAGTAGAACATAGTAACTAGAGCATCAATAAAATATTCACAAACATCCACATAATCTCAATCACAAGTATGCAGCTGATGCTACCATGCTATATATATATAATGCATGAGGGCCCGGGAAAACAACACCAAAAGCAGAGCACACAGCAACTGCTCGACCATATATGCGCAATATATCATGAGTATAGTCTGTACTAGCGAGTAGTACGAAGAGCATTGCTCAATCTCCGGCCAAGACGATTTTCCGACTTCCAGACAGACTAACTGATAATGAAAACTTGAGAGCGACAGGATAGTCAAGCCTGTACCCCGTTTGCACGACAGTAGGGGGCGAGCCTACGCCACTTATGCCATTCCGGGACCTGACTCATCCTCAGGGCTGGTCTCCTTTACTGGACCACTGGTGTTCTTTGCAAAACCCAGTGCACCCGTCCCATCCAGTTTCACACTGTACTAGAGTGGTATTGCCATATAGGTCGTAAGGCTTTTGAACCTTAATCATTATTGATTCACATGATGTATGTCACACCGCAAACACTTACAATATTACGTCCTCACAGACAAGCCCATTGAATCTTGTTACGTCACCACTTTACCGTGGTGCAACCTCGTAGATTCAAGGTCTTTCTTTTAAGGAAAACCAAATCACGCTCTCTTGCCAAACTTCTCAAGTTTTATGTAGAGAGAAAGTGTTGGTTATAGTCTTTTAAGGTAGCTTGTGCTAGCTTTATTGATAATCATATTCATTTAAGTCCTACAATTTACTAAGGCTTATGGATATGTCTTATGAAAGGTATTACAATTCCTAATTTTATTTGTATGACTAATTAAGATTAGGCTTAACCTTTTATCATAACTAGTCTTCATTAACTGCGTTTCAATTAATCTTATCCTTCTTTAACTAAATCTTAATCCTTACTTAAGATCCTAATTAATTCCTAATTATCCCTTAATCTCTTCTATAATCTTGGATTAAGGTTTTTAATTATGCTTGGTTAAGGTTAAATTATAATTAATTAGTTTTTAACCGTCGTTAGAGTTTAATTACTTAATTAACACTTATATTAATATTAATTATCTTTAGACTTAATTAATTATTAATTAACTTAAGTAATTTAGGCTAATCAACTTGGGTGATTAAATTAGTTAAGTCTACTAATTAATCCTAAGTTTAATTTTCACAACTTAGATTAGTGTTGAAGTTCAACCCTAATCTAAGCCTAAGCCCATGAATTATTTTTAGTTGTCTTTTAAATTGAGTTTTGACTTTCTTTTTGAAGGCTTTGGGACTAAACAAAAGCCTAAAGGTTATTGGACCCATGAGAGCCCATTTTTATTCATAATAAATAAAAATGTGACTTTTAAATAGATTTTTATTTTAGTTAAAATAAAAATCCGAATTTAATTACTTAATTTAAAAACTTATCTTATTTGCAATTTAGTCCTTTTTGTTACAAATTTATTCTTTAGTCCTTTTGGGCCAATTTAGCCCAAAAACATGTTTTAAACATCCTTTTGATCTTTTTAGGATCAAAAGGACATTCTTGATGAGTTTCATCAAGAACACTCATGAACATCAAGAACAACCTTGAATGTTCATCCAAAACTTCAAATTTTCCACAACATCCAATCTTTACCAAAAATTCACACATTCATCAATAAACAATCTAAATGTCAAATATCACAAAAAAAATCACCCAAGATCATCCACATGCATTTTGAGTTCATAGTCTCCAATTTCAAGCTCAAAACACCAATCTTTCACAATATCAATCATCAAACAATTGTGTAAATCCATCCAACCACATGCATGTTCATCAAATCATCATCTAAACACATTAGAATCATCAAAAAAAATTTTAGAATACATGCAGCCCCATTTTTTTACTCTCTTGGCCGAGAGCATCAAGGAAAAAGGGAGAAATTTTGCAAAAATTTTAGCTTTGCTTGCATGCATCCAAATCCATCAATTAAACACATTTCAAGCATCAAAACAAACATGCAAACATCAATCACAACCCAGCTCAACAGATCCGAAAGTATACATTCAAAAGAAGTTCCAAAAAGATGATTTTTCAAGTAAAAACAAGGTTAGAAAAGCAAGGATTCAAGGGTAAATCCTTGACTCTAGTTACAAAGCCTACTAGAGTTCAAGTTCTCCCCCCCTTTACCTAAGAATTTCTCCAAGAAAAGTGCAGAAAACAGCTCCAAGAACAGCCAAAGACAGCCCCTCAAAGGTCCTCCTTTTGGTCTCCAACAAGTGTTTTAAGGCTAGAAAGTAAGTATTTTTAAGCTTAGGTTCAAAAATGGAACCTAAACTTGGTTGGTGTTTATGGAGAGAATGAAGATTTTGGGAGAGAAAGGGTGAGAGTGCCACGACCTAGGAAGAAGAAGATGAGAGAAAATGAAGTTCTCCTTGTTTGCATGCAACAAAATGAATAAAAAAAAAGAGAGAAAAGCTTTTTATATGGCATATTCACCTTTTCAAGCTATTGGTGGAATGGAAGAGATGGGAAGACAAGTGTCTCCCATGCATCAAGGCTGGTTGCACGGTCTTTAAGGAGAGAAAGGAAGGCTTGTGCAATTTTTCTGGCCCGGATCAAGAGTATTCGGGCCCGATTCAAGGGACAGGAGGGGCAAAAAGGTCATTTTTCACAAAAAACCCAAAAATTCCAAAAAAATTCCTAAAAATAGGAAATTAAATTCTGAATCCAAAAATATGAATTTTGATGATTAAAAAATAATTTTAATCACTCAAAATCCAATAAAACACTCAAAACAGCAAAAACGGCAAAAACGGTAAAACGCGGGCATTACATTATGATAATGGGGTAGAATTAATATTAGTGGATAATAAATGCTTAGGGGAAAATGTAGTGGGAATTTAGTGTTTCAGCCACTTACTTAGCCTATAAATAGGAGAACTATTGTATTTCAAAATAGAAAATGAGTTTTAATCAAAATTGAGTTTTCTCATTGTGAGAGCTTTATGGAGTTCTGAGTGATAAGAACCCGATTTCAATCTTATCATGTTAACCTGTGGCGATCAGCCGCATGACTTATCACTCATCTTCTCATCTTTCGTGAGTGTGGCGTCAATATCCTCCCGCAAAACAAAAAAAAATTACACTTTTTTCAGTTTCTTTCTTCCAAACCGAAATTCAAGGCGATCCCATTTTCATTTTCGCATCAGTGAATCCTCTTAGCTTTGTTAGGATTCAAAATAGGACCTCTAGGAATTAGTTTATCTGAATTAACAAATTAGACAATGAAAAAAAGTTTATGCGCACAAAGTAATCCAACAATTAAAACAAGAAAACCAAAATAAAGAAAATAGGAGCAAATTAAATCAAACTCAGCGTGTAAATTAGAAATAGAAGAGGTGAAAATTTTTGTGTATAAACTCAGCGCCTGGAAAGGGTGAAATTAGATGCAAAATGTGTTAAAGTATCATGAAGGAAAGGAGCAGAAAATTATTAAAACTCAGTGTGCAATTAAGTCTAGAAATAGGTGCAATTTTTGAATTCAATTTTAGCACAAATAATGACCAGAAAATCTGTAGTTTTGGATGTGAATCATAAGTCAGAAAAGGTGCAGAAGTTTTAGCACAAACCCAGCGCATATATGGACTAAAATTGGGATGTATTTTTTGGGCGTGAATATGTAAAAAAGAAATGGATGGAGTTTGTAAAAGGCGTCACGCTTCCAAGGATGGAAGATAAGCCTTTGAGATTGAACACACAAGGGGGTGGAAAGTCCTTTGATAAATCTCAAATTGTTGGGTTGCAAGAACAGGAGAAATAAATCTCTCAAGCTTGTTTTCAAACAAAATGATATTATGATGCTCTCCCATGAGTTGTGCGCCCTTATAAGGCTGTTTATATTCAGAATAGGTGCAACCACTATCCTAATAAAAATCAACATAAAACTAAATAATTGTCTACTTAAAAGAAAAGTGTAACTTCCCAAAAATAATTAACTCAGCACACCATTTTGTAATAAGTTGGTCGGCGCTGCCCACCATAGGAAGAAAAGTAATCGCCAAAATGATTTTAATTTGCATAACAACTCAGCCAATTTTATCATCAATTCTAGCCGCCTCATTCAGCCCCAAGTAAGCACTCCATCTTGAGTTAAATTTAAGACAAATTGCCCTTCAAATGATCAATTTGTGCTTTGCATCTTTCAAGGCTTTCCTTGAAATGAATCAGAATTGAGTTTTTCTTTTTTTAGATAATTGTTTCTCTTAGAACTTATCAAGGAAATTCTTCCTTGCGGCGTTCATCTCCTGGACTTATCAAGGGCTATTCACCTCATTTGTGGTGTCGCATGACTTATCTTCCATCCTCGGAAGTGGCGTCATATATCCCTTCACCAGTTCTTCTTCAACCTTTTCCATTTTATCGTTTATAGATCCGTAAAACGAGTCCATCCCTCCGGATTCACATCAGTTTAACCCAAGTTAGTAAGTTCATTTAAATCCATTATTTGGCCTAAAAAATGACCAAAATGACATTGTTTCATTGAGGGCTCATAAGATCCCAAGCTTTTTAGATTTCTTCAATCATGTTCCCCTACTAAAGAAAGAAAGCATCACTTATAGCATATTGTCCTTCTCTTCCACCATTAGAAGTGCTAGGTTCCAGCAAATCTCCGGTGAATCTTCAACATCTAGTTTGTTCGATGCAAGCTACATGATGTTTAACCCAAGCTCGTTCAACCCAAGGTGCATTTTGTTTGACCTTGATTACATTTTTTTTTTGGTAGTATAAATTCTAAAGTGGGGGATGATATCTAAGTTCAAGACAAGAAAAACCTCCAAACTCAAAGACTATTTTATAAAGGACTTTATATCTTATTCAAATCAAACTAAATCCCAAAATCATTATTTTGTTCAACCTAGTTGACTTGATTTGTTCCAATTTGTTTTGTATTTTTTCCTGTTATTTCAATGTTTTATTTTAAATAGAGACTTTTGAAGATAATAATTATTTAACTCGTTTTAAATGTTTTTATATCTCTTGTGGACTTGTAATTTGTTTGTTTATGTGTGATTAAGCATTATACTTTGACATTTTATTGTGATTATTTACTTTATTTTGGATTTAAAATATTAAATTAATGATATTATGTTTTATTTATTCATTATGTATAGATCTCTTAATATTATCTTTATACCAGATAGACTTCTAATTTGAGTGTACAAGTCAAGTCAAGTTTATATAGACCAAGGGTGAGCCGCCTTTGATAGAGGGAGATCATGGGCCCCTCAATTTATTTTAAAAATTATATATAATATAATATGTGAGTATTTATATTATTTTGTAAATTTATATATTATATATTATTGGATAAAGTTATATAGTAAAAGCTTAGTTAAATTAAGACATCAACCATATTTAGTAAAACTAACTGATGAACTAATTGAAAACTAAATAAATTAACTAATTGAATTATAAGTATTTAATTTAAGTGAATAATTAATGAAAAATTATATAAAAAGACACTTACATAAATTTTATTTTATTTTCTAAACAAAGATATAATATTAGGCAATTATAATTTTAATTTTTTAATATATATATATATATGTGTGTGTGAGAGAGTGTTGATGTTAGTTCCCTATATATTTGATTTAATGTTTAATTTTTATTATATTATAATATTATAATTATATATGTAATAACAAATTCACATCTGGGATGGGATAATTATTTGAGAAAGTTTATAATATTGACTCCATTAACCTCACATGCTCACATGCTGACTTGGCCCTTACATGAGCATAAAGCAACTAGCCATCCATTTCCATTCCAAATGTAATATAAGGATTGAAGAGTTCACTCCGATTGCCACATTGAACAGAAGACACCTAAAACTTAAATCGCAGACGATCTCTTATGCAATGTAACATTTGTTTCCAAATGCGAAGTTGATCAACCATAGACATGCAGGATTTTGGTTGGTCACGATTTAAAGTCTCACCTACCATTAAATATACATAACAATAAACAAGAAAAATACAAAGACACTGCACCTTCTATGTACAGAAGTTATTATTTCAACAGAGAAATCTCATACTCTAGTCCGCAGCTTGTTGTACTAACAAGTTATCACTATGAGATGCAAAGTTTCTCTCAACGAGGTTGGTGAATTCGTTGAGGCAGACACTTGATGTTCACATGTTGTGCTGGCTTCTCAAGATGCTTTGCAGGCCCACATTTGGGACCACCCCTTTCCTTTGGTGATTTTGGTGTCAAGTTCATAAGAAGAGCTTTAGCATCCTTGCTTAGACCTAATTAAGAAACAAATTAACTATGAGACATTACATTTAATCTATCTTATGGTAACTAATCAGCTGAAAGATGCAGTGTCATAAAAAGGAAAGATCCATTCAATTGCTACTATTATCACCAATAATGCAGGGTCATATAACTTGAATTAGCTCTACCTTTTTAACTTCAGGTTTATTATGCATAAACAGAAAAATATGCACACATCTCCACTCCACTTGCACTTTAGATATTTTAGGGCTTGTTTGGTTTGCATTTTCATTTCCTGTTTCTATTTTCTGTTTTCTGAAATTTTACAAAGGAAAAACTGGAAATGCTGAAAACGATGATTTTTTATTTTCAGCATTTCCAATTTTTTCTTTGTAAAATTCCAAAAAACAAAAAACAGAAAATAAAAACAGGAAATAAAAATGTAAATCTAATTTACCCTTACTTTTCTTATTGTCACATCCATTATTGCTTAGAATCTAAGATGAGCATGAAACATATTCAATGGAAACAAACTTACCTTGTCAAATAGCACTTGCAACAAAAATGATGTCATGCAAATAGATTAGCAAATCAGAAAATATTTTAAAAATTAATATAGTCATATAGACTGTCAGTCATAGTATCAATTTTCCATTCAATCATGTTCAATGCTTACCATTAAGAGGCCTAGTTCCATCATTTGGATCATCCTGAAATGGATAATCTTGATCTTCATAAGACATCGCCAACTGCTCAAACTCTTTTTCTAGAAAACTGAAGTCTTCTTCAATGCCCAGATCAAAAGTTTCTGGCAGCATATTCTCCAAATCATCATTTGTAGGGTCATTACCACTTCCTCCAAAATCTTCATCCTTATGCTGGCTCAGCCAATAGTCACGAAACCATGTTGAAGATTTCACTAGCTCCCACCATTGAGGTGAAAAATCTTCCACCTGACGAAGAGCAGCAGGTATGAAGAGAGGTGCATTTGGGTTCAGCACAGAACTTCTTCCAGATACCAATGCCATTAGAACTTGTCAGCTAGTTACACTCTAACTTCAGGACAATCCTACACACAATACATAAACAATCTCAGTTTACAAAAGAATGTAGTGCTACCCAGTCATATCAATGACAACATTTCCTTTCACAAAGAAACATCTAAAAATCAAAGAGCATACATATACTTAAATAGATATGTTTTTTTTTTTGAAAAAAAAATCTTTTATCATCTAAATATTTTTAGAGCTATTTCAGAATGTTACTATTTTTGGTTTCTGAAAAATAAAACAAAAACATCATTGTTTTGAGTTTTTGCTTTTCTTCAAAAATTCACATAATTACTCCTTTTAAAAGAAGAAAAAGACAAACATAAGGATCTTGCAGGAAAAACTTAAGCTATTGTCCTAGCGAAAAGGCCCAATCCTAATTTCAAATCTAAGCAAGCATGTCAGTTATTTTGAGTTTAACATACTTCAGATGAATCAGATCAATATCCTCCCATCCAAGATTCCCCACAAAAGCACCAATTCAGAAAGCTTTCATCTCAAATCCACCCCTCCGAAAAGGAGGAAAAAACAAAGACCCTCTCATTTTTGTTAAATTCTAAAGGTAAACCTTTGCAGCAAAGATCCATAAACTTTAGGAATTTAGGCTATAAAATGGAATAAAACAGATCCCAGAATCAGATCAAACCCAGTGAACCTCCACAATGAGAGACTCGCACAATTGAGTTAACAGTCCATGATCCATCCATGGTATAGCATATAGTACAGCATCACCTTTCTGATTTACTATAAAACCATCACAAGAAAACTAACCCGTTAAAGCCTATATTGAATGGAATTTTTTTTTGAAAATTCCCAGCATGGCAAATGATCCCTGACAATATCACCCAAAAACAAGTCACACATATAAAGAAGCCAAAAAGGTAAGGTGGCTGCACTCACTAATTCAGAGCCAGACCCAGAAATGAAAAAATGAAAAAAATCCAATCTTTCTAGTACCATCCGCGCGAAAACATGATTCAACCATGGAGAATTAGATCAATATGCTAGCATTATAAGAAAAACTTAAAAAATAAAACATTTTTTAAAAGATCAAGATTATGACAACAGGTAACGGATATTGAACCAGAAATTTCACTAATCTAATGGGCACACACACATAGAGAACATGATGATGCACCATAATCACCTATATCAGAGAGTTTTGGATTGGATAGTGAAGTTGATGCTATTTGCAAAGATCACAATTGCAGAGTGAATGAGTGCAGGACAGAACAGAGGAAAATATATAACGTTAGTGGGAAAAGAGGATAAAGGGAAAGGGACAGGCTCCAGCTTCGGGACTCCCAAAGCTAAGGCTCGAAAGAAGGGGGTTGGATTTTGCCTTCTTTATCGATGTGGGCCCAACACGTGGCGAAAAGCGATGAGAGTGATCAACGGTGGAGAGAGAGTGGTTGATCGGACGATCGAGAAAGGAACAGGTGGAGCAGATATTTTTAGATAAAGGTCAACGGTGACTTGTAGCCTTCAGTGCCATTATAGGATAAAGGCGGCTTCGGGAAAAATAATCTGCGGGCGGTTGCATGGATTTGCGCATTGTGGACTCAATAATATGTTGAAAATTAATATTTTATTTTTACTATTTGAATAATATTCATTATATTATTTAATTCGACCCATCTTGAATAAATTTTGATTCATATAGGAGTGGCAAAAATATCCACACATGTAGGTGCATTTATAATGATAAAAAAAAATATTTCTTTCACACTCATAGATAAAAAGATAGGAGAAAGAAATATGTGATGTCATGCAAAGAGAAATAATGAGAAATAATGGGTGTAAAATGAGGGATTGCACTATTTTCTATACAGGGATGTGGATGAATAATTACACTATCAATAATAGGATAGAGATGGATACCAATTGAGTGAGTAAGAATCATAATAATCATATATATTTTTATCTACCCATAAAAATTATTTTTTATTAAATATATTATATATTTTATAATTTTTCTACCATTTTGAGATGAGATATTTCTTTTAGAGAAATTAAATTCATACAATAAAAATATAAAACAACTCATACAACACATTTTTTTATCTCTATCTCTCCTCGTCATATCACGTATCATATTCCACATTATTTCTCTCTCTTCTTTCTCTTTTCTATTCTTGTCTTTTTAAGTTATATGGTTGTATTGTTGTAATGAATTTTAAGTGAATTAATTCACAATGATAAAATATATTAAATATACACATGCACACACATTATTTATGTACAAATTATTATGTAAATTGGTTAATATAAAAATATTAAACTTGATCTATTATTCCTAATATTATTTTAATTGGGTTAAATATATTTTTAGTCCTTGAAGTATAACCCGAATTTTGTTTTAGTTCCTAAAGTTTAAAATCGTTGGTTTGTGTCTTATGTTCTGAAATCATGTAAATTTAGTCTCTCCCCTTAACACTGTTAACTTAAATGTTGATGTGGCAAACAGATTCCTGTGTCAACTTATCCAGTCTCCTTTAATGAAAATGATTTGGAAATTAAATAACACCTCAGCTCATCTGGTCAAATTTTATTTAGGGTTTTATTAAATGTAATAAAATTATTAATTTAAAATAGAAATTATAGTTACCATTTACTGTGTTGAAATTGTAAAAAGAAACCCTAGTATGTGTTTACCAATTGCCAAATCATTTTCATTAAAGGTTACTAGAAAAGCTGAAACAGAAATTCGGTTGTCATGCAACATCAAATTTACATGATTTCAGAACATAAAGGACTCAAACCAATGATTTTAAACATTAGGGACTAAAATCAAATTCGAGTCATACTTCAAGGACTAAACATATTTAACCCATTTTAATTTCATGAAAGAATAAATTTAAAAAGTTATATTATATGGTGCCAATATAATATGATGTTATATTATATTACTTGATGCTATTTTTTTATGACTTTTAAATTCTTAAATATTTGCATATACTACCTTCTTTTTGTTGGACCCTTTTTTGAGCACTTGTATTGTGTAACATCCCAAATTTTATAAAGTGATTCCATAATTACAGTAGGGTTAGAAATATATTTTTGTAAAAAGGAATTAGGAAAGAAGGGTAAGGGTTGGTAGAAATGGCTAGGAATGAAAATATGGAATTTCCATTCTGAAGCAATTTCGCTCAAGCGAGAAGACCCTCGCTTGAGCGAGGGCAGCCTCGCTCAAGTGAGAACAGCCTCGCTCAAGCGAGACCAGTATCGCTCACGCGAGAATGGGGGGTAGCATCAAGGGATGCTCTTTGGAGTAATTTTACCTAAGCAAAATTGAATTTTGCTCAAGAGAAATTGCTCCAATTTATGGAGTTGCTCTCTGACTTTGTGTTGCTCAAGCGAGCAGATCCTCGCTTGAGCGAGAATGCAAAAACATAAGGGCTTTAGTTTTCTTTCTCAAGCGAGAGATCCTCGCTTGAGCGAGAGTGCACATATTTGGTTTTAAATGCTGAAGTAATTAGGGCTTAACCCTCATTCATTGTGCATTTTTTACATTTTAGAGAGAGAAGCTAGAGAGAGACGTGGAACTTAAGGAATAAGAAGAACAAGGGAGCTTTTCAATCCACAACCCTCATCACCTCATTTCACCTTCCTCTTGAGCTACCTTAGGTGAATGTAGCTCACACACTTCACCCCATATTGTGTGAGAACTCTTCCATGAACCCTAATCTCTAGTTTCACCCTTCTTTTACTTGTGATTGTAATGTTTGTGTATATTGGCTTGTGAATTTCTACTTGATTGGTTAGGCAATGTTAAGGGTTACCTTAGGGTTGTTTAACTTAGGGTTTTCCTAATAGCCTTGTACTAGATTATTTACCACTTGAGTCATGAAACATTCATGTTATTATAATATGATGCACTTGGGCTTTGCCCCGATTAACAAGAAAATGTATTTCGAGCTTCGGCTCCCAGTTGAAAATGAATTTGGCTTCGGCCCTAATTAACACTTAAGCAAGATTGGACTTCAGTCCCCAATATTAATGGACTCCGGTCCCAAGTTAAAACTTGGGTTTCAGCCCCTAGTTAATGACGGTAATTAGTACGCAAGGAAGACGTTCCTTGTAATCTGAGCTCAGGTCTAGCCCTAGTTAAGTGATAAGACCCCGTCTGCTGGGCAATGCAAGTCATTCATATAATGAATTGTCATTGTATGAGATTTAGTACGTTATGTTTGTTGTATTTTCTCTTATTTCATAACATCTGCTTGTCCCCCCCACTGCTTATTGCATGGTTATGCTTACTAAGACACTAGTCTATCACATGTTTTTTGGCTATTATTTAGATGCATAGGGTCCCCCTCAGGATGGACAGTAAGAGCGCTAGAGCTTAAAAGTTAGATTTCATTTTGATGTATTTATCACCTTATGTATTGAAAACATTTACTACTTTAATTGTTATTCTTTTGTGGGATATAGTTGTACATGTGTAGCCTTGGGTCCTTCTATTTTGCTGAGAGCACATGTATGGTGGTATCCCAGTTATGATGATGTATATATGACATTGTTATTGTGAGCCACTGATGGCAGTTATATATATATATATATATATATATATATATGTAAACTCAGTTCATGTTTATGTGTAAAGCTTAAGTAACGTTGGATTGCCTAAGCGTTGATTGAGATGTGTATGTGAAAATATTGATAATGGCGAAAATAATTTCATAAATTCAGGAATTTTGCTTCCAACGAGCATTATTCTTGAATTTAGGAATTAGGACGTTACATTTTGGTCCTTTTTACGATCACTAATCATTCATTCTACTTAAGATGGTCTATTTATTCAAGTATTACTGCCATGAAGGATACACATCTCATTAATCATAACTTATTTCCACTCAGAATGAGATGAACATCATCTTTGGATTAAGAAAACTAGATGCAAAAGACATTAAAAAAAGACAAATATAACATAAAAATTATAATTCAAAGTTGTTGTTCATCATCGAACAGTTATGTTGATTTATGAAGAAAGTTGCGAGATGGGTGAACATAAGTCGTGCAATTACTCCATGGAGGTTTGTGGTTTCCAAGTAGTTCAGAGCCTTGACTCATGATGAAACATGGTGGAATTAGAGGGGAATGTACTTGCAAGTCAATTTTACGATTAAGTCAGTACAAGGAAGAGATGAGTGAGAGTATTTTGGTTTAAATGATCATATACCTAGACGGTAGACTACTTATTTATAAGACGGTCTATTGGTGAGAATGATCAATAAAGATTTTAAGGAGCAGTTAAGATGGTTACAAATTTTATTATAGGCTTTTTTCGGTATTGAAATTTTATCATAGTTGTTGGACGCCTTGTTTTGCACCATGGGCCAACCTTGAGATTGTAGAAAACACAGGTAAACACTAGAAGGGAGGTTGAATAGTGTTTATATAAAACTTTACGTTTTCTGGAAACTCTTTTCTTAAAACTGAATCTTTCTAAAAAGTTAAGACAACTAGAGAGTTATATGAAGTTTAAGTATTGTCTGAAGCTGTTTCAGACAGTATGAAAACATGTTTTCTTAAACATGATTTTATGTTCAGTCTTAGTATGAACAAGTTCAATCCCCTTAAGGTTAGTATGAAAACTAAATTGAAAGAGATAAAGGATAGAGATACTCAGGCACAGAGTTTATCCTGGTTCACTCACAATCTTAGTGAGCTATGTCCAGTCCCAAAGCAAACACTCTTTGTATTGCCTTGGAAACGCGACACCTTTGTATTTATTGCCAAGCTACGGTTCCCCAAGTTCAAATTTTAAATTGTCTCTAAGCATTTTTGTTTCATTATTCTTTTCTTTGAAACTCTACTAGAGATGCTTCCTATCTACTCTCTCTTCTCCCCATTGACCCTCACATCGTTTGTTTATGCTAGTGTAAGGGTCCATTTGGTTTACAATTGAGTAGAACTGATGCTAGAAATCGGTGGTTGAAAATGAGTGATGCACGTTTTATGAAACAAATTGGACGAGAGTGATTTAAAATCAATTATGCGGAATTGATTCTGGATGGTTCAAAATTTTAACCAAATGAGCACTAAGTCTTTCACCCAACATCAATTGTCCCCTCTAATCATTGTTCAACTTTGCATTTATGTTCTTCCTCTATTATTAGGTACTTTGCTTTCTTTTTGTTTTTTTTTGTATGTATTTGTGTTGTGAGCATTATAGGAAGTGAGTTCATGTCTTCAACGAAAAATGCCTCATTCAGCAGTGTGTGCGACTTTATAAAATTGGATGGTGGAACCTTTCCACTGCATGCGGAAAGACCACCTTTTTTTCTACCTTCACTGATAGCAAATGCCTATAAGTCATGGACAAGCTATTAAGATCATGGATGCAAAATTAGGGAATTAAGAGCTTGAGGTTTAGGACCATATGTCCTACAACCTATGGCTAAGTTGAATTTCTTCTCAAAGTCAACATTTGACCCTTCCTCTTATTTGTTTTTCAATTGCAAACTTGGTTTTCTATTCCCTCTCTCTTTCTATTAATTTTCTAATTTTTTCTTGGTCTTCTTTGACTTCCCTAGGGGTCATAGGCATGGGTAAGTGTTTCTTCTCTAGGTGGTGGAACTTCAGGGTGTTGGAATACCCACCATGTTTTACCCTCCTCTCAAATTGCCAAGGTCTTCCTAAAAGGATGTGTGAAGCTTCTAAGGGTGCAACATCAAAGGATATTTCATCCTCGTATTTCCCAATTCTATACTTAATTCTCACTTGCCTATCCACCTTAACTTCTTCCTCTTCACTCACCCATTGTAGTGTATAAGGTTTTGGTTGTGGGATAATGGGTAGGTTGAGTTTGTCAACTAACCAAAGGCTTGCTAGGTTGCTACTACTACCTCCATCTACAATTACTATGCAAACCTTTCCTTCAATATGGCACCTAGTGTGAAATAGGTTCTCTCTTTGGCTCTCTTCCTCACCCATAAAATTTTCTAAGTCTTCCCTCCACACTTCTATGACTCCTAATTGGTTTTTAAATTTTTAAATTTGTAATTCCCTTACTTGTCTATTTGGTTCCAATCTGGATCCATACTTGTACTGCTATCACTCACCGAGGATTATGACCATTGAGGCTCTCCTTCTGCTATATTAGGATTAACTTCCAACCTCGATATAGATATGAAGTGCCACCGAGTTTTGCCATATGCGTAATCTCGAGATGTCAATACCTCAGGACAGGGTCCTTAAGTTTATCAGTTGTGTGTGGGTGTATACTTTTTCTTCTTTCTTTTCGTATGATGATAACTTGTGCATCTCAGATCTTTTGGGCAAGTCTGACATTAAAAATAAACTAAAAATCCATTCCTCCCTTCCTGAGAACTTTCCCATGACCCCAAGAAGTCAACGAATACTAGGGTACACCTTACAAGTATATAATTGGTGTCAGGTTGGATGAGTTGGCCCAGGGATATAGCTTAATGGGAGGCTTCAAGACACTGTGTTGGTGTTCAAATGTCAATTAGCATGAGAATTATACCTGGAAGACAAATAAATCTCCCATTTTCTCCTATATATACAGGACTTTTTTCAAGGTGAAGTTGGATGGATGTCTCTAGAAGGGGGGTTGAATAGAGACTTCAAAATTTGTTCCTGAAAAAACAAAAGATCAATCTGAGATTATCTCTTAAGCTTGACGGCTTAGAATCTCAAATTGACTTGTAAAACATATCTTATACAAACTCAGTTAGATAAAAATAAATATGTGTTCAGATAAGGCTGAGTTTTAACAGATTTGCTTGTTACTTTGTTGCTTATATTATCTAAGTCAGATTAAGTCTAAGTGAGATTAGATCATATAAGATAAGTAAGCAGTAGGGATAAAAAGGAGTGCACATAGATTTATCCTGGTTCACCCACACCTTGGGCTATGTACAATCCTCAAAACCTTGTGAGATTTTCCAGTATGACAACTGCTAAGTACAAGTATTCTTTCCTCTGCCTCTTCAGGCCTACAACTTGAGTATTCTTATTACAGTGCCTCTGCAGGCTCACACTCACTCACACTAAGCTTAGCACCTCCTAATTTAGTTGAGATTGGCTAAGATTTGGTAAGATTGGGTTGGTCTAGCTTAGACTACGTACAAAGTAAGGATACACAGTGAGCTTAGCTAGGTACAATCAATCTTTTGAGTTACAATAAAAAAATAGATGAAAGAGATGATTGAATACACATAGGAAATAAATATGAGAGATAAGATTCACTGAGACTTGGATTTTCAGCTTATACAGCAGCGTCACCATCTTCAGCATTTGTGAGGCTTTCCTTTATAGGCTTCAGAGAACTAGCCATTATTCTAGCCGTTGCGGGAGAGAGAGGGGATTGTACTTTCCTTCATTCCAACAGTCAAGGGTCCTCTCTTGTTTATCATCTCTGATTCTAAGCACCCACCCAAACCCAACCCAACCCAACCTAACAACAGTGGAAGAACAAAAACCAATAAAGAGATTGCAAATAACCTAGTAGTGATTGCATGAGCAAGATATGAGATTCCCATCTGAGCAATGCATTACCTGAGCAATGAATGCATAAGAAGTGCGAATGGCAGAAGCACAAGCTAAATGATTAGGGAAGATTTCAAGTGGAAACGATCTTAGAATTGTATGAACGAAGGGCAAATCGCTAACAATGAAGTCGAAGGAATGAAGAGGACTCAAGCATGATACTCGCAGTAGCAGTGTAGAACAACAAAATAAAAAAAAAATCCATAATCCTCTTTGCGCAGGCTGGGCCGGACGGTTGCGGTGGCACAGTGGTGGATGGTCACGGTGTAGAGCTCCTCCTCCACAATGATGAGACACTAACAGGAGAGAGCAAGAGATACAACTCGATGACACGGATGCTCTTCCTACACAACGCGGCTCTGCAGTACCAACGGTTCCTCCTCGGAAATGGCTCGACAGCAACAACGGCTAAGCAGCGGGGCGGGCTCGCAATGACAACATGGTGTGGGTTCCGATGACAGATGGTGTTGGTTGTGGTGAGGGAAGGTTTGTGGCGGTGAGGGACGATGTGGGTCATTCCGTATACGAGCAAAAGAGACGCGAGTGAAAAAGAGGCGCGAGGGTGTGAGAGAAGTGTGCGGGCGTGGTTTTAAAGTTGGGTTAGGGCGGTTTCTATAAGGGTAGCGCCCTACTCAAAGAATAATTTTTTTTAAGGGTTAAATATGTTTTTGGTCCCTAAACTTTCACCCGAATTTGGTTTTGGTCCCTAATATTTTTTTCGTTTTTTTGGTCCCAAATGTTTTCAAATCATTGAAATTAGTCCCTGTCGTCACCCTTATATTTAACAGAGTTAACGACAAGGACTAATTTCAATGATTTGAAAAAGTTAGGGACCGAAAACAATGAAAAATAAAGATTAGGGACTAAACCCAGATTCGGGTTTAGTCCCTAAACTTTCACCCGAATTTGGTTTTAGTCCCTAATCTATTTTTTCATTGTTTTTGGTCCCTAAAGTTTTCAAATCATTGAAATTAGTCCCTGCCACATCACCCCTATATTTAATAGAGTTGACGACAGAGACTAATTTCAATGATTTGAAAACGTTAGGGACCAAAAACAATGAAAAAAAGATTAGGGATCAAAATCAAATTTAAGTGAAAGTTTAGGGACCAAAAACATATTTAACCCTTTTTTAAAAAAACTGAAGTGTGTGGTGAGGGCGTTTTACTTCTAGAAAATGCCCAATCCAGCTAGTAATTTAAAAAATTAAATATATGGTGAGGGCGTTTTCTTTGACGAAAGCGCCTTAACTAGACAATATATATTTTTTTAAAAAAAATTATTACACGATAAGGGCGCTTCTAGGAGTATGCACACGGAAGCGCCCTCATATGTACGACCTTATTTCTAAAAATTGGTATAGTGGTATGAGTCTCAATCTGAGCTTTTGAATCTGAGGTACAAGTCGGAGTCTTAGTCTTAGCTTAAGAGTTTGAGTCTCAATCTTATTTATGAGTCTGAGCATAGCCAGTCTTAGGTTGTTTTTCTGCCTTGGCTTTATGCATTTGAGCTTTTGTTTCCATTTTTGTTATTCTCAGACTTAGCCTTTGTTGATTGTAAGATACTGTTGATCTTATTTTGCTTTAGAATCTCTTTGGCTTTACTGAGTCTTTGCTGATCTTTGTTGTTTAACTTGTATCTCATAGATCATGATCTGCATTTCCAAGACTAAGAGTTGCATTTCCGAGACTAAGAGTTGCATTACCTCAAGACTTAGATATGACCAAAATGCCTACATACTTGGAGGGTTTGTTATCATTAAAACGCCTAAGAGTGAGTTTGTCTTAACAATCTCCCCCTTTTTGATGATGGCAAACCCATAAGCTTGCAAGGATTTGGTTATCTAAGATTAAAGTGGTATTCCAAGAAAGTGTACTCCCCCTAAATTTTTACTCCCTGATGAACACATTTTTATTCTCACTTTGCATATTTAATCTTAGCTTTCTTGGACTATAGTTGTGATTAAGTCCACTGTTTTAATTAGAATTTACCTAATTGTACTTATTTGGGCTTCAACTATAAATGTTGTTTAAATTTAGATTTTAAGCCTACTGACCTACCTGTCTTATTTTGATGATATCTGGAGTTATAGGTGTCTGATTTGGGTGATTCCAGTTACGTTGGAAAGCTAAGATCCGAGACTTTAATTTGATATGCTATATTACTATACTCTACTGAGGGACGAGGTGCAATTTTCAATTTAAAGTTGACATTCTGATGTTGTCTGATGTTGAGCGGGAAACAACAAGCTTCTGAAGTAGTTTTTGAATTTTGGGCCTAATACTTGTTATTCAAGGCCCAATTACCTCTTTGATCAAATTAATCTTATGGTTTAGGAGAGTAGTATATATAGAGGTAGTTACAATTCTGTTAGGGGGCTTTTTCTCACTTTTCACAGATTGAAGTTTGGGACGTTTGGCTCTCTCTCGTTCTCTCAGTTTTTTTGGTTACCTTTCCATTTCATTTTCTCTGCATTTTCGTTTCTGTTCTTCCTCTCATGGAAGGCTAAACTACTAAGGATTGATTCCCAAGTGATTTTACATTGGATTTTGAGGTTTATTTCAATTCAAATTCGTATTTCAATTTTCTGCAACAGACTCAATTTCACATTCTCTTTTAGAATTCTGGTTTTGAATCTTGCATTGGATTTGAACGCTTGTTGATAATTCAATTATGTTCTTCTCTTAGAATTCTTGTTTAGTTTGATTAATTCTAAACAACCAACTGTTTGCTTAATTCAGGAGGTAAAAGATTAGAAATCTCACACCAGTTCGCTTAGTTCTTGAGTGAGATAATTGATAAATTGATTGACACTTGTTTGGTTAATTCGAATCTGTTTAAGAATTTGAGATCAATGTATATTAACTGATGAAGGATCCAATTGTAATTGCAATTGAATTCCTTAAGAGACGACTTTGGGTTATCTAATCCTCACTACATTTTAATTCATATTATTTGATTGAGTACGGACTCAATCACTCCCCCTGAATCTTAGACATTCCTTTTCAAATTAGCAATATTGGTTATATTAGATGAGCTAAGATTCAAATTTGCGTACATGTTTTTAGATCATGCTAAGGTTGATATCCGAAATTATTAAGCATGAGATGCAGAAGAGTGAGGAGAGAGGTCTAGAGTGCAAGTGATGTTGTAGGAGTTTTGCAGTGCTCCTGAGACCCGGTCTTTCTACTTCCATCTCCAATTGAGACTGGCCCCTCTGTCTCAGTCTCAGGCCCAGTGTTTGTGACTGAGGTTTGTTCTCTTGAAACTTCCTTGTCCTTTTCCAACTGCAAGAGTTTCAGCCACAAGTTGTGTGATTGGGGATGGCATGGGAGGAGGAGAAGTGCGAGGTGAAGGTGGAGGAGTTGAGATGTTATGTTCACCTTGATCAGGATCTCCTTGATCAGGCTCATCTTGATCAATCTTACCTTGATCAGGCTCATCTTGATCAATCTTACCTTGACCGGGCTCACCTAGATCTAGAGTCCCTTCAGCTGAAGCTTTGACCTTCTTCTTCTTCTTCTTCTTCTTCTTCTTCTTCTTCTTCTTCTTCTTCTTCTTCTTCTTCTTCTTCTTCTTCTTCTCACCTAGATCTTGAGCCCCTTTAGTTGAAGCTTTGACCTTCTTCTTCTTCTCTGGGTCTTTTCTTTTGTTTTTCCTTTTCTTTTTTTGTTTTTCTTTTCAGTCCTAGTCTCTGGACAAGACATTTTGGATGATGGGAGGCTTGAGTTGAGCTTGATGTCAGCTTCTTCTTCTTTTAGGCAAAGTCAGGTGATGGCAAAGAGAAAGTGGCAGGAGGAATAACTTTACCTTCAAGCTTGAGAGCTTGAATGTTGGATTTTCCAAAGAAATTCTTCTTTTCCTTAGACACCTTAGCTTGAGAGAGATCAACCTTGAAGTGTTTCAAGATACAGGTTACCAACATAGCGAAGGGAAAAGATGAATTCATCTTGACATTGTTGAAGGCATGCTCCATGTGCCTTAGAATGAGATATGGAAGGTTTAGAGCAATCCCATGCTTTAAATGGTACATGACAATTAGGTCAATGGGATACTTCTTGTCAAAGGTACCAGCACAGGGAATGATTGTTTTGGCCACAAGTTGGAACATAAATCTTCTATAGGAATTGAGAGAGGAGGAGAGATTAATCTCAGCATGGCTGAATAGAGAGGCACCCACATCTTTAGCCTGGATTCTAATCAGTGACCACCACTGGTCTTCATTATAGAGATTGTTTCCTGCCACAAGAGCCTTGATGATGCTCCCCAGAGTCTCTTCAGTGATGTCCATCTTCACTCCTTTGAGATGAGCCATCACATGGGTAACATGCTCAAATTCACCCTTGATATTTGAGCAGGAAGCATACAAAGCTCTAGTGAGCTTAGGGTACACAGGTTTTAAGAGACTGAGATAGCCCTTCCAGCCCTGCTTTTTGATGTAAGGGAATATATCCTAGTTCATTTTCTTAAGTTCAAGTGGTAGAACGATTCTTCCAATGACCACCTTCCTGTCAATGAACCGTCCATTGTACTTGGCTTCAACTAAATCATTTTCGAACCAGTCAGACTAAATGGAGAGTTTCTTCTTCTTCTCCTTGTTTACTTCCATTAGTTTCTCCTTCCCTTTAGCAGAGGGAGAAGCCTAAGTTAGATCCACATGTGCAGGGGGTCTAGGTTGTCTAGGCGCAGATGTTTGGACAACGTTTGAAGCAATTCTCCTTGACTTCCTGGGGGGAGACCAAATAGTGCAAGACTTAGTCTTAGGCCGTGACTGAGACTAAGCTTACGTGTTCTCAAATTCTGTGTTGGGCTGAGGAGAGGAAGACCTTGTGAGTTTTTCTTGGCTTGAGGTGATATCATTGTGGGAGGCAGAAGAGTTGCTAGACATGATGGAAGGTTCTGGTGATGAGGACGAAGATGAGAGATGAGAAGAAAGGTTTTTATTGTAGGAACTTTGATGCGCATGAGGGGAAAAGAGTGAGGAGAGATCAGAGGATTTGAGATTTATAGAGAGAATAGAGAAGAGAGAATTAGTTGAGAGAGGTTTTGAGAAGTTGTTAGTTGGTTTAGAATTAAATAAGTAACGACTAAGAGTGAGGTTTTTTAGGTAACTAGCCGTTAAAGACGTTAGTCTCAAAACTAGTCGTTAAGACTTAGGCAATTAGTTTCCAAGACAATTATTTATTATTTTAACGTTATGAAACTTAGTCTTAGACTCAGTCTAAGTCTTACCTGTAGTCTCAGTCTTAATCTGACTCTCAGGTCCAGACTCAATCTCAATCTGAGTCTTAGATCCTGACTCAGTCTCAACCTGACTTACACATTTCTTCCATAGTTAATTCCTTTTCTCATAATTTTGATATATTCCTTTATGAGATATAGCATATGTTCAAAAGTCTTAGGATGTAGTTGAAGCTTTCCTCTAGAAGTGGTTTAGTAAAAATATCAGCAAGCTGATTCTTAGTTTCAATAAAGGTGAGCTCAACATTTCCTTTTTGAACATGATCTCTAAAAAAATGATGTTTTATGTATATGTGTTTGGACCTAGAGTGATGAATAGGGTTTTATCCAGATTTATTGAACTAATATTGTCACAAAGAATAGGGACCTTAATGCATAGTCCAACATTTGAGACTTGATCCACAGGATCTGAGTACAGCACACAGCAGCTGAGACATACTTAGCCTCAGTTGTGGATAGGGCAATGGTGTTTTGTTTCTTTCAAGACAAAGACATAAGACATTTTCCAAGGAATTGACGATTCCCACTTGTGCTCTTTCTATCCATCTTGTCTCCAGCAAAGTCAGCGTCACTATATCCTGTGAGATCAATGCTAGACCCTTTCTCATACTAAAGGCCAAGATCAGTGAAACCAATCAAGTATCTAAAGATTCTCTTGATTGCAGAAAGATGAGATTCTTTAGGATTTGATTGGTATCTTGCACATATACCAACAACATATTGAATATCAGGTCTACTAGCAGTGAGATACATGAGAGATCGAATCATACCTCTATAGAGTTTATCTGAGACAGGGTTACCTTGCTCATCTTTGTCAATCTGAGTTGATGGATACATAGGTTTCTTCATTGGCTTGGCATCCTCCATCTTAAATTTCTTTAACAAGTCTTTGACATACTTCTCTTGGTGAATGAAGATTCCATCAGACTGTTGTTTGATTCGTAGACCAAGGAAGAATATCAGCTCACCCATCATACTCACCTCAAACTCACTCTACATGAGACTTGAGAATTCTTGACAAAGGAGCTTATTAGTAGAACCAAAAATTATGTCATCAACAAAAATTTGAACAATAAGTAAATATTTTTGAAAATCCCTTTTGAATAAAGTTGTGTCAATCTAACCTCTAGAGAACCCATTTTGAATGAGGAATGAGCTCAACATGTTATACCAAGCTCTTGGAGCTTGTTTCAGACCATATGAAGCTTTCTTTAATCTTAAAACATACTCTGGATTCTCTGGACTCTCAAATCTTGGAGGTTGTCTTACATAAACTTCTTCTTCAATAACTCCATTTAGGAAAGCGTTCTTCATATCCATTTGGTAGAGTTTAAAGCCTTTGTGAGCTACAAATGCTAGAAGAATTATGATTGCCTCAAGTCTGGCTACTAGTGAAAAAGTTTCATCGTAGTCTATTCCTTCTTATTGATTAAAACCTTGTGCCACTAGTCTTTCCTTATTCCTCATGACCTTTCCCTTTTCATTCAGCTTATTGCGAAAGATCCACCCGGTGCCTATCACAGATTGATGCATTGGAGGGGGAACAAGAGTCCAGACTTTGCTTTTCTCAAATTGATTTAGTTCTTCCTTCATTGCCTTCACCCAAGACTCATCATCTAGAGATCTTGAATGTCCTTTGGTTCTACTTCAGACAGAAGAGCCATCACACTTTCAGAGATTCTCAAAGAGGATCTAGTTCTTACCATGTCTGAGGTGTCCCCAATGATCTGGTCTCTTGGGTGAGAACAAACTAGTCTCCGGCTCCTGGGCATCTTATATGCATGTTGGTGCTGGGTATCATGACAACTTGTATTGTATGCTTAGTTTCAGTCTGACCTTTATCTTCATCCTGAGCATACCTCCCATTCTCAGTCTGAGGTAGTCTCTCAGTCTCAGTCTGAGCTTGACTGATATCTTTCTGATCTAAGGTTGATCTTTCTTTGTTGTTTGTTCCTTTTTATGAGATCTTCATATTATTCATCATTTCATCCACTTATTCTGAGCATTCCCTTGAGTCTCATTGAACACCACGTGTACAGATTCTTCTGTAGTTCTAGTTCTTAGCTTGAACACACGGTAAGCTTTAGATGTTAAGGAGTAACCAAGAAATATACCTTTGTTAGATTTTGTGTCAAATTTACCCAATGAATATTTGGTGTTTAGGATGTAGCAATCACATCCAAACACATGAAAGTAAGAGATAGAAGGCTTCCTTCCTTTCCATAACTCATATGGAGTTTTGTTAAGAGTCTTTCTTATGGTGACTCTGTTGATGAAATAGCATGAGGTATTCACAGCCTCTGCCCAAAAATACTTTTCAACTCCATAGTCACAAAGTAAGGTCCATGCCATTTCTTGAAGCGTTCTATTCTTCCTTTCAACTACACCATTCTGTTGGGGTGTTCTAGGACATGAAAAGTTGTGAGTTATGCCATTTTTGTCAAAGAATTCTTTGAACTTGACATTCTCAAATTCTCCTCCATGGTCACTCCTGACAGCACCAATTCCATATCCTTTCTCAGATTGGACTTTTGTACAAAATATTTTGAAGTTATCATAAGATTCGTCCTTCTGAGACAAGAATAAAACCCAGGTAAATCTGGAAAAATCATCAACAATGACAAATGTAACGTCCTAATTTCTAATTCAAGAATTAAGCCTGTTGGAGGCCAAACCCTTGAATTTCTGAAATTAATTCACACCATTTTAATATCATGAGACGAAGGTCATATATCGCTTAAGTTGCCAACGATCACTTAAATAGTTTATGATAACATTAACTAGAATAAGCGTAGAAAATATTGCCATTTCGAATACAATTATCCAATACATGATAAGCAGTTGAGGATGCCCCCATACATGTGTCCTAGCCAAAAGAGGAAACTCAAGGACACACATGTACAGTCATATCCTCTCAAAAATATAAATACCATACATCAAAGCCTAAACAATAAGGATTAAACATATCTAAATAACAAATCCTCGACCCACAACAAAATACATATGAATTGCTCCAAGCTCCTAGCTCATGGGCCTGTGCGTGGAGGAACCTGTTCATCTAAAATGTACTCCACAAAACGCGTGGTGAGATAGGAGTCTCAGTGAATACAACTATGCAGCATGCAGTGTGGGTAAAATAGGCATATGAATGCAACAAAGTAAGTAAGCCATTCATAACACAATATCTCAGCTTAAATATGAACATGAACATGCATGACCTGCATTACCCGAAAAACAGGGTCTCATCACTAAACTGGGGCTAGACCTAAGCTCAAACTATAAGGAACGTCTTCCTTGGGCATAACACCGTCAATTAACTGGGGACCGAAACCTGTGTTTTAACTGCGGACCGAAGTCTGATTAACTGGGGATGGAAGTCCAATCTTATTTAATTAGGGTGAACTAGGGACCGAAACCCGTGTTTTAACTGGGGACCGAAGTCCGATTAACTAGGGATGGAAGTCCAATCTTATTTAATTAGGGTGAATTGGGGCCGAAGCAATTTTTACTGGGGCCGAAGCCAAATTCATTTTCTAGTTATTAACTAGGGCCAAAGGCCACGAACGAAATGCTCAAACACAAACAGTTCCAAGAATCATGCAACATGGTCATAAGGAATAAGCATAAACAAGCCCTAACTAGAAAAATATCCCTACTTATACTCCTATGACAATACCACATTCCTAACCATCAACAATAGGCAAAATACACCAATCAACAAGTATTCACAAGAATTAAGAAGAAGGGAGGAGAGAATAGGGCTCATAGAGGAGAAACAACCAATTGAGTGTGGGTGTGTGAGTTATACTCACCTCAAAGGAGCTAGAAGGAAGAGGAGAAAGGTTGGGGAAGATTGGGATGAGGAGCTCTTGATTTGGGACCCTTCTTCAAACTTTAATGGACGCACTTCTCTCTCTAGAATCTCTCTCTCTCACTCTAAATTAAGTAGGAAGGAGAAAGAATAAAAAGGAACCCTAACATTTAAGTTTTAAAAAGCATCAAAACGCACGTGCGCTTGGAACCCACTCGGGCGGAGCTTGAGCGAGTGAAAGAAGATGTTGCGCGCAGACTCTCTCTTAGCCCTCACTCGAGAGGAGCCTGAGCGAGAGCTGAGCGCACGCTGGGCGCGCGCTGAGCTTAATTAACATAAAAACTCTCAGAACCTCTCTATTTTATGCGCTCAGGTTGCGCTCGAGCTCATCCTGAGCGAGAAAACCATATTGGAATTCCCCTATATTACTTGTAAAATTAGAGAATAGGACTGTTGAATTGCATGAGGAAAATACCTCAGCAGCTAAATATTTATATACATGGTTTACACTCACTAATAAAGGAAACATAGGAAATACAATCTGTACAAAATAAGGAAATATATACCTGTTCAAAATAAGGAAATACAACTATACAAATCAACACCTAATGTAGTACCTTAAATACATTTATTCTTTTCTAATTTACCTAAATAGGAGATATTCTCTAACACTCCCCCTCAAGCTGGAGCATACAAATCATATGCACCAAGCTTGCCACAGAGAAATTGTATTCGAGGACCTCGAAGAGACTTTGTCAGAATGTCTGCTAGTTAATCATTAGAGTTAACAAACTTAATGACAACTTCCTTGGAAAGAACCTTTTCCCTGATAAAGTGACAGTCAATCTCTATATGCTTGGTTCTTTCATGAAAGACTGGGTTGGATGCAATGTGGAGTACAGCTTGGTTATCACAATATAACTTCATCTCGTTAATGTTACCAAACTTTAACTCACTAAGCAACTGTTTTACCCAGATGAGTTCACAAGTAACCAATGCCATAACACGATATTCCATCTCAGCACTTGATCGAGCAACTACTTGTTGTTTCTTACTCTTCCAAGATATGAGATTTCCACCTACAAAGACACAATAACCTGAAGTGGAGTGTCTATCAATGGGAGAACCAACTCAGTCTGCATCTGAATATCCGACAACATGAGTATTTCCTTTGTCTTCATAAACCAACCCTTGACCAGGAGAATTTTTAATGTATCTCAGAATTCGAGTCACTGCATTCCAGTGATCAACACAAGGGGATTGCATAAACTGACTTACTACACTGACTGCAAAAGAGATATTTGGTTTGGATATAGTAAGATAGTTTAGTTTTCCAATTACCTTTCTATACCTGCCAGGATCTGGATAGAGCTCCCCCTGATCTGGTAACAACTTGCTATTTCGATCCATGGGAGTGTCAACAGGCTTACAATTTATCATTCCTGTTTCCTCCAATATATCTAAAGCATACTTCCTTTGTGAAATTATAATACAACTTCTAGACTGATCAACCTCCAAACCAAGAAAGTACTTTAGTTTACCCAAATCTTTGGTTTGAAAATGATCAAACAAATGTTTCTTTAATCGAGATACTCCCTCATGATCATCACCTGTAATGACTATATCATCCACATAAACTACTAGATAAATACACCGACCAACTGAATTATGTTGATAAAAAACTGAATGATCAACTTCACTGCGAGTCATACCAAACCTTTATACCATTGTGCTAAACTTCCTGAACCAAGCTCGGGGAGACTGTTTCAAACCATAAAGAGATCTCTTCAACTTACACACCAAGCCAGACTCCCCCTGAGCAACAAACCCAGGTAGTTGCTCCATATAGATTTCTTCTGCAAGGTCTCCATGAAGGAATGCATACTTGATGTCAAGTTGAGGGTAACGACCAATGGCGAATGGCTGCCATGGCAAGAAGAAGTCGAACAGAAGCCATCTTAGTGACGGGAGAGAATGTGTCGCTATAATAAAGGCCATATGTTTGGGTGTATCCCTTAGCAACCAAGTGAGCTTTAAGACGATCAATACAACCATTTGAATCAACTTTTACAGCATAGACCCATCTGCATCCTACAACTTTCTTCCCCGGAGGAAGGTGAATGAGATCCCATGTGCCACTATGCTCAAGAGCAGTCATTTCATCAATCTTAGCTTTCCTCCATCCCGAATGAGAAAGTTCCTCGCTGTTACTTTTAGGAATAGGAACAGAGGACAAAGAAGATACAAAGGGATAATATGATGGTGATAAACGATGAAAACTTAGAAAGTTGTAGATGGGATGAGGATTTCACGTGGATCGAGTACCTTTCCGAGAGCAATGAGAGGACTTGATTGGGATGACTTTGGCAGGTTCGTGATAGGAGAAGCCGTTGGAGTTGGACATGAATCACTAGGATCTTCTATTATGTCTTCTGTTGGTGGAAGAACTTGTTGTGTGATGAGAGGGTGCTGTGAAGGACCAGACTGAGTCTCTCCGGTCTGGACAGGTGAAGAACTAGGTGACGAAACCTGCAAAGGAGACAAAGGTGGACCAAAATAGGGAATCATTAATACATCAGAAATTATATTAGACTCAACGAAAGAGGTGAAGTATGGTGTTTTTTCAAAGAACGTTACATCTTCGAAAATATACCAACGATGTGAGGAAGGACAATAACATTGATATCCTTTTTATAGCCTGGGATAGCCTACAAAGACACATTTGATAGCACGAGGAGACAATTTATCTTTACCAGGAGAGAGGTTACGAACAAAACAAATAAAACTAAACACACGAGGAGGGACAACATATAGAGACTTTGTAGGAAATAATAATTTGTGAGGTACCTAGTTATTAATAACAGAAGAAGGCATACGATTAATGAGATAACAAGTTGTTAAAACAGCATCCCCCTAAAAATGTATAGGCATATTTGTATGTAATAACAAAGTTTTGGCAGTCTCAATAAGATGACGATTTTTTCTTTCAGTCACACCATTTGTTGAGGTGTGTGGAGACATGTAGACTGATGTACAATGCCATGAGATGACATAAACGATGAAAATTCATGAGAGAAATATTCTTTGGCATTGTCACTCCTTAAGATCTTAATTGATTTGCCAAATTGATTTTGTATTTCAATATAGAATGACTTGAATATAGAAAATAATTCAGACTGCTCTTTCATTAGAAACAACCAAGTAAACCTAAAAAAGTAATCTATAAAGGTGACAAAATACCTAAATCCTAATGAATTAGAGACACGACTGGGACCCCGTATATCAAAATAAATAACAGCAAAAAGTTCTATTTGATTTTGAACCTGAGTAGGAAAGGAAGAATGAACATGCTTCCCAAGTTGACATGACTCACAATCTAGGGACTTCAATTTTACAAGACCTGGAACCATAAGTTGAAGTTTCTGCAGATTGGGATGACAAAGACTTTGATGAAGAAGATGGGGAGACTCAGTAGCAGCACATACTGTTGGAGACATGGTCTTCAAATAGTAGAGTCCTTGTGATTCACGTCCTATGCCAATCGTCTTCCCCGTACCGCGATCCTGAATAATGAAAGAGTCAGAATCAAAGGTGACTGAGCAATTAAGTGAATAAGTGAGCTGACTGAAGTAAATCAAATTAAAGGGACATCCAAGCATAAATAGTACAAATTTTAATGAGAGAGATTCAGTGGGAGAAACATGACCAATGCCTTGGACAGGTACTTTAGTACCGTTAGCAAGAGTAATAGAGCGAGAAATCTCAAGTAAAGGAGAAGAAAACAGTGACTGATTACCAGACACATGGTCGGGAGTACCAGAATCAATAATCCAAGATGTCGGATTATGATCGGTATGAGATAGACAAACTGCAGGATTACCGGTATAAGCAATTGTAGTTGTGGCTGACTGATCCTGTTTGGCTGCCTTCCACTACATATACTCTTGGATTTCATCTTCAGAAAAAGACATAGGTTTCTTTCCTATCGATTTCTTTCCTGTCATAACTTCATATCGCCTCCCATCCTCTTGTATAGGCATAGAATGAGTAAGGTTGACCGTTTTCTCAGGAAAACCATGAATAGAATAGCATGTCTCCTGAGTGTGACCAGGTTTCTATCAATAAGTGCAATCGGGACGATTGCCCCCTCGGCCTCCACGACCTCCTCGACCACCTCTTCCTCCACAGTTTGCACGTCCTCCACAAAAACCTGAAGTGCTCATCATTGCAGATCCATCAGTTGTGCTAAGATGAGAATCGAAGGTTTGGGTGAAGGGACTCTCAACAAGCGAGTGATAAGATTTTCCATGGTAGGAATGTCTTGTGCGGTCAAAATTTGATCACGAAGAAGGTCAAAGTCTGAATGCATGGCTCGTAAGGCCATTACCACATACAATTTTTCTAATTAATTCTGGAGGCCCTGAAGAATGTCTGCTTGCAAGAACATCTTCAATTCTTCTACGACCGCCTGTAATTGTGGAACAAATGTTGACATATCATGATCTGTTTGCTTAAGGGATGCCAATTTTTGGGCAGAGTCATACATACGTTGAATATCATTGGCAAACAGGTTTTGAGCCTTGCTCCAAAAGGTGAAACATGTTTTAAAGGCCCTAAGATTTATCAAAGTAGTGGATTCCACAGATTGCCATAACAGGGCACACAGTTGATAATCTAACTTTTTCCATTGACTCCGATTTTCCAAAGGAATTTCAGAAACTGACATCTCTAGGTGATCAGCAAGACCCTGACCTAGAAACCAAAGTTCAACAGAAGCTGACCAAGCAAGGTAATTCTTTTTATTCAGTTTTTCAGAGGTGATTGTAGGAGTACCTGAGAAGCTATAAGAGATGGAAGGATTTTAAGATGTTGGCTAAACCTGGTTTTCGTGCTGAACAGGATCCTCATGCACAGAATCAGACGTGGATGACGCCATTATAGCAACTGCGAAGAAGACCGGCGGACTGAGTTATGACTTTTAGGGTATTTGACCCCCAAAACAGACAGAGGAGGCCTGGACGAACCTGATGGGACCGGCAGCGAAGCAAACGGAGGCCTGGAAGGAGGCGCGTGAGGGGGTGTTCGGAAGCGGAGAACGGAGCTGTTTTCTGGGATCAATAGATCAACACCTTCTGTGTCTATTGCTGACATTACGGTGGCCAGACGGTGACTGTACAGTGGTCGCACGATGTTGGACGGTGCTAGACGGTGGTAGGATGGTTGCTGGATGGTGGTCGGACAGTTACTGGTGGCTGGACGCCAGGACTGTGAGAGAGGGACTGTGGATAGCAAACAACGGACAAGGATTCAGACTTTTATCACGCCCACAGGAAGTGACCTCTTGATACCATGTAAAAGTGGAGAATAGGATTGTTGAATTGTTTGAGGAAAATACCTCAGCAGCTGAATATTTATATACATGGTTTACACTCACTAATAAAGGAAACATAGGAAATACAATCTGTATAACATAAGGAAACATAGACCTATACAAAATAAGGAAATACATCTATAAAAATCAAAACCTAATGTAGTTTCCTAGTTACCTTAAATACATTTATTCTTTTCTAATTTCCCTAAATAGGAGATATTCTCTAACATTATTGATATCCTCGCTCGGTGAGCGCAGACTGAGCGAGCATATCAGCCTCCTAAAACTTGGTTTTTTCCCCTCTTTGATTCTAACTCAATTCCCTCCCATCCAAACCTACTTCCTTGTTATAAAACCTATTCCATTACTAATTTAATTTATAAAATGCTTCATAATTTGGGATGTTACAACAAAACCATATTTTTTACCAATGAGACCGGTTGTCCTTATAGGTCTAAACAGATCTACATGTAGCAGTTCCAGAGGTCCGGTGGCACTGATGTGATTTTTAGGTTTAAAGCTAGTCTTAGTATGTTTTCTCTTGATGCATGACTCATTACTAAGAAGATTGTGCTTTAGACCTTCAACAAAGTAAACATTCTCAATCTGAGTTGAGTTTGTCATACCAATCTTACCTATACCTCTAATATGAGCTTTACTATTGTCTCCAAATGAGAGAACTCCAAACTCCTTCTCTTCAATTGATAGGAACTTGCTTTTGTCTCATGTCGTGTGTCTTGAACATCCGCTGTCCAACACCCACATGTTCTTTGTCTTTGCTGCTGCTAGCTAGGCAAGCCTGTGTCAACAACAGATTTAGTCTTAGGTACCCACTTGTATTTGGGTCCTGAATGGTTAGACACCTTCTTTCTGACTGCTACTTGTCTCATATAGCAATCTGAAGTCTTATGGCCAAACTTACTACAACAAGAGCATTTCTCTTTAGGCTCTCTTGCTGGAACAAAAAAGTTTTTATATAACAGACTTATCATAGAATTCTGTTTTGTGTTTGAGTTTTTGATTCTCATCAAATAATCTTTTTTATTCCTGCTTAGCCTGAGCTTGAGTCTAAGTCTTGACAAACTCATAATCTCATGTGAGACTGCATGAGACTGACGTTCTTTTGATTCAAATCCTTATTTTTTTTTCAAGGAATTTAACCTTTTCCAAGGCCACATTCAATTCAGATTTCATTAGAGAATTTTTTGAAGCAATAAGATTTGAATCATAAAGAAGAATTTCAAAACAAGACTTAAGCTCATTGTAAAAGGGGTTTGAATCTGAGTCATATACCTTTTCATCTGATAAGGTGTCATCTGCCATTAAGCATAGACTGGTTGATTCCTCGTCTTGGCTTCCTTCTTCCTCTAAGTTATCCCAGGTAGCCATCATGGCTTTCCTCTTGTGACTTTTCTTGGCTTCTTTCTTCAGCTGAGGACAATCATACTTGAAGTGCCCGAGCTTGTTGCATTCGTAACAAATGATGTACCTTCTTGTCTGACTTGTTCTCAGGTTTCTTGGATGGAAACCTTCTTCTTCCACTGCCTCTAGTTCTCCACATTTGCCTGATTCTTCTTAAGATGAAGTCAATCTCATTGTCCATCTCAGTCTCATCTTCATCATCTTCACAGTCTTCACTATCTGAATCATATGAAAAGTTAAGTGAGATTTGATGGGAGGAGCTTGCCTTCTTACCTTTGGTGTTGTTGGATTAAGCTTTCAAGGCAATGGTATTGGGCTTCTTGAGAAGATCCTCCTCCATGAGCTCTTGCACATGTACTTTGAGGGAGCCAAACAGTTCATCTAATCTGAGCGTGCTCATATACTTAGCTTCTTGGGTGGCAGTGACTTTTGGCCTTCATGGTTTAGGCAGACTTCTTAAAATCTTTCTGACCATGTCTTGATTTGAGTATGTTCTTCCTAGTGACTTTAGGTCATTGGTGATTACTGTGAAGCGTCTCACAATATCTTCAATGCCTTCGTCCTCATTCATCTTGAAAAGCTCCTATTGTCTTACTAAGATGTTAATCTTAGCTGCTTTCACTTGGTTTGTTCCTTCATGCTCAATCTCAAGTGCATCCCAAATATTTTTGGTTGAGGCACAACCAGCTACCTTGTCATACTCACTTCTGCTCAGTGCGCACGTCAATAGGTATTTGGCCCTTGAGTTGAGAACGTATCTACTCTTCTCAACATCGGTCTAAGCTTCCAGAGGCTTAGCTGTTCTCAAACCAAGATCATCAATAACATAAGGCATATAAGGACCTACCTCAATGATCTCCCAGAGATCGGCATGTTGAGATTCTATGAAGAGACTCATCCTATCCTTCCAGTAGCAATAATCTGATCCATCAAAGGCAGGAGGCCTGTTGGCGGATGCTCCTTCAGGGATGAATAGACTTGTGTTTGGTCCAGCCATGGATGTTTTCCTCTTCAAACTCAGGTGTGCTCAACCCCAAGAGGCCGAGCTCTGATACCAACTGAAGTTGGCTAGATGTCTCTAGAAGGGGGGTTGAATAGATACTTGAAAATTTGTTTCTGAAAAACTTAAGATCAAACTGAGATTATCTCTTAAGCTTGATGGCTTAGAATCTAAAATTAACTTTTAAAACATATCTTATACAAACTCAATTAGATAAAAATAAATGTGTTCAGATAAAGTTGAGTATTAACAGATTTGCTTGTTACTTTGTTGTTTATATTATCTAAGTCAGATTAAGTCTAAGTGAGATTAGATCAAGTAAGATAAGTAAGTAGTAGGGATAAAAAGGAGTGCACAGAGATTTATCCTGGTTCACCCACACCTTGGGCTATCTCCAGTCCTCACAACCTTGTGAGATTTTTCTTTATGACAACTGTCAAGTACAAGTATTCTTTCCCCTGCCTCTTCAGGCCTACATCTTGAGTATTCTTATTACAGTGCCTCTCCAGCCTCATACTCACTCACACTAAGCTTAGGCACCTCCTAACTTAGTTGGGACTGGGTAAGATTTGGTAAGATTAGGTTGGTCTAGCTTAGACTACATACAAAGTACGTATACACAATGAGCTTAGCTAGGTACAATCAATCTTTTGAGTTACAACAAAAAATATATGAAAGAGATGATTGAATACAAATAGGAAATAAATGTGAGAGATAAGATTCGTTGAGACTTGGATTTTTCAACTAATACAACAGCTTCACCATCTTCAGCATTTATGAGGCTTTCCTTTATAGGCTTCAGAGAACTAGCAGTTATTCTAGTCGTTGCAGGAGAGGGAGGGGATTGTACTTTCCTTCATTCCAACGGTCAAATGTGTCGGGTACTTGTGTTGACTTTGACCTTGGGTCTGAGTCTCAGTCTGAGCTCTTGAATCTGAGGTACAAGTCTGAGTCTTAGTCTTAGTTTATGAGTCTGAGTCTCAATCTTATCTATAAGTTTGAGTTTAGCTAGTCTTAGGTTGTTTTCTGCCTTGACTTTATGTATTTGAGCTATTGTTTTCATTTTTGTTATTCTCAGACTTAGCCTTTGTTGATTGTAAGATATTGTTGATCTTATTTTGCTTTAGAATCTCTTTGGATTTACTGAGTCTTTGCTTATCTTTGTTGTTTAACTTGTATTTCATAGATCATGATCTGCATTTCCGATACTAAGAGCTGCATTATCTTAAAAGACAATTAGTAACACAAATAAATCTTAGATATGACCAAAATACCTACATACTTAGAGGGTTTGTTATCATTAAAACACCGAAAAGTGAATTTGTCTTAACAAAAGGATCTACATCTCACTCTACCTTTTACATTCTTCCAAGTTGAGATCCTAAGATAGCGTTTGGTAGATGAACAAAATGAGACAAAATAGAATGGAACAGAACAAAACATAGTGTAACGAGACAAAAAAGGTTTTATGTGTTGTGTTTGGTAATTACAGAACAAAAATAGATTATATGTGTTCAATTACATATATATCCTTATCCTACTTATTATTTAATTAAGGATTATAAATTGAATATGGGGTGTTGGACGGTGGTAGTAGGTGGTGTAGGGCGGCGGTGGTGGCAAAGATGGTGGCAATGACTGTTGTGGAGGTGGTGTTGACACAACGGCGGTGGTGGTGGTGGTGGTGGCGACGATGGTGGTGGTGTAGGGTGCCAAGAGAAAACAGTGGTGGTAAAAGGTGTTAGGTGGTGGTAGCGGCAATGGCGATGGCGATGGCAATGGTAGTGGTGGTGGAGATATCGGTGGCAGTGGTTGCGGTGGTAACAGCGGTAGAGGTGGTTGTAACGACAACGATGGTTGTGACGACAATGGTGGTGTAGGGTTCCAAGCAACAATGGTGGTGGTAAAAAGTGTTAGGTGATGGCGCAGCAATGACGACAAATATGGTGGTGGCGGCGATGGCGGTGGCAGTTGCGGTTGTGGTGGTGTTGGTGACAACGACAATGGTGGCAGATGACAATGGTGGTGGTAAGATGTGTTAGGTGATAGTGGAGGAATTACAATTTTGCATAGAAGGTTAGGAGAGTCGGTGGTAGTTTTGTCAATAAAAATTAATAACGAGATGTTTTGTTTTGTTCTCTTTGGTTCTACTATTTTTTAATGATATGTTATGTTTCGTTCTACTTTTAAAATACACCAAACATAGAATTGAACCTATATGTCCAGCTCTGTTCCATTCTGAAGTGTCTACCAAACGCTACCTAAGATATTTGAAGGCATGTCTATCACAACTCCACCCTAGTGAATGGGGTTTCATATGAACAAACAAACTTGTATCAAATCTCCACTATATCCTAAAAACCTTTATACCTTATCCAAATTAATTTTTTAATGACAAGTAGTTTGGAAGAAGAGGTTGGTTGGCCATTCACTTTGGGGAAATTGGAAAGATATTTAAGACCTTTTTAGACTCCTATATATATAAGGACTTCAAAGATAAATACTTTTTCATTAAACTAGATGAAAGGAGTTGAGGTGCGATGTAGACCTAGACAACCAACCCCATTTTTTGTTGTATTGGACGTAATCCCACTACCATAAAAACATGAAGTATTTCATCAAGCTTAAATATGTCCTTGATACTGGCAAAGAAATCTTTCAGGCCAATGCCAATAAGTTGGTGGACACGATTGGGCCACTTGAATCCTTTAGGAAGGATGTTAGGATAACCACCACCATGGTAAGCATTTTACTGAAGCTAAGAGATTTTCAAGCCATTTGAAATATGAACACATAATAAATGAAACTCTACTTTAATAACCTCATGGTATGAGGTTAAATTCATCAATTAGATCTACCTGGACCAACCCAATGTGAGTAGCGGGCTTTGTGTGTCGAGTAAAAAAGCCCAGGAGTTATTTAGGCATTAAAAATAAAGGCTCGAGCCCTGCATTTTATGAGTTTTTTGTGGGTAGCCTTGACTTTTTTATGGGTTTTGTGGTGTTTTGTGAGTTTTTGTGGATAGCGGCCTTTAATGGTCGTGGCTAAAAAAAACCTAGGAGTCATTCGGGCTTCTAAAGGCTCAAGCCCTGCATTTTTCGGGCCGACCCATTTTGTCAGCTTTATATGAGGTGTACATGTGATCGCTCTTGCCAAGTTCTTCAAAGAGAAATTGTATTTGTACACCTAAGATGTACAAGTCACATAACTAGCTGGGATGTCAATTGAGCCCGAGCCCGATGAGTACCCACAAAAAATACCCGCAACAGGAAAGGTAAAAACTCGCTAAGCTGGTAGGAGCGCAAGTATGGACTTTTACTCGCAAAATTTTATGGGGATGGGTGTGGGCATGGGCAGTATAGTGCCCAGTCTGCCCCAAGCTCGCACACACACACACACATTTTAATTAATAAGTAATATTTTTTAGTAGTTCATTAATAAGTAATATATATATAATTACATATATATACACATTAAATTTTAATTTTATTAAAATATGTGATATATTTATATAAACTTTTAAAGTTGATATAATACAATTTGTTATAAAAAAATTAATACATATTTTATATACATTAAAATTACAATAAATTTTTTTTATCAAACATTTAACCTTTAAAACATTTCAAATAAAAAACTCAACCCTAAATCCATAATTATGTGTTGTGTTTTACAACCTTAGCATATTGTGTTTTGATTTATTTAAACTGTTATATTGGTGATATTTAAAAAGTATGTTTAGATGAACTTGGAGTAATTTTTCAATTGAGATATAGTTTTCCTAATTTAATGTTTTCTATTGAATTGTTAATTTTTTTACTTAATAAAAGAGCGGGGTAACAGGCGTACAGGCACTTAGGTACCCATCGGGTATGAGGACGAGCACTAAAGTTACTGCCCATGCAGGTACGAGTTGTTTTTTTTTTAAACGCGGATACAAGAATGGACACTGTAGTACCCTACCCAGAGGGTACCCATTGTCATCCCTACATACAACAATGAGAGGGAAAGAGAGAAAAGATAGAGAAGTGTGAGATGTGATGGAGAGCAAAATGTGTTGTATGAATTGTATGTATTGGTTGTATGAATAACACTTCTCTCCTTCAAAAACTATGTGGACGTCAACCAAGACTTGTTTGATACCATAGGCCAAGGCTAACTTCTCACCATGAAACGTTTAATTTTCCTCCTTTTCCTCTTTAGAAACATCCATCAAAACCAAATCTTTCCTGGGTGTGAAGCCCTCCAACTTAGTTCTCTAGATCAAGCCTTCCAACACTATAAATTTCTTTCATTTCAGCATGTGACCGATCAGTTGCATTGAATTTGTGAGCGTTGTCCCCTAATTCAATCCAACTTTTACTATGCTTTTTATGAACTCCTTTCATTTTCATCATTTGTCTTACTCTCTTCGAACTGTCCCCAAAATGCACAAGTTCTTAAACCTTAATTATTATTAAAGCATACAATGCAATCATGTCATTATTCTAATTATTTAGGGCATAAAAATTGATTTTATCAGCCATATCAGTTCTCTTACCCTTGTCATCATGCAATCTCGTAACTTGATTTTTATATTGGTCTTATGCTATTGGTCTACCTATTTCAAATAATTTGGTTATAGTTGTGACACTTTTACTGTGTCCTAAATCTATTAGTAGTTTTTGTAACTAATTAATGGAATTATTTCTTTCACTTCTTTAACCTTGTTCAACTTTTGGGTTCATTAGTTGGCTCTATGCAACATTGATATGGCGCCTACTTTGGAAACAGACAATCTTGAAAAACCAAGACTCTAAGATGATATGCCAAAGCAACATATGAATACATAGAAGAGTTGTCATGTAGCCTTCACAACAGCCACACGTTATTTGGTAATATGATTGATGACATAATAGTGATAGACACAACGAGTTAGATTCTCAGCCTCACCATCCTTATGGAAAAATAAGAGCAATCCATTGTATGAATCAATCAGATTTTGAGGCGTGACCTTGCAACGCATAACTCTGGAGCACCACATGAAAAGTTGATCCAGACCCAAGAAACATTGGGGGAATAAGCGAATGATAAAGAAGCATGGTGGTGACCTTGGCATGCATGTGCAAAGGATTTGATCATGCCATGGGTATGATACACACATGGCACTTGACATATCAGACCCACTTAGCCAATTTAGGATATCTATTTGAATATCCTCAATGAGCTTGTTGAATGAGGATTTGCTTCTTACCATCATCTTGCTCCTCTTGTTTATTATAACCCAATCTTTTAGAGAAAAATCCATTGTGATTACAGGGAACAACAAGAAGGAGTCTTTTTTAGAGTAAAACCGAAGGGATCTATGCTTAGCTTATTAGTTCTTACAAACTATTAAGTGTTTGTGTTAATTCAATAGAAATATGACAGATTGCGTTGGAGATTAATAAGTTCATTATTAATCATCAATTCTTTTTATATAAAAAATTATAATTTGCATTATTTTATATGTTGCTTCACTTTGATTATTTTATTTAAAACTCTTAAATTTTGAACTTGGACTTAACTCAACCCCAAAAGCTAGCTTGTAGGGTGAGGATTGCCCAAAGCTTATATTCTTTTCATTGGCCATATCTCTAGGCAATGTAGACTCTAGCACACCCCCCTCACGCCCAGGGTTGGACATCTGGAGCGTGGACAACTTTACGAGTGGCGGCCTAATAACAATGGATCATCTAGGATAGGCTTTGATACCATATTAGATTTTGGACCGGGCCTAACTCAACCTCAAAAGCTAGCTTGTAAGGTGAGGATTGCCTAAGTCTTATATATTGTATTTTGGCCTATTCTCTAGGCAATGTGGGAGTCTAACACACCCCTCACACCCAGGGTTGGACATCTGGAGCACGGACATCAATACAGGTAGTGGCCCAATAACAATGGATCATCTAGGATAGGCTCTGATACCATATTAGTTTTAAATCTGGGCCTAACTCAACCCCAAAAGCTAACTAGTAGGGTGAAGATTGCCCAAAGCTTATATACTATTAAATGGCCTTATCTCTAGTCAATGTGGAACTCTAACAAACTCCTCTCACGCCCAGGACTGGACACATATGGAGCGTGGACATTTACGGGTGGCAGCTCAATAACAACGAATCTATGATAACTTTGATACCATATTAAATTTTGGACTAGGCCTAACTCAAACCCAAAAGCTAGCTTTTAGTTTAGGGTTTGAAAAAAATTAAAGAAATCCTGAATTAATTGCGGGTGCATCTCTTCACACTAGTGGATCTATACCTTATCATTTACATTGGAAGAGAATGGTATTGTTAATGTACTGTTATTTTAACAATTTATTTTACAAAATTAGTGAGACACAACATTCTTTATTAATTATAGAGGGGAAAAACTGGAGTAGATCCATCCTTGATTGACTTCTACTTTCGTTTTCATAAAAAAAAAAAAGACCAAAGTTGGGTGGATCCTCATGCAAAATCTACTTATGTAAGTATCATGGGTAATTATAGGGTGGACCCTTGAGTTTGGATCCATCATAAACCTTTACTATAAATAGTATAAATTTAATATTAAAAAATTTATTAATAAATATTATAAAATTAAAATTACTTTTTATAGTAAAAAAAATTAATGGTCTATGGTGGACCCAAACTCAAAAGAATTCACTGTTATCTACAGGATCATTCATTGTTATTATTTTCTCTTATATACATCTACTACAGCAAGGAAGGTTGACTTTTGTATAATTAGAAAATGTAATTTTTAATTAACTTATACATGTTTAAATTGTATCAATTATTATTCTGATTATTAGTAGCTATGGGATAAGAGGGTTTTCGGATTTAGGGGAAATAAAATAGCTTCCAGCCATAAATTGTTTTCCTTCTCCAGTGTCCCTACTTTGTACTAAGTGCTGTCTTTGGAGAGATGGCGGATACTCTAAGGAAGAAACTTGCATGAGAGAGAGGGAGAAATGGCGGATGCTCTAGGGAAGAAACTTTATACAACAGCTCATATATATTGTAAATTTTAAATGTTAACTTATGTATAATATTATGAGATATATATTTTTTTGAAGTCGAGATATAATGCAATTTCATAATATTAATACTTAATATTAACATGTTTTAATTTATCTTTAATCTATTGTCATTTTATTGGTATACTAAAATATTTTTATGATAACTTACCGAGTTTTCACATGTTTATATATATATATATATATATATATATTATTTTTTGGAAAATGCTAACGAGTGTCCTAAGGGTATTTGTTAAGAATCCAAAAATGAAAATGTTTTATTGGAATGTGTAGCGTGAAATATTGCAAATGCAATCAATGCTGTGATTTCCAACAAAAACTTTCTGTATATAGATCTTAATCAGTGCCCTTATGGCACTCGTTAATAACCCCCTTATTTTTTCTACTATAAATTACTTCTCTTATATGCACCACAGTCACCGTATCAAATATAACTTTTCTTAGAAATATATCTTACCAAGCAAAGCCACACAAATAGCTCAAAGCGTTGAAAAACAAAACAAAACAAAATCACCAAAATTTCCAGACAAGAATATACTTCGTGAAATTCATCAATTTATTATTCATTCATTTTACCATATAAACTGTAGGTAGCTAAGCACATATAATCTAAGCTCCACTTATATATCTGACTTCAATAGCAGCACACAATCTTCAACTCTAACTTGGTGGAACAGTGAAATCTGCAAAACATTCCCAAATTCCATCGTCGTTATAGTATTCCTTAAATGGTGAAGAATATTTTAGAAAGCATGCACTTATAATTTGTAATTAATTAGTTTATTAAAATTGATCATATTTATTAGTACATCCTTACGTCCACACTTGGAGCCAGCAGGAAGGTGTCTGCCACAGAAGTTCAAGCAGTGCAACACTTTCTTCCAGTCAAGCATATCTTCTATGGTATAACCAGGTGGGTAAACTGTTCATAATGCCACAAAATTCAAGGCAGTATTTAATAAAAGTAATTTACAACGTAGGGTGTCGTTGATCAAAACACTAAACAAACACGAAATAAATAAGTTGACGTTTTTAACGGAAAAAAAATAATAAAAGAAACACCCAAAATAATTATTAAGGGTTTTCATAAAAGTGTCCTAAAGTAGTGGTTAAAGAATAGTAGTATTAAATTTATTTTATTAAATTTTTATGTCCTTAATGTAACAAATACTTTTTTCATAAATATTTTTTATTTATGGACCGTTTGTTTAAAATTAAAAAAAGTGATTCTTATATACATGGTGTAAAAAAATTAACTTTTATAAAAATCAATCAGAAGCTAATTTGTGTTTAGTTACAATGATAATTTTTTTTTAATATTGTCTGTCTTTTATTTCAATTGGTTATTCTAACAAGCAAGTAATAAAAATAATTTCTGATTACAATAAAATTTCTGATAATTTCTAAAATTTGAAACAAACACATTAACAATTTTAAAAGAGATTATTTCTAAAAACAATCACAAACAAACGGAACGCATTATCCTTAACTACTACTTATTTTATAACGCACTCAATAACATTTTTTTTAATTATCTGCTCTACATACTGTACAAGGAGAAAAAAAAAGCTTAGTTGCTATGAACATAACAGTCATCAATTGATTTGCATAGAGTTAATGATACCTTTTACCTATAAACTTTTATGTATATAAAAGATCAAACTCAAATGTGTTTTTTGTAATATTACAGTTTCATTAGTCAATACAGATATAGTTTTTATTTAAAAACAATGTAAATTTATTTATTTTCATTATGTTTTCCATTTATATTTTTATGTCTAACAGTCACAATTAATATTTCAACCTTTATACTATATGAAATCCATGATCGTTGCCAAATATATTTTGAAGGAGCTTTGAAATTTATTCCTCTGATTTTTTTTTTTTCAAAAAATAACAAATTAAAAAGGGAAAACAAACACAGTTTCAAAATTTTGTATGTCCCCATCAAGTAAATTATCATTTTAACCAAAACAAAGGTTACTTGTTGCCAATTGCAAACACATCCCTGTTTTTTCTTTTCTATGTGGTTGAAGTGCCTATAGAATATAGTTTATGAAAAGATATAGCAACCACATTGCAATGTCACACCAAACAAAAACACTGAACAGATAAGATCAAAGAATATATTGAGAAAATCAATCAAAGAGAAAGAGTACTATAGAGAAAGCAGCAACATACTCAATTTCCGAGTGAGATTTTTGCAGCAGCATGGTAAATTGGCCTGTTTGATGACTTTACAGCATCGGTGATTAGGGTCTAGCAATGTTGAAGGCTCTCCCTTGTGCATGTAATACATGCACTCTATTTCAAGGCCACGCAGGTCAACATCACAATTCTCTGCAGCCACTACTTGAATCATCTTCATCTTGTCATGGCAGAGTGACAACACAAAGATTGCCAATAACAACCAATTGGATTTCACATAAAAACCCACCATTTCTCTTCTTGCTCTGTTTCTAACTCTTTTGCTCTGTTTCACTTTGTTTGAGGTGCTTCAGGGGTTTGTTTATATTGAAGTTATAAAAGAAGGGGGGATTTATGGGCTTTTAATTTTGATGTGTGATAAACGCGTAATTAAGGTGGACATATGCATGTAAGTTGTAACTCATTAATTTAATTTCATTGGAGGAAAGATTTATTGACAAGTAATGAAAATGCTATTACTTATAACTTGTTCCTGTACCATGTATGGTAACTGGTAAGTAAACAACAAAGAGAGCAATCAATGAATGGAAAGGAGGAGAGAGGAGTATTTGGATTTTAAAAGAAAAAAATAATTAAGATATTATTGGAGGGAAAAAAGAGTTTGGCTAATGGTGATTTCTTCACTTAATTTTAGTTTTCTTTTCTGGATGGAATAATGGAATCTATTTATATACGATTGTGATAATATTGATACTGTAAAATGTGAAAAAAAAAGTTATTAAAAATAAAATATTTATAACACATTTATATTTATGATATAATAAATATTTTATTTTTTAATAAATTTTTTTTCGTCTTTTACATTATTACCTTAGTAGGAATGATTTTATTAAAATCGATTTTTATACGCAAGTAAGGAAATTTTGATTTTTGAATTGAATTATATATATATATATATATTACGCATGTTGCAAATAATTTTTTAATAAAATTTAATTTAATTAAATTATTATGTTCTGTCAATGTAAAAAAATATTTATACTAACATTTCAATGATATATTATCACATCGTTTAATGAATTTATTAATACATGGGTGTCATTAATCAAATGATAATACAATTATTTTAAATTAGTGTATAATTATTAAATTCAATTTAATTTTAGTTCTTTTTTATCATTTTTATTTTGGATTGTTAGTATAAAATTAAAAGTTTTAGAGTAAAAGTTTAGTATTAGAACTTTTGATAACATAAACTAAATTCCATTTGCCCTAGTTTATTTATAGCTTATAAGTTGATTTAAAACTAAAGTTAAAAATAACAGCTTTAAAAAATAAAGTATAAGTTGTTTGGTGGTTTAATTTTTTTTAGCTTAAAAGTTTTTTTAGCTAAAAGTTGTTTGGTAAAATATTTTTATGAAAGTATTTTATTTTATTTAAAATGAACAGGTATGTAATTATAAAATTCTAAATTATTCTAATTAATTAATTATTTACAAAATTTATCAATAAAAAAGAAAAAGAATTTTTAAAGTGTTTTAATATATAAATAATTATCCACAAACAACCATATTATAAAGAAGATGATAAAGTATTTATAAAAGCTCTAATTTTATTTAAAATTACCATAAAATGATTACAAAATTTGATATTCGTAAATAAGCCTTTAAACTAAAAATGTAAAAAATAAAAAAAATTCAAAAATTTGTCTTATTTAAAAATTTTAATTAATTAATTAAAGTGTTAAATATGTTTTTGGTATGTACAGGCCCAGGGGGCAACATGCATATTAATTGTTCTCTAAAAGGTTTCATATTTTAGAAACATTGAACTATATTTTTATTCATATCTAATAGTCTCTTGCCATTTCCATGGTTAAAAAATTAAGTGGTAACAAAGTGATTATCATAAAATATTGGGGGCATAAAATATTAATTGGCTTGAGCAGGATTATCTCCCGTGGAAAATACCTATGATTAAACAAAAAATATTGGGGGCATATACATACATGATACATGCATACATACATACACATATAATTCTGAAAATTCAAATCCTAGTGGGGCAATTTCCCCCATAATGTTATGAGCGGATCCGTCCCTAATTTTTGGTTCCTCAAATACAGTCGACATTTGTTTTTAGTCCATATTATTTTATTATTTAAAGACGGTAATTTTAATCTTTAAAAATAAAAAATATACAAATTTTACTTGTTGTAATATCATAAACCAAAGAGAGGCAAATGAAGATACATACACAATTTTTGGTCCCTAAATTTAAAAATACGCATACAAAATATATTTTACTTGTAATAATCATCAATAATTTATGTTAGAAAGTTATGTAAACTGAAAGCGTCAAAGTTATCATTATGTAACAAAAGTAAACCATTGATTCGTACCACACATTGACATGTACATATTAGAGAACAGAGCACCCAGGGCATGTACATTGTACAGTGCGCGAGAGCGAGTGGTGGTTTATAGTCCGTGTGTTTGAGAAAAATAAAATAACTTAAAGATACAATTTTTTTTATCAAATGTAAGATTTAAAAAGGGGTCCCTTTTTCGAAAAGCTACGTACAAGTTAAAACAAAACTCCATTTTATAACTTTTTTAAAAGCTCTTTCTCATTAATAAAAATAAGTAACTTAATTTTTAAAAGAGCTTTTATAAAATAGTGTTTAGTCAATTTTTGCTTTAAACCGGCTTATAAGCTAAAAATAGCTCGCCCAAACAAACACTAAGCAAATATTTGAACATTTTTATTTTAACCATTGAAAATGTACAAAAATAATAATAATGTTATTATTTAATATATAAATAAAATTAAACTAAAGGTGCCCTCTAAAATACACCCTTTCAAATTAGTGTGTAACTTACACTCCTGCTTAGGACCGGTTATTTCTAGTTCCCGTTTATTATTGTTTAATTTAATTGAAAAACTCATAAATCCAATTATTTGTTATTAAGTCCTTTATCCTATTTTGTTGTATTTGAATATATTTGTCCCTTATTCAGAAACCCAAATGCTTTTACACTGAGAAGAGTAAAGTTGTTGTCCTATTTGTTCTTCTCCATCCTTGTTAATTTGTGTCGGCTGTGCGCGGTGGACCAAGGGGCGTTTCGTGACCGCATCTTGTCCGCGGTGGATTGAAGAGTGTTTCATCTGGACTCAGTGACCTTGAAAGCGATCTAGGTAAGACTGTTGGTGGTGAGGTTCTGTGAATAGGTTTTGTTTAGCGACCTTGAAAGCGTTTCGTGACCGCATCTTGTTCGCGATGGACCTTGAAAGCGTTTCATCTCGGGTTTTGTTTTCTTAAATTTTTTATGAAGCATGCTCAAACATTTTACCTTTAAAGCGTTTCGTGACCGCATTTTGTTTTATGAAGCATTGTGGTGTTATAAGGCAATGAACAAAAAAGATCAAAGCATTGGTAATAGATAATGAAAGTAGGGTGGATGCTACGATGAGTCTTTAATTTTGTGCACCACGGGTGCTTCAAACATTTTACCTGCAAAATGAGCATGCTCAATTGTGTGTCCCCAAATTGAGCATGCTCAAATCTAAACCGCCAATATGCGCATTACAACTAACAATTGTTTTTGGGACCACAAACTGAGCATGCTCAATTCTAGAAGTCCAACAAAATGACCATGCTCATTTGTATGACCCCAATAAGCGCATCAGGACTTAAAACAGTGAGCATGCTCATTAAGATGACCCCAATTAGCGCGTAAGGACTTAAAAAAGTGAGCATGCTCATTAAGATGCTCAATTCTAGAAGTCCAACAAAATGACCATGCTCATTAATTTAATTCAAATAAATTAATGCATGCAACCTTGTGGTTGGAATTCTCAGGTGAAATTTTTCATGCATGCTATATGTGGTGTGAGGACCCCCTTGGTTAAGTTTCATGATTTTTTGATGACTCTTGTAATTTTTGTGATTTAAATAGTAAAAAACAAGAGAAAATTAATTAAAAATAGCAAACATTAGAGAAAAATTGTGAAAATTTATTTTTGACGGCTCATTACCTATACAATTCACGTGGTGAGTTTTCGTGACGAAACTCAACAATGGGAATTTTGGCCTATTGCTCCATTGTGAGTCTCAGGCATGAACCCTAATCCTAAGTACCAACTTTGGGGTGAGTACTAATGCATGCAACCTTGTGGTTGGAATTCTCACGTGAAATTTTTCAAGCATTCTATGTGTGGTGTGAGGACCCCCTTGGAGAAGTTTCATGATTTTTTTATGACTCTTATAATTTTTGTGATTTAAATAGTAAAAAATATGAGCAAATTAATTAAAAATAGCAAACAGTAGAGAAAAACTGTGAAAATTTGTTTTTGATGGCTCATTACCTATACAATTCACGTGGTGAGTTTTCGTGACGAAACTCAACTGTGGGAATTTTGGCCTATTGCTCCATTGTGAGTCTTAGGCATAAACCCTAATCCTAAGTACCAACTTTGGGGTGAGTACTAATGCATGCAACCTTATGGTTGAAATTCTCACGTGAAATTTTTCATGCATGCTATGTGTGGTGTGAGAACCCCCTTGGTGAAGTTTCATGATTTTTTTTATGACTCTTGTAATTTCTGTGATTTAAATAGTAAAAAACAGGAGAAAATTAATTAAAAATAGCAAACAGTAGAGAAAAATTGTGAAACTTTGTTTTTGATGGATCATTACCTATACAATTCATGTGATGAGTTTTCGTGACGAAACTCAACAGTGGGAATTTTGGCCTATTGCTCCCTATTGCATCATCATCAAATAAATTAATGTAAATTGAGAAAAATAGCCAAATCCCACTTTTCAGCCCCTTACCATATCCCCAACCCCCACATGGACTATTGATGCCTAACTCAATCACGGGAAAGGTCACCAACACCTACAACCACTTGTCCTATTTATTACGATTTTCCACCTATTTTTCAATATTTAATTCAAATAAATTAATGTAAATTGAGACAAAATGACTCCAAAAAAAACATGGAATATTGAGTCAACCATTCATAATATCTCCAAATTATACCTTATTTGACACAATCCTAGGTTACTAAACAATGAATTAGTTAAAATTAAATTAAATAGTTTTTTTGGTCGAAAAACATATAGTTAGTTTTTTTTTTAATGTGTAAAATTTTGGGCCTATGCACATGAACTGTGTCTTTTTGGGCCACCGAGTCATTTTACGTTTTTCGAACTTATTCTATCTTACTGTCCAAAAGCAATAACTCATTCTATATTAACTAGTAGGAGTATTGGGCCCAATATATACTGCCCTATTCTCGGCCCAGTATGAGTGTAGACTGTCTTAACTACAAAACCTCATTTGGGCCCCATTAAACATCAGCTATTAACAAAAAAAGAAAGATTTCACTTCACTTGACAGCAAGTTAACTCTTCACTTCACTTCATTGTCGACAGCAACGATGAGACCAGCAAGGACGAACATGCAACGTCGTACATTGAGGCCTTCCACACAGAGACATGATCATCGTTTTCATCGTTTTGGGAATAAGTAATCTCCAAATTTCGTTTTCATCGTTTTCGTAGATTTCTGTTAGCTTTGTTTTCAACGTTTTCATCGTTTTCATCCCTTTCTTAGTTTTGTGTTCATTAAATACAGAGGCATGATCAAAATTTCATACAAATTTCATAGATTTCTTAGCTTTCTTAGACATGATCAAAATGTTGATTAGTTGCGCTCTTTCTGTTCATGTTTGTATACAAATAAATTTCATATCAGTTTAGTGTTTTGTCACTTTACGTTTAGCTCACTGTAACGATTAAGGGTTTTGTCAGAAACAAATTTGCAATTTTTCAGAAACAAATTGCCATTAAGGGTTTTGTCAGAAACAAGTTGCCATTTTTCACTCTAGTATGTATTTAATATTTCACTCTCCGGGACCACTCACACCAAATTAGGGAATTTTTTGCTTGTCTTTTACTGAAAAATCAATAGGCAACGTAGATTTGTCATGGGACCAGCTGGATTAGGGGACATTCAATACCCACATGACCCAGAAGAAGTGCTGGGAGTGCCAGGACGTATTCTGTGAACAACTTTACTGTCAAGGAGACAAATTAGTGGAAGACAGGCATTGGTAAGAGTAAAACTACAACACTACTAAGTTTATCTATCATTAACCAAAATACAACTCTTACTGATACACGTGTATATATTTATTTCAATATAGGTTCTACCGGTCAGGATTGCAAGTATACCTGGTGCATGACCAAAGAGAAATTCAAATTAAGATTCCTAATGGTCAGATACAGTCCTGGGAGCTTCTTTGGAACACACGAATACGCAATCACTGTAGAATAGGTTAGGGTTGGTACCAATATTGCAGGGTTGAGGAACTTCAGGAAGGAGATGAACTCATATTTTGGTTGTTTGATGGTGAAGAATTTATTAGACTAGTTTTGAGACGCCATAGGGATTAGATCCATCAACGAAGACTATGGCCTATATATGCATCACTTTTTGCTTATTATCTTTTATGTTTTGAGGTAACTTTGTGTTTAACGATGAACTCCAAACACTAAGTATTTTATAAGATCAATGAGATCTTTTATGTTTATGCTTTTTGTTGTGCTTCGCCTATTAATTTATCCTCAATCACATGTGTACATCAAATCTCTTACTTCATGATTGAACAATTGAGCCAGATAGAGGCCTATGAAAAATGCATGAACAATAGCTTCATGAATGATCAAGGCATATATTCAAGTTAGATACTTTGTTAAATACGGCTGAAAATGGAGGGCTCAAACGTATAATCTACAGTTTTTGTCTGGGTAAGAATGGGAAGGGAATTTGTTTAGCAAAGGTATAGTAAAAATGGAGGGCAGAAAAAAGGAGGTCACAATTTTGGTCTGAAAAGCTTGTAATCGAACTTAACGTCTTTTGGTCTGAAAAAAGGAGGTCACAGTTTTGGTCCGAAAACGATGAACAAAAAAAATTAACATTACCAAAAAAAATTTAACAATTAGATGGGCTAAAATGCAATTGCAAAACTTAACGTCTTTTGGTTGGTTACCTCCTGGTAACCTTTTAATCTAGACCGCATACGTAAATTCACTTAAATCGTATGGCTATTAATGACGTGTATAAGTTACACACTAATTTTGAAGGGTGTATTTTAGAGGTCACCCAAACTAAATGAAATAATTGTAATTGATATAAATGAAATACACTCTCTTCAGTTTCTATATACTGAATCATTTTTATTTTTTGAGCAAAAATTTTAAGTTTTCTTTTTTCATAAGTTTTTAAGTAATTAGATGCAAATAAATTAAATTAAATGTTGAAAAAAGTTTATTAATAGCATAAATGCATAAAAAAAGAATCTTGACTACATAATCAAACATGAAAACCAAAATTAACTTAAATATATGGTTAAGGGTTCATTTACTCTCAAAAGAAGTTTTTCTGCGTAATAAAGTTTTATGAATATTGAATTTTAATAATACATTAATTATAAGCTTCTTTATGTACATCAAGCACATAAAATATTAAACTTTGTACAGTTTTAAAAAAATTGTTTTATTAGTAGGAATTGATAATACGTGCAAGATTAATTTTAGTAATAAGAGATAACTATATTTGACACATAAAAAAAATAACATTATTTTAACCTATAATATACTTTTTAAATTATAAATAAAAATTCATTACAATATGGTACATCTATCAATGACTATTTTTTTATAAAATTACATATCCATAATCATCATGTCAATATTATATAATTCAATAGTTGGATTGATAAATTCATATTTATGAAGCAAGTGGATCCCTCGTATGTCTTCCTATGTATGTGTGCGCGCGCGCGCGTAGGTACCTACCTCACAAAATTATTAAAGATATATCCATCACATACCAATACATGATACCATGAATATGAACCAAGACACATAAATTTCTTGGATGAATATTATAGAATTGAAGAAATTCTAGATATGTGTAAAATCATAATTTGGTTATTTACTTAAGTAAAATTGTCAAATATTTTTCTCTATACCTTATTGATTATATCATATATTTAGAGTAATATCTCCCTAATTTTCTAATATAATTTTCAAATATTGTTTGGACTTTACAAGTGCAACGTACACTATAAGAAAATCTAATATTACTGCAAGCCAAAAGTCATCAGTAACATAAAAAAGCTGACGATAAACTAAAATTGTTAACGACTAATGTGTGGTCATCTATAAATCATTCATTAGTAAAGTTTACTCATAGACACCATAAGTTGACGTCAAAACCAATGAATAAGTAGAAGGTAACTTGACGGTAGTTAGGCAATAATTGATTACCCCCCAACAAGATTAATGTATGGTTGTTGTGACAAATGTTCAATTTGAAGTTTTAGAAAAATAAGATTTCAAACCGATTAAAAACTCTCACAATTTAATAAGTACCAAATTTATGAATGTGACCAACATTTTTCTTATGGTGGAAATGGGTGTGCGCTAAGTTTCAAACTCTTCAAAATTCAAAACATTTCTCAGTGCAATTCTTTCTTCTCCATTTCTATCTATCTAAAAGTCAAATATGGATACTATAAATTTGAATTGTAAGCCATGGTTGATGCCAAGTACAGATTCCTTTGCCATCAAAGCCAAAATCATGGCATCTCATGAGGCTATTACTTTGAATTGGCCACCCTATTCATCACCAATGCCTTGTTACTCAATGTTGGTTCTTCATCGTATAATCAAATATAGCCGCCATGTCACCAAGAACTCTTCTTTTAGAATGTTTCACATATAAAAAGAAAATGAGACTAGTTTCAATATGTTGGCAACATGATATCCACAAAATGGTCATCAACAAGGTTTCATAGAAGAAAATTTTGATATGTGTAACTATATGGGGAAAGTGGAGCCTTATCAAATTGAAGGAGCTTCTTTGACTTGATGAGGTTTCATGTGTTTCATATAGGTAACCACATTATTTTCTTCACATAGTCACTTATTAAAGAGTCCATCTTATTAAGGATAAGATTCACTTGTATAGATAATTTTGGTTTGATTATTTGTGTGATCATGTAATAAAATATGATTTACTTGTATCACCTAGTTACCTTGATTCTAGGATAATGATATCCTAATGTCAATTTGTAATGATGTACCTCATCGCGAGATCAATACACAAAGTTCTAGTTAACCATTGCCTCCGCTGAATTAATGACCTCCCTTCAATTGTTTCTATCATGTTGGATAGAGACAACTACCTGTTATGGAAGTCTCTCGGTACTCTGCCACTGATCAAAATGAGCAAATTAGATGGCTTCATTCTCCGGATAAAGCACTATCTTGAATAATTTATAACTAAAGGTTTTAATAAGAAGACCAATCTTGCTTATGACGAATGGAAAATTGGTGATTTCAACAACTTCTTGGGTGGCTGTTTAATGCTAATACAATGGATATTGCAATTTGCAACACAATTCCACTGTGAAACTTCCAAAGAGCTTTGAGATGAAGCTCAAGCCCACTCGACGTCTAAGATATTAAAATAAGATTTTTATGTTATTGCCAACATAATGGGAACTTACATGGTCACACACTTAGAACATACTAACTTTGACACTGAAGCCATGATAAGGTTTTAATTGGGCTTTTAATTGGATTAAATGTCCATGTGATATGAATCTCATTTAATAAGAGTAAATGTGCAAACCCATTAGTTTGGGCGTACATATGGGTAGGTATAAGCTTAATGCTCAATATGAGGGTTAGCCACCACAATATATAGAATGTAATGGTGGTAGCTAATAAGAAATTACTCTAATACTCCAAACCCGAAAGGGAAAAAGTTTTTTTCTAAATCGTATCACCACCCCTCATAGTGACAGAAACACTAGTGCAAAAAATATGAAATAACGATGCAAAACGATGACGGTTTAAGGGCAACCGTCGTCGTAGAGGACACAGTGGCTATTTTGCAAATATTCGCAACTTTACAACGACGGCTGCAGGGGACCCGTCATTGAAAGCCTGAAACGATGATGGTTCCTTGCATAACCGTCGTTAAAAGGTCAAACGACAACGATTCCCTACATAACCATCATCGTATAGTCTTTTAAACCCATTCTTTCTCAAAAACAGTTTCCCCTTGTCCTCATCCTCCAGCCGCCCCTCTCTCCCTATTTTCCCTCGTCTATCCCTCATCCCCCGTCATCCTTCGTCGTTGTTGCCGTGGTCGCTGCCACCCTCATCGTTACCTCGTTCCTCTATCCTCCCTCATCTCTCCCTCGTTCCTCTAGCGACCGCTTCTGGTTTAGATGCCTCCTCCCGCTACTGCATAGGTAAGGCTCTCTTTGTCTTGCTTTTTTTTCTCGTTTCTTCCATGAATGCATGTTTGTTATTTGTTGTTTGTTATATATATATATATATATATATATATTGAGAAATAGTTTAGGTTGAGGTTGTTGAATTGTTCATTCGCTTATTGAGTTAGGTTGTTGAATATATTGCTTAGTTCGGTTTAGTTGTAGATTTAGGAATATGGAATTGCATAGGTTGCATAAGGGGTGAGATATAGGAAAATAGCCTTCATGATTAAAAACCTTAATTTAGAAATAGTTATAATCCTCAATTTAAGTATATATAACCCTCACCTAGTAATCCTAATTAATATTTATTAAAAATATCTTACAACTTCCAAATACTAAAATTCCCAAAAATTAATTAAATTACAATATGAGAAGTTTGAATCACAAAATATATATCAAAGAAATTTAATTATATGTTTCATATTTATTATTATATATGGTTTGCCTTTACAAAGATTGGTGTTCAATAATTATATATGTTTATTCATTTAATTATATGTTTTTCCTTTATTCATTTAATTATATTTCTATATTTAATGTTATGGTTTTTGCTATTCGATTTATGCACTTTTCTATTTGAGATTCAATATAGAGATTAAAGTACCACCTCCCATGTGAAGTGTCCATGTGATTTCTTTTTTATAATAACAAGAGGATGGAGTACTGATAGTCAATGTATTGAATCTTGAATTGTCCGGTTGGACTGTTTGGGAAGATTAATCACTTTTTCATGGTTAATGAATATGTATATTTTAATCTTCATTTCATATATTTCATGACATTTCGGTTGATTGCTTTTGTGTGGATCTTCGGGTGCATATTTGATTGTGGTTCATTTGATGTCACCATTTTCATTCCTTGCCACTTGAAGACCAATGCGAAATGCTGTCGAAATTTTGTGAAATTTAATAATTGATAACTAAAATTTACATAATAATGAACTATGGAAAAGTGAATCTTCCTGAATGGGATAAAACTACACCTTTAAATAAAAAAGTGAGATTTACATGCATGTTGACAAAATTAGGTGCCCATCACGCACGTATAGAACAGAGAAATGGATCAAAGTTGGATTAGTGCATCATGCATTAGTGATGAGTATGAGAGAGAAGTGTAAGAATTTATACAATTTGTGTAACGTGATGTTGCTAGTAGTGATGATTGAGGAAGGTTTAGGTGTCCTTGCGTGAATTGTTTGAACGGAAGAAAATTGGAGGTGAAAGAAATTAGGGAGCATCTTCTATATGACGGTTTTCTTAAAAATTATACAACATGGACATGGCATGGTGAATTGATTCATTTCCCACACGACTACCCAACCGAGGAGGTTGTTCATTTAACCATGGAGGACCGATTGGAGGACATAATTCGTGAAGTTGGACCAGATACATTTGCAGAAGCACATCTATATGAAGAAATAACCCACCTCATTTTAAGGCAGGCTGGCAAACTGGCTCGCCTATCCCCTCTAAAAATTAATAAAAAAATTAAAAAATTAAAAATAAAGATAATGTATAATATATTTAAATTATAATAAAATAAAATAAAAAACCATTTAGCTTTTTTGGATTTACGTAATATTTTCCACCAATTTTCATGAAATGGTTATAATTAAATACTATGTATTAATAAAAATTCTTTTAAAAATTGTTAAATATGGTGGGTTGGCCTGCCTATTGGTTCGCCGGGTTGGCAGGTTGAGTGGGTTGGTTGGTTGGAGGAACGTAATCTACTCGACCATTTTTGGTAGGTTAGGAGGGCCACACCCAGCCCATTTTTCCATTTATATTTGTCGCTATGGTCGACGTGCGAAGTATCACCACCGCAAGAATGGGTCGTGGCCGTCCTTCTGACTCTGTGATTGCTGACATCCTAGAGATGTCTCGCCATTCTTCGGTGAGGCAAGAACTTCCTTTAGGCTTCAAGATCCTGCTTCACCAACACCACCTAGCCAACTTTCTCATCAAGAACTCCTTACTTTCATTCATACACATGGCTTGCTTCTCCGTGACTTTGTCGAGCGCATAAGCCATCTCAAGGCAGAGCATGCATGTATCTCTGCATGGGTTGTTACCAATGACCGTAAGCCACATCATTCACCTTCTCATGCTTCAACACAAGGAATCGCTCCCCGAAACTCTCAACCTTCACAAGTTCAAGACACGCCTCAACCTCAACCAATAAGACAGTTATGAGCAATTAATGTCACCTATGGGCAGCATGTTCAATCTCAGCATCTCGGTTGCCCACGAGCTCCATCTTCGATCCACTCCATGTCACCAAGAGTGTCATGAAATCAAGATAACATCCTATCGCCTTTTTTCCAATTAGAAACATTGTTATCTTAACAGATGTAGAAGCTATCTTTGCCAGTCAGCCAAGATGCTAAATTTCTCCATGGTGCAGTGTGCTTAACCATTTTGCTTACCAAGTCAGGGAAGAGGGTCGAGATCAACAGAGATGTTGACATTCTCTATGAAGTGTTGGCCTTAACCATTTTGGTTATTAAGTCAAGGAGTGGGTTGAGATTAAATCGAATTTGATTTTCTCTATGAAGGGTTGATACTAAACCATATTTTTTAAGTCAAGGAGTAGGGCCAAGATCATCCGAGATGCTAACATGCATTTAAGTGAAATACTTAACCATTTTTATTATTTGTTGTGGAGCAAGGACCGAGATCAACCAAGTTGTTGACATCCTCTATGAAACAGAAAACTTAGCAATTATGTCGAGGTCTATGAGTGGGACTAAACTCGACCGAGATACTAACATTGTGCATGAGATATGTCAACATACTCCATAAAGCGGTAGATTTAGCCATTTTGTTGAGGTCCGGGATTAGGACTGAGATCAGCCGAGATGATAAAAGTTGCCATGATTGATATTTTAGTCACACGTCGCAAGGCAGCTCAAGAACAAAATTATCAAAGTTAAACATCTCATCATCAACCATCATCCGAAATTTGATGACCAATGTGGGGTTCTATGGTTCCGACATCCGACAATCAAACATGGGATTCCAAGGTGCTGACATCTATCCAAACATGGGATTCCAAGTTTCCGACATTCGACGTCGAATAATGAAATTTGAGATTTAAAAAGCCAACCTTCGATGTACAAAGCTTGTTAAACTATGGTTTGATATTGACCTCATGTACTATCCGATATCATCTTTGTCACATCACATGACTCTATCATCATCTTAATGGTTCAAGCAGCCAATTAGTTGGGATCCCCATCCCTAGAACTCGAAAACTCGACCAAGTCACGCCAAAATTTTTGTTTGCCAACATACTTGTTATACAACTATTTTTCATGAAATAAAAAGTTTGTTCTATGTCATTGCAGGAATTACCTAACGATACTTGAACCTTTGGTTTGCACCATGGTCTCGGGTTAGAGGGAAACCACCCTAGCTAGGTTGTTTCCCGAGGCACACTTGTCGTGGACAAACAAGCATGCAGACTCAGAAAATGTTCAGAGATATTAATAAAGTATTATATCGGACATTGTTCCTGGATAGTCAAACCTCGTTCCTAGATAGTTGAATATTATTCTTGGATAGTCGGACGTCGTTCCTGGATAGTCGGACATTGTGCCTGGCTAGTCAAACCTCGTTCCTGGATAGTCACACATCATTCCTAGATAATCATAGATGATTTCTGGATAGTTGAACCTTATTCCTAGATAGTCAAACCACATTCTCTGATAGTCGGACTTCATTTCTAGATAGTCAGACATCATTCCTCGATAGTCGGATATTGTTCTTGGATAGTCTAATGTCATCCCTAAATAGTCAGATATCGTTCCTAGATAGTCAAACATCGTTCCTGGGTGGTCGGACTATGCTCCTAGACATTCTTATGATTATTTACTACCATTTTATCTTGGCTTGCACTCGAAATAATGAGGAAAAGCCTCAAAGCGCCCCAAAATCTCAATCTTCACCGAGATCTTAGGTTTGAGGGGTATCCATACTACAATGTCAAGTACCTAAATGTGCACCGCTAAACGAATAACATAGATAGACAAATAATTCCAATAAAAGAAATTTAGGCATGAAACGCGCCCAAGTTGATCATCCGAAAAAATCAAAGATATTAGCATCCAGTCGCATCTCATATAATCAGAATATATCAGTTCTCCTTCAAAGCCAACTCCATCTTGAAAGCTCGGCTAGTCTTTGTCCTCCAAAGCTCACCTTCATCACCTTATAAATCACGAGGCCCAAAGCCTTAGGCGACCATTCTAATCGTGTGACGACACATGTAAGGAACTAAGCGAAAATAATGCCACCAAAATGTAAATGGTTGAAGCTCTTAAGCTTTCAAGACACTCAAAACCAGTCTAATGTGATATGCGGACATCCAACAAAGTTCGAATATCGGCTTAGGGGACATTTGTTCTGGACCGATATTCAGCCTGCTTGCCCGACAACAGGTGTGTTATGGATCGAGATTCGGCTTGCTTGTGTAGACATCAAATGAATAGCTAAAAACAACCATCCTTGATGGGATCATTAAGCCAACTAATATTATGACTACCCGACATGCTGAGATGACTATTTCGAGACGAGATCCCTATTTTATGTGTTCAACCACTCGACTTGCCAACATCCAGTGATAATAGTCTAACAGCTTTTCCCACCGAAACCTTGCTTATATATATGGCACCCAGCCACTAGGTATGACTTCTAATCCATTTTTCTTAACTCCATCTCACTTATAGGCTGAATTGAGCATGGGAGTCTATGTAAGTACCCCCACTTCCCATATCTTCCTTGTCTTCGCCATCATGAGTTTTTAGCTTCACAACTTGAGGTCATCTCTCCTGGAGTAAGTCATCACTTTATCGTCCTTCTCCATCCACCATCACAGCTTCAAGTATCCACCAACATCTGCCTTCATCGATAAATCATCCATTTGGCCTAAGGTGACAATTGAGCCCGAGCCTAATAGGTACCTGAAAAAAATACCCGCAACGGGAGGGTAAAAACTCGCTAAGCGGGAACCGGCTTTTACCCGCAATTTTTCATGGGGACGGGCGCAAGTACGGGCACTATAGTTCCCAGGCCGCCCTAAGCTCGTACATATACATATATATAATTTTTAAATAAATAATATCATATATAAATTCATATATATTAATATTAATTTTAACCAAATATCTAATATTAATATATATATATATATTTATTTGTGTGTGTGTTTAAACCTCATAATACATATTTATAAATAAAAAATAAAAAAATTGTTACATATTTCATATTAAAATTACAATCAGAATAAAACATTAAAATATTTCAAATTAAAATTACAATAGAAATATATCAATAGAACCCTAATTAGTGGTGAATGGTGATATTTAAGAATTATTTTTGGATGAACTTGGAGTAATTTTTCAATTGAGATATAGTTTTTTTTAATTAATATTTTTCTCTTAGAGTTGCTAATTTTTCACTCAACTAAACTATGGCTAACGGGCATGGGTATAGTCATATATATAGGTGTCCAACGGGTATGAAGATGGGCATTAAAATTGCTACCCACATAGGTTCGAGCGCGGGTACGAGGACGGGCACTACAGTACCCTTCCTGGAGGGGTACCCATTGTCATCCCTAATTCGGACAAATCCAAACAGTTCCTATGTGATAGTTAGAAGAATTGAAAGAAGTGCGTTTCAATAGTTACATATTAAATAAACTCTCATGAACATATAGGTTCAAGTATTGAGTTTTGGACGATTCTAGTGTGGTCCAAACAAATTTTGGTACACCTAGTTTTAGCCTATATTTTGTAGGTTACTAAAGGTAAATAAATAATGTTATTTTTAAGTGCTCTTTATATGACTATTTAAATTTGATTTAAGAAAAAGTATGGATTTACAATACAACTTATACTAGTTTCGTTGATTATCTATCAATTTAAAGTTGAAGGGAGAAACTTATACATTATACGGTAATATCGATTTGGTTTTTTTTTCAACCAATACTTCATTAAAGTAAATTTAAATTGGTTTAATATTATAAGCTATTAATAAAATGAATGTTAAATATGATAGTTAGGAATTTAAATTGTTATATTTTTATATTATGGACCACATGAATCATGATCCTCACTATAAATACCCTTGATTTTTTCTCTTGTAAACCTTTTATTTTGTTCACAAATTATGCAGTAATTGGTGAATTAAAATCTCTAAATTGTATGATTTAGTATAACTTTTTATTTGTGGTGTGGTTCCCCAATTCATATAGATGCATTGCATTTTGCTAAAAGTTACTAGGTCATACATAATTCATGTCATAAAAAATCTATGTTAACAAAAAAACTTTTTTATTAATTAGAAACTTATACATCATCAACTAGTATAAAAATTATGCACAAATCATAATGGACAAATATCAATTCTGATTTTTTTTTTCAATTTAATTCTCAGTGTTGATTATGTTAATAGAACAATTTTCTTTAGTTCTTAAAAAGGAATATAGAACTAGTTAAGTCAACATCACTCTAATAAAAAATAATATAATATTTTTAACAAGTTTTCATTGCTCATAAGATCAAATTAAAACATCAAAGTTGTTCCAATTTATTTCATACTATAAATCATCTTATGTTACCAAAGCAAGCATAAAATTAAGGTTATTCCCTCCATTTGTTCATGGTACAATAATACCTGGAAAACAAACAACAAAAAGAAAGTTAATCACTTATTATGACAAAATCAAACACTTTTGATTTGGATAAGTAAGCACACAATATATCTGAATTGAGTAAATCATTTTATACCTCCACAATTCATTCCAGAGGGTATGGGCTTTCCACATACTTGAGCAACATAAATCACCTTTTGCATATCAACAAATTGCAGAATTGCCGAGGTTATATGTTCACACAAACATGAAACATTTGTGTTCTTGATCACAATACAACACTGTTGTGATGGATTTGCCTTAGGGGTAGACTTTTCAACATACATAGCACATTGGGTTATCAAGCCTGACATATCAAGTTGGCATTGGCCATCAACAACAGTCTTGGTGGCACCAAAAAATAATATAATCCCGATTATGTCTAAAATCATGAGCTTGGTATACATCAGCCTTGCCATTCTTGTTTTTGATATCTTTTCCTTTACAGATTTGGTTTTGGGGTAGGTAGGTATTGAGGAGTATATAGATATATTTATATATAAATATAAATGTTGTCTAAGCAACAAAAAGAGGGGTGCATTTGTATTAGGATCACGATTAAGGCATGTTTTCCTTCGTGTTTGTTGCATTTGGAAAAATAAGACTAAAAATGAAAAGAGTGTGAAAAGTTTTTGTTACTTATAGGAAATGGAACTTAGGTGGAGTAGTTTGGTTGTCTTAAAAGTTCATTTTCTAAGGATATGTGACTCGCTACATAAAAGCAACTACAATCTTGTTTCTTTCAATTTATTAAAATGAATAATAATGTGTGCATATTTTAATTTTTTTAATACACCTTGCTTAGAGACAAGGGAAGCTTTACCATTAAGGTGGAGTCAAAGTTCCTATATTACAACTAAAAGGCATGGGAAGGAGGATGAAAACAGAGAAAAGAAGGAGCATCCACAAAACTCATAAGCAAATGATCAATGAAGTAAACTAAACTTAAAGGATTAAGGATTAAATTGATAAATGATTGAGGATTTTTGTTCAGCTGCACATAAAATTAAAATATTGTGTAACTTCAGAAAAAAAAAACATTATTAGTAATATTCATGCCCCACACACACAAGTCAAGAAGCAACCCCTAGCATCATTAGCGGTGGAAAAGTAGGGAAAGGTAGTTTGCATGGTGAATGGCTTAAAAAGAAACCGAAGAATCAGAAGAAAAACCAATCTGACGTGGAAAATCAAAACTGTATAAAAGAAAAATAAAGAGTGGAGAAAATATAAAGAAAATAAGTGGATTTTTATCCACTGTTTGGGTGGGAAAACGTACAAAGAAAAGTAAAAAAAAAAAAAAATTCTTCATTTGTTTGGCTGAAAAAGAAAAAAAAATGGATGAAATTGGAAAAAAATATAATTGTATCCTTGAAAATCATATTTTCTATGCAATTGAGGAGAGCTTTGAGACCCCTTTTTTTTTTTTCATTTTCCCCTATATTATCTTTGCAATCAAATGAGAAAATCATATATGCTTCTCATTTTCTCTGCATACACAATATCAACAATGAAGTAAACAGTTATTTGAAGATAAATGATGATTGGCTTAAATAAGAAGTTTAAATTGCTTTGTTAATATAATAACAAATTACGAGAAATCCAAACAACTTTAATTGGATTAATTTTCAAATTAAATCAAACATATCCTCAATTTGCTAAAATAGAGTGTAAGTATATCATCAATCTTAAAGGGTATTTTGACCATAAAATAAAAGGGCCCTGATGGCACCAGCACGATTTCAAAATCATTTGGAACATAAGAAAAACACAGGAAACAACAAAATTAAAATGGACGGTCAATATAAATGGGGCAGAAAAAATAAGAGAAAGAAAGTGTCCTTAAATGAATGAACCTTGTCCAACTGAATCAAATGAAAAATTGAAACAAAACAAGACATAAATGGAGACAGAGAATATGAACAATAAACATTCTCTCTCCCCCTCTCTCCATCTATATCTCTATCTTCCTTTAGTCAAGTATAAATGTGGCTAATGGCTAATACCGTAAATTTAAAAGGCCCGGGGAGAATGTAACATTTAAACATTAAAGTATAAATGTGGCTAATGGTAAGCAAAGGAAATATTATTCCTTATGTTTTCTTCTCTTTGATTTTCCTCCATGAGAATGGTCAGAGGACATAGAGGAAATGCCAGTACTATGACCATGGGAGAACTCAGGCACCTGTCGTCCATTAGATATGTCCCCATTTGAAGGGTCCTCGGACACAACAGATTTCGACGCAAGTCTTCTTTTTGTAGTATTTGATGGTTCAGAAACTTCAGATAAGGAGCTCTTCTGTCTGCTACCTTTTGATGAAGCTGCATGTCCAGATTGTGAACTTCGTGGATTACCACTTTGCATAGGAAAATATCTTGATGTTGTTGTTGTCATTGTGCCTCCTGCAGAATTTCGATGGGCTTGTCTTGCATTGGTTGAACTGAGCTTTTCAAGTTCTTTAGGATCAGGGTAATGGACAACAGAAACACGCTTTGAAATCTTTCCAGCTGTAGAGAAAGAAATTATTTCTTTCAGTATTTGAACTAAAAAGATATAGAATCAAAATCCCATAAGAAGATTAAAAGTACTATGACAACATCAACAAGAATCAGAATCTTGTAAGACAACATGACAAAAAAAGTGGTCAAAATACAGGATGGGCAAAACCAATCCAATAGTATCTTAAAAAGGGGGAGAAAAACCGAAAATGAAAGCGAGATCCATATAAAACCCAAACGCAGTGTTTCCATGGATACAAAAAATGATACTGGTCAATTTCACAAGTGAATTAATAGCTTTTGATAATAGAGCTTCCATGAATATTGGATTAATACACATGCTTTTAAATTTTATAGGAAAAACATGGAAAGAATGAAATTAACAGAAATAATCAAGCTTCAGATTAGAGATTTCTTGGAGGAAAATACGTTAGATGGATTAATATAAAACTAATCCTAGCAGCATACCCATCAAATATATTAAATGTACTTTCAATTTGACAGAAGAAATCGTTGACAGAGAAGCAGCATGACACGAAAACATGTATCATGATTCAAATTATGATTGTAAATACCAGTTAATAAACACAATTGAGTCAATTAGCTCTCTCAAATAAAAAAGAAAAAATTTTAGTAAGACACTAAAACCATTCATTTAGAGCAAGGTCTTTTTTATTGGTCTACATTTCTCAAACTATTTCCCACGATCTACTTTCCTCACTAGAACCTCAATTCATCTCACATGACCAAACCATCATAGACAAATATCCATAAACCATAATCTTATCCTCAATAAATGATACTCCAATACATTTGTCATGAATCTTATCTTTTCTTATGTTACTGAGTCACCATTTCATCTCAACATTCTCATCAACACTACACTTACATTTTTTCTCTAGTTAGCACTTCAAGTCCCAACATTGACAATCATAGTTTAATCCCACCGGGGAAGAATCACTATCATGGAGCATCATTGGTTCTATAATCTTAATTATAATTTTCTTTCAACTGTGTTAGTAGCAGTCCCCTGATCAAGAAATTGTACGTAAGAAGAAATAAAGACAGGAAAAATGGTCCAGTTGGGCCAGCCCCTGTTGGTTAAAACTTAAAAGTTGTTAGTCCATTGAGATTATTAGATATAGTAGTTAGATTTATTTGATAGTGGAGAATATTCCTCTAATTGAGATGTCAGTAAAAGGTTATGAGGAGAAGGAAGGATAGAGGAGACAGCATTCAGTTGTGACAATTGAGTAGGAGATATCAAGCTCTCAAACTTCTGAGGGGTAACATATCTGTAATCATTATTTCTTTTCCTGACCTGAGTTCTCCATTTATCCGGGACTACGGGAGATCAGATCAATAAAATCCTAACATTTGTCCTTTGAATCTCAAGATCATTTCTATCAATTTGATAGATACATTTCACAAATTATAGCTGAAACATTTCTCCATTTCAGCAACTAAATGCACAACTTAAATTCTGTGTGTAATATCCCCCCATCACTTATTAAGACGGATCCAAGGTATCAAAGTCAGGAAAACAATATATATGATGTGATCCCCAATTTCCACCTCCAATACGTTGTTAACTTGCATCATACTGAAATTTATTGAATCACTGAATATAAATCATTTTACTCATATCCTACTTAAAAACATCTGATTACAAAAGCCCCTCTTGATAACTCAAATTTAGAATTACTCTCAACTCATCAACTTGAACTTCACAAAAATGCATTTAAGAACTCTCAGAAATTCCCAACAAGTATGTCCAACACCGATTAGATATGGTATGGATCAAAATGTACTCTTGGTAAAAACCTGTTACACCTTTGCAAGTTTGCAAATTAGCCATTTATCCATCTTATATATATCCTTATAACTTGAACTTCTAGCTCAAGGGATGGGGGGGGGGGGGGGGGGGGGGGGACACTATCATAGAGCATTGTTGATTTTATAATTGTTTGTCATAAATTTTCTTCAAATTTGAAGGTACTTTTCAGTTTTCACAGTTATACCTAAAACATTTTTCCATTTCAACCACACAAGTGCCCAACTTGAATCCTATGTATATCATCACCATCACTTATTAAGATGGATCCAAGGTACCAAAAGTCAATTACAAGAGGCATCATGTGATCCCCCAATTTCACCTCCAAAGTCCAAAACATTATTAACTTGCATTGAATAATTGCATACACTTCATTCGACTCATAAGTTTAGAATCTACTTTCTTTCTCCGTCAACTCAGACTATATTATGCACAAAAAACATGCATTGAATTTGAGGCAATAACTCTTGGATGTTCCCAATAGGTAGGTCCAATACCAATGTAAAAGGTATGGACTTAAAGTCTACTCTTGGTGCAAATCTATTCTCAAAAAATTGTCACACCTCTGCAAGTTTGCAAAACAAGCCATTGCCCCATCTTCTATATCCTTGCAACTTGAATTCCTAACTCAAATAATAATAATAATAACAAAGTTCTAAGAGCTAGAATAATATTATTTCACAGCACAATTGTCAAAGAGTTCTTATAGTGAACATAGAATGAACAAACGCGAAAAGATTGATTAAATACTACTAAGTTGGCATCATATTCACTTTATTATAGTATCATGATATCATCCTTCATATTAGAGTAACAGAGGAGATTTAAAAAAAATAATAATCTATAGATGCATACCAATTTTTGGTTCCATAGAAGAGGAAACAAAAACTGTTTCGTCGGGCTCCTGGGCAGCAAAGCTGACAAAATCATATACTTTCCCTGCCAACATGAAAATTAAGGCACTTGCTAAGCAATCATACACATATCATACCAACAAAAAAGAAATTATGTAATATGCCATATTGGAGGTCAAGATAAAGAAATTTAAAGAGAGAGCAAGGCATTTATGATGTCACCGTTGATTCATTTTATTTACCAGATGAATCCTTAAAGCTGGTCAATTTGCCATCATTATGAAGATTGAGGGATAATTCCTCCCCATCAATTGCAGATAACAAATCCTGGTCAATGTGACATACAGAGCAAGTAAGGGGTTAATGCCATTGCCAATGATTAATATAACATCAAACAGCGGCACTTCCACCAACTAATCCCAGTCCCCAGATGGAAGGAAACACCACCAATACAGATAACAGCTCATTTGAATGGAAGGAAACCATAAAAAATAGATGAAACTACCCAGTCTCCTACAAATACGATAAAGTAAGGGGAAAAACAACAAATGGAATGAGGTATTCCACAGGAATGTATTTTTCCACACTACTTAATGAAATGTTAGAATTTAGAAACTTCAGAAACAAATATTGAACAATGATAAAAAAAAATATGAATATGTCAATTTTTAATCCCCAAATGGAATCTAACACAAGAAAAATGAAGATTAATAGAGAGGCTTGATCAAAAAGAATTTAACAACTCATCGATTCCAGCTGCAGAAGTTAACAAGGAAAAGGGATATCCAAACAAGTATTTTTATTTTTATTTTTAACTTTGCATGATATCACACTTGCTTTTCACTTTTATAATAATATTAATAATAATATGATGATGATGATGATATCAAGCCCTTTGTGTTTATTCTTTCCCATTTAGTTGGCAACAGTAGTTGAGACAATTCAGATAAAATAAACAAACCATAAGCATAAAGGACAAACTTACCTTGGAAAAAGGCAACTTAAGAAGCCAAAGCTCAGTGGAGTCACTCAAGTTAAGATCAATGAGTGCTTCATTGCTGTCTTCCACATATTCCGTCTGAGGCCTGTAACCTTCCGCATTCTCTGAACCCACCATTGATATTGACAGAGCCTAAACAAAAGAGAGAAAGAAAAAAAAAGAAAATCAAATACAGGAAAATGACAAAAAGTTTGGTTTAGGTAATAAAAAAAGCCAAACGCAATTACCCAAACTGAACCAACTTGTTTGGTTTGTATTTGGCAGAAACAATTTGCAAAACCGAACCAACTCAGATTATTTTCCATCTAAAACTTAACCAAACTGACCTGTATACATCCCTGCTTACCCAACCATTCTGTTAGCTTTTATTCCACTTACTGAATAGGCAAAAAACTGCTTAGACCCATTGTTTTTTTAATTATTTTTCCTCTTATTAAGTGATGCTGTCTTCCCTCAGGAATCAGCCTTAAGTAAGTCTTCTGTTCCTCTATGTCCCTATCTTGAGCAGGTTTAGGTTCCAAATGCAGGACGCAACAAACCTGAACAATTTGTGTAACACTGAATTTCCTATAGTGTGTGCTCTGATACTAAAGTTGAGAATGAACTTCTTATGGTAACTAGATTAAATAGAATCACTCTTAAAAACGGCATTTGAATATTAGGCTTATGCTGATAAACCTGATTTTAGTTCGCCATATGAACATTGTTAGATAGTGGTCTGTTATTTAATGATGATGATGATGATGATGATGATTACTTTGTTTCCTTTTGATTTTAAATCTTGCTATTTGGTACATTTTGTCCCTCAGTATGAAGTAAATTTGGTTTCTCAGCAATGAGGTTGAGTAATTTTCTTGCAGCCATGTTGTTTGAGTATAGGGTTTCTTTATCCTTAAACCACAGCTTCAAAGAATGAAGAAACAAGAACGTTTAAGTTAAAGGGACAACTTGTCTGAAGTGAAGAAGGAATAAATAAACAAAACAAAGGCCAAATTCTAAAAGAAAAGGGAAGAACCAAACCTTGGTTGGCTCCTACTCTGAACAACGATGGCGACCACGACCCAGCCTCCACTGCCTTCTATTGCGTTTGACGACGCAGCCTGTGCTTATGGTTGAAGTTCGGCGCCGGAGAGGAGAAAATCGCCGGTGAGAATGAGGCGGCAGTGTGTCTAAGTCGATAGGGAGAGTCTCCGTCGATAGCTAGGGATTAGTCCAGGGAGAACACGAGACGAGAGAGTATGTCTGCCAGTCTGTTTCATTTTAAAATTTTCCTTATTCATTTTTATTTATTAATTAATTAATTATTATTTAATAGTTTTTTATTGAAGGGCTATGATGGATTAATTACCCATAACATGCCAATGTTAGTTTACAAAATTTGCCACTTGGTCCCCAGGCCAGCTTTGGTTTTTAAGTTGCTTAAGAAATATTTATTGCATGAGAGTCGTGCTTATGGTCCCTAGTGCTCTGGACATATGGGTCTTCAGTTGGATCCGATGAGTGAAAGACAATGTTAAGAAATGGAGAAGAGAACATGAAGTAGGTAGACCTCCTTAGGAAAACCAAAATAACCTGGTCTCATGATGATGTAGAAGTATCGGTTATCTATTCTCTTCAGCAGACTTCACTCTTCATGTAGGTGCTAACTCATTATCTTAATCCACTGTTTAACATAGGGACCTTTGTGAACTTCAAACTCATTTGGAGGAAACATCTCTAGATCAGGGTTAACAACAGATGTAGCAACTTGTCTGATCCACCAGTAAGAAGACCAAACCCATTGTTGCTCATTGTGATCCAGTCCTTCTCTCTTCATTATCAACTCCCATTATCTTCGTGGCAAGGGCTTTAGAGGACCCTTAAGAGACTATGTATAGACATTCTTTGCCTTCAACTTATCAACTTCAAGAAAGGGCGGTTTAGGCACAATCCTATCTGGGTCTACCCAGGTCCAAGTAGTAGGCAGCATAGATACATTCAGAGGTGGTTTGAAGAGCCTGCTCCCAGAGCTTCTTACAATATGCTATTCCATCTGCTCTGGTTCCATCTCCAACTTCCTCATCAGATGTCTATCACCATCATCAATGAGAAAAGCATTACCCTTAAAAGGGTTTACCAACTGGTAGTAGTGATGGGCTGGGGAGGTCCATATCTTTTGAAATTGATCAGGAAAGTAAAGCTCAGACCCACTCTAGGCCTTGCACAATTCCTTTTCAGCTTCCTATTTAGTCTTAATGTGTAGGCCTCTTGAAACATCAATCAACATCAGAGAATCTCTGAAAAGGAGAGTTCATCTTCTAGGAATTAGAAATTAGGCACTCTTGTCCTATCTTCCAAAGATACTGGATATGACAGAGTAAGTTCAGACTGTCATGTGTTTCGGACAAGCATGCATTTAAGACATTTTATTTTTCAGATAAAGCAAGAATGTTCATATGACATCTTATGAACTTAAATCTATCTTCTAAAAGAGGTTTTGTGAATACATCATCTTATTGACGCTCTGTTTCAATGAACTGAATATCAAAAACACCTTTTCTGAACATAGTCTCTAATGAAATGATGTTTGATTTCTATATGTTTTGCCCTAGAATGTTGTATGGGATTTTTAGAAAGGTTTATTGCACTTGTATTATCACACATAACATGTATGCAATGCTCATGCATGTTAAAATCCTCAAGTTGATAATTTACCCATAGCAGTTGTGAACAACAGCTTGCAGCAGCAATGTACTCATCTTCAGCAATTGAGAGTGAAATTGTGCTTTGCCTTTTACTGGACTAACTGATCACGTTGCCACCAATGAAGTGGCATCCACCACTTGTGCTTTCTCTTTCAATTCTATCTCTAGTAAAGTCAGCATCACAAAATTCCACTAACCTGAAATCCTTACTCTTCTTATAGCATAGACCAAGATTCCTAGTTCCACACAAGTATCTGAAAATTCTCTTAACATCTTTAAGATGAGATATTCTCGGATCTTGACTAAAATCTTGCACATAGGCATACACTGAACATAATGTCAAGTCTGCTTGTTGTAAGATACAATAGTGACCCAATCATACCTCTAAAAAGTGTTTAATCAACTGGTTCACCTTCTTCATCTTTGTTTAAGATAGTACATAGATGCATTGGATTTCCCATTGGATTGCAATCACTCATGTTGAAGTTCTTTAGAATTTCCTTTGTATATTTCTCTTAATGAATCCATATACAATTTGTTTCTTGCTTAATTTGAAGTACAAGGAAGAATTTGAGTTCTCCCATCATGCTCATCTCAAATTCTAGTTGCATAAGCTTAGAAAATTCCTTGCAGAAAGAATCATTAGTTGATACAAAAATAATGTCATCAACATATATCTGGACAAGAATCAAATCTTTATCAGTTTGTTTTCTAAAGAAAGTTATGTCTACTTTTCCTCTTTCAAAACTATTTTTGATAAGAAAATTTCTCAGTTTGTCATACCAAGCTCTTGGGGCTTTTTTTTTAGCATAAATAGCTTTCTTAAGTTTGAAAACATTTTCAGGAAAAGCAACATCTTCAAAACCAGGGGCTTTTTTTACGAATACTTCTTCAATGATTCCATTAAGGAAAACATTTTTCACATCCATTTGATATAGTTTGATGTCATTTAGTACAACATAAGATAAAAGAATTCTAATGGATTTTAAACTCGCTATTGGTGCAAAGGTTTCAATGAAGTCAACACCTTCCTGCTGGTTGAACCCTTGAGCCACCTATCTTTCATTGTTTCTAATCGCTTTCTCATATTCATTCAACTTGTTTCTAAACACCCATATGGTTCCAATAATAGATTTCTCATGAGGTTTAGGAACTAGAGTCCATACATCATTCCTAGCAAGATGATTTAGCTCCTCTTGCATTGCAAGGATCCACCCTTCATCATGCAAAGTTTCATCAATGTTCTTTAGCTCAATTTCAAACAGCAGAGTAAGATTGTTGACATCCTTCAGTCTTTATCTTGTTCCCACGTATTCTGAAGTGTCCCAAATGATTTTCTCCTTAGGATGATGTGGCTTGAATCTCTAGTCAAGTTTGAAAGGTGATTTGCCTTCAGTCTGAGACTCAACATTAGTTGTCTGAAGTGGTTCAACTTCAAATGGTCTTTCAGATGATGCTTCAATCTTCATCTAAATGTCTTCAATTTTCTGATACACCTCCAGATCTGCAAAATCATCTTCTAGTTTTGATAGTTCCCTATCAGACTTTTACCATCATTAAATCTTACATGGATAGATTCTTTCACAATCACAGTTCTACAATTATAAACTCTGTAGGCTTTGGAAGTTTCTGAATATCCAATAAAGAATCCCTTACGTGATATATCATAAAACTTTCCAATGTCATCTTTAGTGTTAAGTATGAAACATTCACATCCAGAGACATGGAAGTATGATATGTTGGGTTTTCTTCCTTTCCACATTTCATAATGAGTCTTTTTAAGAATTGGGCTTATCGAAATTCTATTTTGAAGGCAACATGTTGTGTGAATAGCTTTTGCCTAGAATGATTTAGGTAAGTAACTTGAAAGGAGCATGGTTCTACTCATTTCTTCCAAACTTCTGTTCTTTCTCTAAACAACCCCATTCTATTGAGGTGTTCTTGCCATAGAGAAATTGTGAGAGATCTCATTCTCTTCACAGAACAGACTGAAGTTTGTATTTTCAAATTCACCACCATGATCACTTCTTATAGCAAAAATGCATAATCCTTTTTCATTTTCCACCTTCTAACATAATATTGAAAAGTTATAAAAAGTCAAATCCTTGCTACTTAAGAAGAGAACCCATGTAAATCTTGAATTGTCATCAACTATGATCAATCCATACTTCTTTCCACCAAGGCTAATAGTTCTTGTTGGACCAAAAAATTCAATATGAAGAATTCCCAATGGTCTTGTAGTGGAAATAGTATTCTTACTCTGAAATGAGGTTCTTGTTTGTTTTCCATTCAGACAACTTTCACATAAAATATCATATTATTAAGAAAGCTTGGGTAATACTTTTATAAGATTGTGCTTTGTAAGATTTGAGATTAATCTCAAGCTATCATGCCCAAGTTTCTGATGCCAAATATGTTTTTCACCCGTAATAGACATAAAACATTTCACATTTTGATTATCTAGTTCCTCTAAGTCTATTTTGTACATAGTGTTGTGCCTCTTAGCAGAAAATAGGACTTGATCAGATGAGTTTTTGACTATGCAACATTCCTTAGTGAATGATACAATATAACCACTATCACATAATTGACTTATGCTTAGTAGGTTATGTTTTAAACCTTCAACTAAAAGGACATTCTTAATTGAGAACATATGTACCATACAAACAGTACCAATGCTAATGATCCCCCCTTGTTGATTTCCACCAAGGGTGATCACTCCTCCATCCTTAGGTCTAAGGTTTTGGAACATAGACCTTCCTCTTGTCATGTGTCACAAGCATCCACTGTCCAAGTACCACTTGTGGAGTCTCTTTTGTCTTGTTAAACACATCTACAATAGGGAGAATTAAATTTTTAGGTACCCATATTCTTTTGGGTCTTTTTTTCTTAGTCTTGGGACTGTCTCTTTTCTTTTGAAAACACTAGGATACATGATGCACGGGTTTTCCATAGTGAGCTCCTAGTACCTTCCTTGACAAACCCTACTGGCTTTCTATAATTTTCACTAGGAGGCTTGGATAGACCTTTTGAAGAATATCCTAATCCACATTTGTTTCTTGAATCCTTCTGAATACCCATGAGCTTATTCAGACTCTTTGTTCCTTTAACAAAGATGGATAGGTCAATGGTTAGTTCATCAACTTTCTTTTGAAATTTAGAAACTGCATGAGAAAATTGACTACTAGAACCATTCTTCTTCAGATTCTCAAGTTTTGTACCAAGTATAAGATTTTCTTTCTCAAGCTTCTCATGGCTTTTGCAAATTTCTTCATAAGCCTTGTTGATAATCTTACTCAGAAAATAGTTCTCTTGAACTCTTAAAAAGGTCATCATAGGCTTCCTGAAGATAACTATCAGAAAGTACCTTAGATTCAGAGTTGTCTAATCCCAGGCTGGCCGTTAGACAAAGGTTGGCCTCTTCATATGACTCTCCTTCCTCTTCTAAAGTTGAGTCATCTAAGTCTTCCCACGTAGCCATGAGTCTATTCTTCTTCTTGAAGAACTTCTTCTTCTGGAAGGAGATCTTCTTCAGCTTCGAACACTTTGCCTTGATATGACCAGGTTGCTTACACTCATAGCATATGATTCAGCCCTTATCAGAGGTACAGGCTTCCTTATTGAATCCTTCATTCTTGTTTCTAAATCCCTTATCCTTTCTGAATCTACCTTTCTTCTAGAACATCTGCTTGATCTTCTTGCTGAGCAGGCCAACATCTGAAGTAGGAGCTTCAATCACAAGAAGGGGGGTTGAATTATGATTGAATAAAATTTTCTGCAATTTCATTCAATACTTTGTTTGATCAAATTGATCTTGGCTTAGTATTGAAAGACAAACTTCCAGAAGATAGATGTTAGTTCAGATGAAGTAAGCAGAAGATGAAATCCCTTTATGGAATCTTGATGAGTACCACTTACTTAGGTATTAATTAGTTTTTCAAAATAATTTTATGCATGTGCAATAATAAAGGAGAAAAGGGAAGAGAAGATTGCACACAAGGATTTTATACTGGTTCACCTCTTCCAATCTGAGGCTACGTCCAGTCCCTACACTTGTAGGATTTTTTCACTCAACAATCAAATTACAACTTTCTTGGGTAACCTTACCACTAGTATTCTTTTTCTAGCCTCTTCAGGCTTAACTCAACTTCACTCACACAATTTTCAAACTAGATACTTATTGCAGAACCTTCTGCAGAAGATCCAGTAACCAGAATACTGCAAGTACCTTCTGCAGATTCTGTTTTACAGCTGAGATCACCAAATCTCAGCAGACCTCATTCAAAATCTTTCTTCAACTGCTCACAAGAAGAATATGCACCTGCACACTTTTTTTGAGACTTTACAATATTTTGCTTCTTCTGGAGTATTCCTGATAGCTTAAATCTTCTGCAGACTTTCTGTAACATCCCGCAAATTAGAAACTTTAAACGACTTATTAGGCTGAGATAAGAGGGTTAAGTATTAGTAATTAAAGGAAAATAAGTTAAGAGATTAAGGTTAAATGAGGAGCTATGATTTAAAACTCAATTATAAGACCAAGTGTTAGCCTTAACCAGAAGTTTTAATAACTCATTAGGTTAGAAATAAGATTATTGTGTTTGGTAATTAGAGGTTGAGTGGGGATTATGGAAATTAACTTAGAATTCTATTTTTGGGTTCTGGTAATCGATTACAGGGAGTTTGTAATCGATTACCCGAGAGCTAGTTTTTAGGTAATCGATTACTCACAGGTTGTAATCGATTACCCGAGAGCTGAATTTTGTGTAATCGATTACGTAATCGATTATCTGAGGGCTGAGTTTTTGGTAATCGATTACCAAGGGTTGTAATTGATTACCAGATTTCCAGAAACGTTTTCTAGTGTAGTTTTTACCTCTGGTAATCGATTACAGCACTATGGTAATCGATTACCAGCTATCCAGTATAAATACTCGGACATGCAGAATCTGAAGGGAGCTATTTTCTTCTTCTTCCTTCACGCTTTTTAGAGAGAGAGTGTGGACCTAATGAGAGAAAGCTGATTTGGGAGCTTGGGAAGGTGTTCGGAGCTAGAATCATCAAGTGAAACACTTCAATCTTCCATCCTACTCTTGATTCCCAAGGATTGGTGAGTATAACTCACACACCCACTTTTCTCTTTGAGTTTGATTTCTCCCCAATGTATGAACCCTACTCTTTAATCCCTCTTCTATATGATTATTGTGGTTAGATTAGTAATGTATGCATGATGAGTAGTTTGGTTAGTATTTTCATGGAAAACCTTAGGGTAGCGAGATTTACGAAAGTAGCGAGATTACGAAATTAACGAAATACTCATTGTATGATCCCTACCCTTCGATTCCCTTCTATATGGTTGAATTGAATAGATTTATGAAGTCTATGCTAAGAATTGAGTAATTTATGCTATGGATTGATTGTAAATCCCTTGGATTTCGAAGTTACGAAAGTTACGAAAGTTTTCGAAACACTCGAAATACTCGAAATTCTAGTTTGGGGTTATCAATTCATGTTTACCGGTTTCGACCGTGAGTTAAGAACGCCAGCCTTCGTGCTGTGAGTTAAAACTTCAGTTTTCATTATTGATTCATGTAAGCCGATTTCGACCGTGAGTTAATTTAAGTCGGCCTTTGTGCTGTGAGTTAAGAAAATTCAGTAATTATAAGAAAACTTGACTTCGGTCCAGTAATGCGTGGGATTCGTCCCCGGGAAAGGCGTTTCCTGTAGTCTGAGCTCAGGTCTAACTACAATTTCAGTAATAAGTTCATGCCTGCTGGGCATAGCAGTGAGTTGCATTATTATTGCATTTTAATGATTTGAGTATTAAGTTCGTGAATATGTTAAGTTAATTATCTTTAATTGATATGAATTTGAGTATGATATTTAACTTCATATTAGTTAGTTAAGTTGATCTTCCCCACACTTTATGCATGTTTAGTTATACTCGCTGAGATTATTATCTCACCCCACGTTTCGGGGATTTATTTTAGTTGTGCAGGAAATTCCAAGTGATATGACGGAAAAAGGTGTTGAAGGAGCTGAGTTTTATTCCGCAATGGAAGTTCTTTGTAATAGAAATTAGTTTAATTTGGTATCAGAGCAGTTCAATCCAATTGGACTGTGGTTAGGCTGGTTTCCCGTGGCTTATTGTGATCTTCTAGTACGTGTACTCATCATAGGGACTGATCACTCCTATAGTGTGTGCATTGTACACGGAGATTATGGTTAGTCATGTGAGTAGGTTACCTTGGTCAAGGAGTTAGAATACTTCTTAACAAGGGTAGAGCCACCCATCTTGTATTAGAAAGAAGAGTAACTTAAGTTTATTCCTAAGAACATTATACTCACCATAGAAGCTTTATAGAATGTGACCCTGGAATCCTAGTGAACATTAGGCACCTCTGAGGTAGTTAGTTAAAATAGATTCTTTACTTATAGATGTTGATTTGTTGTTTGACTTATAATGTGGTATTCGTTGTGTGACTTGTATAATTTGAATGTTTTGTGTGTGTCTTGTTGTTTGAATTGTAATGTTGGTTGTTTGAATGGTTTTGTGGCACGTTATGTTAAAATGTGTGTATGCACGTTAGGTAGTAATTCACATAGTTAGAGTTTCTTTTGAGACAAACTTTTGTGTGGCCATGTTAGAAGGAATGCGGGACTATAGTCCAAGTTAATATAGAAACTCTACGTAGGGTAAACCAGTGATCGCAGAGACACCTAAGAGGACTTTAACTTAAGTAGGCTTAAGACCTTACCTAAAGTTAGCAAACTTAGCAGGGACATATAGACATTTAGACCTAAACTTACAAGGGTTAGGAAATTGAGGTTTCTTTTGAGTTGATGTAGGAGTAGGCATATTTCCTAGGCCGCCTTGAGGGTAGTCGGGAGACGGTCAGGCGAGTGGGGATTCTTTCAGCCACCTTGCCCTTTTGCTTTGTCCATGGATTACATGGACAGATCTTTAGACTCTACCAGACGGGTAGGTAGTCATGACGACTACCATTTCCTCACCTTTACATCTCACATTTAGAGAACACTTAATGGCCCTAGAGACAGAGTCTTACGACCCTAATATTTTAGAAACCCTTAGGAGAGATCACCATACTTGTACCTTTAGACTACAACATTAATTGTTAGCCACTGAGAGTTGGGGGCATGTTTAGGAGATGAATAAGCTAGAGATCCCTAGTAAAGATAGTGAGATTTCGATTATCTAATGTTAGTACCATTCCAGAACTTACCATTAGTAATATCTTTAACCCTAACGAGTGGGTAAGTTGTTGTGAGAAAACAATACTTCTGCTCTTTCTTTTCACCCTTAGGAAATACTTAAGAATATTAGGAAGTGATGCCTTGAATATCTGAAAATTTAGAAATCATCAAATAAGAACACTTCACCCATACCTTAAGTCTAACCATATCAGCTTTAACTTCGAGGACTCGGAGAAGTACTCGGGAAAGGAATTAGGTAGAGGCTTTTAGTCAGGATAGTTGGTATGAACCAAATTTTTCTCGGGAACCCAACTTAGTAGTTCCACCATCCTTAATCACCTAATTCAACTTATTACCACCAGTAGAAGGAAACCTTAGCCATGACTCTTCTAAGGGAGAGGAACCTTAATCAAGAAAGTTAAGAATTCTAGTATAGATTACGTAAGGTAGTGTACATTTACCTACAACTCAGGTAAGGACAGGAAGTTCACAATTAAGCCATATTAAGGGTAGTCCTGTAGAAAGGAGTTAGAAATCACCTGAGAGAATTGTTAGAGAGAAAGTGAGTGAACCTAATACCTTAGTTAAAGATAACAAAGTAGCGGGAATAACATAGACTTTTAGAATTTAATAGAAAAGGGGAGGAAACTATAATTGAGGTCTTAATGGGAAGTGAATAGAATAAGTAGATTAGTAGACAACTCTAGAGTTAACCAGGAATTTATCAAGTAGCGGTAGATGTTCTCCCAGCCACCCAAATACTTAGCCTTCTCTATGAATTCCATGAGGGAAAAACAAATTAGTTTAGATATCAGGATGTAGGTTTGGTAACTCCAAGAGAGAAATCAAGATTTTAAACACTGAGAAATATTAGGGAGAGCCTGAACCCTTAAGGGGGTAGTTTTACAGTCAGACCATGAGAATCCGTAGAAGGCACTCAGTACTTGAACCCAACTAAGTTTCACCCAACCTGAAAGTTAGATTTGATTGTGTATAGTTAGGCCTAGTCAGAAGGTTAAGAAAGGATTGAGATATTGTTAGGCACACACACTAGGTTAGAACTCTAAAGCATTTAGAAATCTTTACTTATATGAGGACTAAGGTATGGACGAAATTATGTCACTTTCCTTTTCAGTGAAAACCTAGAACCAAATTAAGTACAAGCCCTGACCGGTAGGGTGAGATAGAGAAATATCCCGGTAAGGGAAAATAGGAGACTACGAGGGTTTACCATGTTCATGCTGTAACCGGTAGGTATTATACCTACGTTTATGGCATGAGTGTTGTTAGGATTCCGTTATTTTATTAGAAGAATGAGTGACCTTCCTCTCACTTATGTGCGATGTTTGTTTATGTGATTATGTGAACTTAATTCCTCGAACATGACGTGAGCGTTGGATTATTTAGCCAACACAAACTTAGTGATTCGAGGGATTGAGTAATTATGTGTGCATGACTTATAGTTAGTAATACAGTAGAGCTTAGAATATAAACATGTAAATCACTTGGAATTTTCTCAAACCTAGCTAGATCAGTAAGAACATAAGACTTGAAACCAACCGGTAGTTAATGGGTTTGGGTATGGAATTAGGATCCTTACTTAGTTGTTGTGTGAAATCTTTTCCTATGATTAGATTTTATCAAGGGTGTTGTCTAACCAAGCCAGTCAAGTATACTCAAATAGAGTAGAAAGTCTCTTCATGTGTCTCTCGTGAGAATGCATGAAAGGAGTTTGTTAAAGAAGTTCAGGAACCTAAGTTTAGGAGTAACTATTGGGGAGCATAGTGTCAGACTTCATAGTATCGCATTCACCAGTGAGCTAAGAGCTCTAATTAGAGAGGCTCAAAGTTTGGACTCTAGCCTCCAAGAGGGAAGGCAACCATAGGGTTTTCTGGATCAGAAGATGGGATAATTCTCTTCCAAGGGAGAGTCAATGTCCCTAAAAGGGGTAACCTCAGACAGCAGGTGTTAGAATAAGCTAATAGAGGTAAGTTTCTTGTACATCCTGACTCTACCAAGATGTATCAGGATGTGGAAAGAAATATAGTAGGTTAGGTTTTTGAGTGTTTAATGTGTCAGCAGGTCTATATAGAACATCGAAACCATTAGGAACCCTTTTACCATTAGTAATCTCTGAGTGGAAGTGGGAGAGTATAGTTAGGAACATTGTGATAGGTTTGCCCCGAGTCCAACCTGTTGGTGATGCCATCTGGGTGAATGAGGACCCACTGGCCAAGCCAGCTCACCTCCTACCAGTTAGGAGTACCTTTTCCTTTAGCAATTAGCAGGCTTGTATGTTAGAGAGATCGTCAGACTCCATGGCATTTCCTCTAACCTCATATCAAATAGGGACTCTAGGTTCACTTTTAGGTTTTAGGATACTCTTCACCAGGTTATGGGAATGAATTCCGGAACTTTTAGTTGAGGTAAATTTAAATTCTGTTTCTTGTACAATTTTGAGGGCAAAATTGCTAGAAGGAGGGTAGAATGTAACATCCCACAAATTAGAAACTTTAAATGACTTATTAGGTTGAGATAAGAGGGTTAAGTATTAGTAATTAAAGGAAAATAAGTTAAGAGATTAAGGTTAAATGAGGAGCTATGATTTAAAACTCAATTATAAGACCAAGTGTTAGCCTTAACCAGAAGTTTTAATAACTCATTAAGTTAGAAATAAGATTATTGTGTTTGGTAATTAGAGGTTGAGTGGGGATTATGGAAATTAACTTATAATTCTATTTCAGGTTAAAATGAAGAGTTTGGGTTTGTAATCGATTACCCGAGAGCTGAATTTTGTGTAATCGATTACGTAATCGATTATCTGAGGGCTGAGTTTTTGGTAATCGATTACCAAGGGTTGTAATCGATTACCAGATTTCCAGAAACGTTTTCTAGTGTAGTTTTTACCTCTGGTAATCGATTACAGCACTATGGTAATCGATTACCAGCTGTTCGGTATAAATACTCGGACATGCAGAATCTGAAGGGAGCTATTTTTTTCTTCTTCCTTCACGCTTTTTAGAGAGAGAGTGTGTGTGGACCTAGTGAGAGAAAGTTGATTTGGGAGCTTGTGAAGGTGTTCGGAGCTAGAATCATCAAGTGAAACACTTCAATCTTCCATCCTACTCTTGATTCCCAAGGATTGGTGAGTATAACTCACACACCCACTTTTCTCTTTGAGTTTGATTTCTCCCCAATGTATGAACCCTACTCTTTAATCCCTCTTCTATATGATTATTGTGGTTAGATTAGTAATGTATGCATGAGATTGAGTAGTTTGGTTAGTATTTTCATGGAAAATCTTAGGGTAGCGAGATTTACGAAAGTAGCGAGATTACGAAATTAACGAAATACTCATTGTATGATCCCTACCCTTCGATTCCCTTCTATATGGTTGAATTGAATAGATTTATGAAGTCTATGCTAAGAATTGAGTAATTTATGCTATGGATTGATTGTAAATCCCTTGGATTTCGAAGTTACGAAAGTTACGAAAGTTTTCGAAATACTTGAAATTCTAGTTTGGGGTTATCAATTCATGTTTACCGGTTTCGACCGTGAGTTAAGAACGCCAGCCTTCGTGCTGTGAGTTAAAACTTTAGTTTTCATTATTGATTCATGTAAGCCGGTTTCGACCGTGAGTTAATTTAAGCCGACCTTTGTGCTGTGAGTTAAGAAAATTCAGTAATTATAAGAAAACTTGACTTCGGTCCAGTAATGGGTGGGATTCGTCCCCGGGAAAGGCGTTTCCCCTAGTCTGAGCTCAGGTCTAACTCCATTTTTAGTAATAAGTTCATGCCTGCTGGGCATAGCAGTGAGTTGCATTATTATTGCATTTTAATGATTTGAGTATTAAGTTCGTGAATATGTTAAGTTAATTATCTTTAATTGATATGAATTTGAGTATGATATTTAACTTCATATTAGTTAGTTAAGTTGATCTTCCCCACACTTTATGCATGTTTAGTTATACTCGCTGAGATTATTATCTCACCCCACGTTTCGGGGATTTATTTTAGTTGTGCAGGAAATTCCAAGTGATATGACGGAAAAAGGTGTTGAAGGAGCTGAGTTTTATTCCGTAATGGAAGTTTTTTGTAATAAAAATTAGTTTAATTGTATTTGTGGATAATTGACCTAATGATGTATAAACGCATGATCATGTTTTTAGCCATGGAGGCTCAATTATGAGTTTTACAGTATTCATGTTATTAGATTGTACTGGTTTTGCTGAGTTTCAAGTTAACCTTGGATTTGGTAACATCCGGTTTTTAGGGGAGACTCTGCCGGATTTCCGGTATGAGTTCATTGAACCACACTTCTTCAAGTGTGGATTCTTCCCTAACATTAAGTAAGATTTACTATTATTTAGAGATATTGATGTTGTAATGTAATTGCTTAAACTAATCGTTGGATAGTTTTAAGCGAATGTTTGACGATATTGAAAATTTAACGTAATGATTTCAAGAACTTCGGGAATAGTGTCTCCAACGGGCATTAATTCTGAGTTCAGAAATTAGGGCGTTACACTTTCCTTTTTCTTATGCAGAGATTTGTCAGTGACATGTGATCATTTTAGAGGACTTCATAGTATGTTTATATTTGACTACAACTCTTTGGAAGCTTAGGAAGTCATGATTTTCCAGCAAAGAGCTTCTTCTTCACTTTTCACAAAAGTGAATCTTCCTTCTAATATGTCACAACTTGATCTGAGTCTGGAATTTTGGTTATAAGGGATAAATTGAATTTATTCCAATTATCTTTATGTCCAGACTCCCCTTTCTTGCTCTTTGGATTTCTTCTTGAATTTCCTATCAAGTTTCTTCTATAGAAATGAATTTTCTGCAGCTTTGCTGTAACTGCTTCTTCTGCAGCATGCAGAAATTCTGTTTCTTCTTCTGGAAGTGTGGGAACTTGTTCAATGCTTCTTCTCCAATTACTTTGTTTTCATTAGTAACACTTGGAATGAATATTCTTGAATTGATTAAGTGTTCTTTCATATTCAGAAGGTGCCATGTTTCATGAAATGCTCCTTCTCATGCTTCTAGTGGTCTTGAATGATCCTTCTAAAGCTTCAACTTTGCTTCTGAAGCTTGATACAACTCGGTTTAATATTCATGGGATCTTAGATGAACTGTCTTGACCTTCTTGAAGCTAAGAAGCTACTTCTTGAACTTGTTTCATCACTTTTGACATGAAGCTCTATGTGACATGCTTCTAGACACATATTCTGATGTTAAATGATGTTTATGATCTTTGCACCTTCTGTAACATCCTGAATTTTATTAAGTAAAATAAAATTAAGGATAATTAACAGAGTAGAAGAAATAAATAAATAAGTAAATAATATTAATAAAATTAATATATTTAACGAGTAAGGGTTATCTAATAAGAATTAATAAAAGTAATAAATAGGATAAGTGGGTAGAGGATGGGCCCAAGCCCATTAAGCGTATAAGTATTCAAATAAGGAAAGGGTACCAATTCACCTAAATCCTTATTTTTCAAATCGTCGGAGAGCGAAGAGCCAAGGAGGGGAGAAACTACATATCAAGAGGAGATTGCTGAGTGATCGAGAATCAAGAACCAAGAATCAAGATTGTTGCAGTTCGATCTTCACTCCAAGGTAACGGGGGGAAAAGGGTGTTCCTTGTATGTGCATGTAAGGGGTGTTTGGGTAGTGAGGGCAACCATGAGACCCTCTAAAGGCTCTAAATTCGTATGGATGAATGCATAATTAAGAATGAATGATATAATCTGTTGATTTATGGTGATTGTATGTCTATTGATGACTTATTGAATGAGAATAAAGATGATATTGAGAATAATTGAAAAGGGGGTGATTAGGGATTGAGAAATTGGGGTTTTGATGAATTGAGGGTATAATATGTAATTGATTGTTGATTTACGGAGTAATTGATGTTAATAATGATTATGCATGATGTTTAGACGAAAGAGATTGATTAGGGATTGATTGGATGGGTTTAGAGAGGTGAGAAATCGTGAAATCTGCGATCTGCGATCTGCGTCGCGGGTAATCGATTACCAGATGTGGTAATCGATTACCAGAGTGTTCTGGGTAACCCAGAAGCACTGTGTGCTTGCTGGTAATCGATTACATGGGTGCTGTAATCGATTACCAGAGTGTTTGGTTGCAGGTAATCGATTACATGGTGGTTGTAATCGATTACCAGAGACCTTGTTTGCAGGTAATCGATTACTGGAGATTGGTAATCGATTACCAGAGTGGATTTTGAGATCCTAAGTGAATTGATGATGATGTATGAGATGTGTGATGATTAATGTTGTTGATGATAATGTTATGTTGTTGAGGATGATGCATTTAATCTCATGTTGAGTGATCATACGTTGAGCATGTGAGTGGTGGTACTCGGATTGCATGAGCCTAGAGAGAGGCGAGTGTAATTCGGGGAGTTGCTAATGATGAATAATTACATGTTGCATATAATTGTGGTGAATTTGTTGTTGTACTCGGTTACATGAGCCTAGAGAGAGGCGAGTGTAACTCGGGGAGAGTTTGTACTCGGTTACATGAGCCTAGAGAGAGGCGAGTGAAACTCGGGGAGAGTTTGTACTCGGTTACATGAGCCTAGAGAGAGGCGAGTGTAACTCGGGGAGAGTTTTTACTCAGGATGCATGAGCCTAGAGAGAGGCGAGTGTAACTCGGGGAGAGTTTGTACTCGGGATGCATGAGCCTAGTGAGAGGCGAGTGTAACTCGGGGAGAGTTTGTACTCGGGATGCATGAGCCTAGTGAGAGGCGAGTGTAACTCGGGGAGAGTTTGTACTCGGGATGCATGAGCCTAGTGAGAGGCGAGTGTAACTCGGGGAGAGTTTGTACCAAGGAGCATAAGCCTAGAGAGAGGCGAGTGCGACTTGGGAGAGTTGTACCGAGGAGCATAAGCCTAGAGAAGGGCGAGTGCGACTTGGGAGAGTTGGTACCGAGGAGCATAAGCCTAGAGAGGGGCGAGTGCAACTCGGGAGAGTATTGATGAGGATTATGAGATTGGTGATGTTGATGAGTTTGGGTGTATGTGATGATGGATGAATATGTGTTATAAATGATGATGAAATGAGTTATAGGATGATGGATGAATCTGTGTTATATATGATGATGTAAATGAGTTATATGATGATGTTATGAGTATAATGATGAAATGAGTATATTGTGTTGAGAATAGAGTATGTGCTTTCTTTGGTGAACGACGTAGTGAGATTTATATGATGATATTGATGAGCTGTTAAGTGAGTTCATAGATAATTGTTATTTGATGGATTACTTGTTGTGTGGGTACGTGGTGTGGTTAATGATGATATTGATTATATGTGGGTGAGGATAGGGTAGCCTCCTATGTGTATATATGAGTTAAAGCTCTTTCCTCACTGTTACTGTTGTTGTTTCAGGTGATGGTGATGACACCTTTGGTGTCGAGTTTAATTAAAGGGAGTGTTGCTCTGGTACATGTGACATCAGGGCATATTGTTGGGGTGTTCTTTATGTTTTTTTTAGTTAGGAATATTTTTTATAAACCCTTTTGGAAGCTTTGAACGGCAAGTAGGAAGTTTAATTATTTTATTTTAGAGATTCCGCTGCTTAAGTATTCGAGTACATTTGAATTCTATTTTTATTCTTTTATTCTTTCGAAATAATGAGGTTTTCGAATAAAGAGTTATGTGAACCTTTTTACCCAATGTGAACTTGTTATATTTTCGAAAGTCTTCCGCTACGTTATTATATAAGTGTTGGGGTAGAAGGGTGTCACACCTTCCTTCTGTAACTTTTCCTGTATTCTTTCAAGCATTCTCAAGTGAAAGCATTAGTAACAAAGTATTCAGAAAACTTAGAATATTGTTGTGAAAGTTTGTTGTCATTAAAACCTTTGCTCAAGAGGGTCTTGGACCTTACAATCTCCCCCTTTTTGATGATGACAAACTTTCATGAACAAATTTTAAGTTTTCTGAATAAGGGAAATAATAATAAAGTGATTTAACAATATAGAATTGAATCTCCCCCTGAGTTTGTGCCATTTATAACATTCAGATCACAAAAATGGGATTTAATAATAAAGAATAATTTCTCCCCTGAATTTGTGCCATTCAGATAGAAATTTGTTATGACTGAATCTTTATATTCTTCTCCCCCTTTTGTCATCCATCACAATGAGCATGAAAATGATAGGAAAGAATAAGTTCTCAGCCTAGGCTACTTAAAATATGATGAATTTATCTAAATAAGATCAAGTAGCAGTCTTTTATATATCTTAAGATCAAGTAGGCATTGGTAGAACATGAGAAGCACTTGCTTGATACCACACAATCCTTACTTCCTTCTCTTTCATATTACACAATCTTAAGCTAACTTTTCTCATTAGTAAGATGTTAAAGATAAGATCCCTTTATCCAAACTAAGTTGAATCATCAAGAATAGGGGCTTGCATCTTATCATAAAATAATGGGATATAAGAATAAAAGAGGCATGGAACTGGTTTACCAGCTTGCTGATGTGGCCATTACCATAACAGCTGACGTGGAAATCTTCTTCTTCTTCAACCCTATTTTCGTGACCTAAAATATACAGTTTGTCATTTTTAGGTCGTTGCCTATTCTTCCATCTCTTAACAATCTAAAACTCCATTGTTACACATCTGAGCTAGGTAAATCTCACCTCAATCAAAGACCGCACTTGCTATCAGAAAAGTAAATCCCTTTCACTTTGTTATCATTATCAGCACCCTCATCATCACCATCCCCAACATCATTCTCATAATTATGTGACATTAGATTTATCAATTAACAAGTTTAATAATTTATTAAATTACATAACAAATGGAAAAATATTTTTTCAAACCTAAAAAATGAAAAATGAATTAAACTTTTCGGATAAACCCCCCCTCTATTGTTCACCATCTCTTATGAACCATCATTTCAGTTGTCCTAAATCTCAACGTGTTCTATTTAATGTGCTTGTTGCCACGGAGTGTGGGAGGCACTTACCGAGGGTGGTATGGGTGATGTAGAAGGAGATAATAGGGATGAGGCTGTAAATGAAGGTAACATTAGCTAGGGTGTTGAGAGTGAGAATGTCATATAAACTTATTCACTAATAGACACATCAACAAGATTAACAAAAACCCTAACGGCAAGGACTATTTTGAAAAAGAATATTTTTTTAGGAAAAAAAAATTAGGGGGACTGTAACATTCCAATAATTAAGATTAGTTATATATGAGACTGTAGGGTAATGATTCTAAGAGCAACAATAAGAAAAGATCAAAGAAAAGATAAGAGGAAGGATTAAGATTAAAAAACTAAGACATTAAGTTTTAGCATTCTCGCTCAATCGAGAAAGGACTCGCTTGAGCGAGTTATGCAGTAAAAATGTGAAAATGAGATTCTGCATATCACGCTTGAGAGAGAACAAACTCGCTCAAGCGAGAAACAGGGTAGTTTTGGGGGCTCTCTGGACGTTTTTCGCCTGAGCGAGAAGGGACTCGTTTAAGCGAGAAACTTCCAGAGAGGGGGTAATTTCAAGCTCTAAGTAGATCCTATGAGGGGTAGGTACCTATCCCAACTACCCTTCTCCTCTAGCACACAAGCTCTAAGTAGATCCTTTAGGGTTTGGTTGGTCCTCTCAGACTGACCGTCAGTCCGAGGGTGGTAAGCGGTACTAAACCTAAGTTTAGTCCCGAAAGCCTGGTGGAGCGCACTCCAAAACCTAGAGGTGAACCTAGAGTCTCTATCTGATATGATGCTAGAGGGAATGCCATGGAGCCTAACTATCTCCTTGACATAAAGGTCTTCTAACTTATTCAGGGAATATGTATTCCTAATTGGTAGGAAATGGGCCGACTTCGTCAGCCGGTCCACAATGAACCAGATGGCATCAAATCCTGCTTGGACTCGAGGTAATCCTACCACAAAGTCCATGGCTATACTCTCCTACTTCCACTCGGAAATCTCCAAGGGTAAAAGGGTTCCTAATGGTTTCTGATGCTTAATTTTAACCTGTTGGCATACTAAACACCTAGAGACAAACTTTGCTATCTCCCTTTTCATGCTATCCCACCAGAACATCCTCTTCAAGTCCTTATACATCTTGGTAGTGTCATGATGTATTGAGAACTTGACCCTATGGGCCTCCTCTAGAATTTGTTGCCTGAGACTACCCCCTTAGGGACACAGACTCTTCCTTGGAAGAGAATCATCCCATCCCCCGACTCGGAAAAACCTGGCTTCCCTTTCCTATCTTGGAGGTCTGGGTCCGAACCTTGTGCCTCTCTAATTAGAGCTCTGAGCTCGTTAGTGACTTCTAACCTGTAGAGTCTTAGACTACCCTCTCCGACCTCAATATTAAGGCTTAAGTTTCTAAACTCCTCTAACAAACTCATCTCATGCACCATCATTGAGGATACATGGAGGGACTTCCTACTGAGGGCATCGACCACTACATTGGCCATGCCCGGGTGGTACTTCATCTCAAAATCGTAATCCTTAAGAAACTCCATCCACCTTCTCTATCTCATGTTGAGTTCTTTCTGATCAAAGAGGTATTTCAAGCTCTTATGATCACTAAAGACCTCAAACTTCACACCGTAGAGGTAATGCCTCCAAATTTTGAGGTCAAAAACCACAACCGCTAATTCTAAGTCGTGGGTGGGGTAATTCTCTTCATGGGGTCTCAACTGCCTAGAGGCATAGGCCACTACTCTCCATGGGTGGGGTAATTCTAAGTCGTGGGTGGGGTAATTCTCTGATACCAAAATGTAACATCCTAATTTCTAATCCGAGGATTCAGTACGTTGGAAACTAAATCCCGAATTTTTGAAATTAATTCGTGCCATTTAGATATCGGAAAAGAACAATCATATAATTTAAGCTGCCAACGATTACTCAAATAATATATGATTACAAATACTGGATACATAACTCAAAAGGGCCTCATGGCTATAAACATCCAATACATAATCTCAAGTTAAGGATACCACATACATGTGTCCTAACAAAGGGAACCAAGGAATAACATGTACGGTCATATCCTCCCAAAATATACACTTAATACATCAAAATACAACCCTCAGAACATAACAAGTCTAAATAAGATTCCTGTAATCCACAACAACATATAACATCCACTCCAAGCTCCTAGCTCATGGGCCTGTGCATGGGGGTACCTGCGCATCTAGGGATGTAAAAAAAACCGTACTCGTGGGTATCCGTGGATATACCCGCAATGGGTACCCGCATATTTATATAATGGGTGGGGACGGATATTATACTACCCGCCCCGCGGGTACCCGCATACTTATTAAAACATACTTTTCTATTAAATATATTTGAATATTAGGATTTTTATTATTTTATGATGAGATATAATTTATTTTATATTATTTTATGATGATATTTTTAATATATTAACACATAATGGTATTATATAATGATTATTTATATATATAGTATGATATTATAATATATTATATAGCATTTTCTCTCTTTTTTCTTTATAAAATTTAATTTTTTAAACATTAATGGATACCCGTGAATACCCGCGGATACCCGTTACCCGCATGGGTACCCGTTAATTTTAACGGGTATCTATACGGGTAGGCACTACCCGCCCCCGCCCCGTTGACATCCCTATGCGCATCTAGAATATGGTCCACGAAATGTGTGGTGAGACAGAATGTCTCTGTGAATATAACCATGCAACATGCTATGTGGGGATATACAAGCAAATGATGCACAAGAACAATAAAGACATTGTAAAAATTAATAACTCCACATAATCTTATACATAAACATGAATGCACATAACCGACATAACCCAGTCGGTGGGTTCTTTTCGCTTAAATAACTGTGTGGCTAGACCTAAGCTCAGACTACAAGGAACGTCTCCCTTGGGTACTAATCACCACCACTGGGTACTAATCACCCTTAATCTCTGGGTACTAATCACCCTTATTAATTGGGTACTAATCCTCCAAGTCTTAAATCTTTAACTGAATCTCATTCTGGTTATTCTTAGATTTGACTGGGCCGAAGCCAAAACTGTTTTACAAGTCAATAGCTTGGCCAAAAGGCCATAAACAGGATGCTCAACTCCATGGGTGTAAGAAGTCATGCAATAATAACATACATTATAGAGGGAAAAATCCTAACTTGGGGAACATCCCCTTGTACATATTCTCACACCATAATACCAATACTCAATGTAACAATAACAAATATAATCTCATAATTACAAACATTCATGAGAGGTAAAGAAAGGGAATAGGAGAAAGGGGTGCATACAAGAGAAAATCAACTAAATGAGTGTGAGTGTGTGAGTTATACTCACTCGGGAGCTACAATGGAGAAGGGAAAAGGGATTGGAGGAGATTGGGTGGAGGAATTCTTGACTTGGTAAGCTTCCTTCTTGCTCCTAGGCTTCTTTCTCTCTCTAGAATCTCTTCCTCTCTCTAAGTTGATAAAAGAAGAAGATGAAGTAAATGAATTTTGTGCCCTAATTAAGGTTTTTAAACCTGAAAGTGGGTTCTCGCTCAAGCGAGATATTCTCGCTTGAGCGAGAGGGTCGGGACATAACTTTCCCTTCGCATTCTCGCTCGAGCGAGAGGCTTCTCGCTTGGGCGAGAATGGACCAAAAATTACCCCAACTCGGGAAGTTTCTCGGTTAAGCGAGCCCCTTCTCGCTCAGGCGAAAAACGTCCAGAGAGCCCCCCAAAACTACCTTGTTTCTCGCTTGAGCGAGTCTGTTCTCGCTCAAGCGAGATATGCAGAATCTCGTTTTCACATTTTTACTACATAACTCTCTCAAGCGAGTCCTTTCTAGCTTGAGCGAGAATGCTAAAACTTAATGTCTTAGTTTTTTACTCTTAATCCTTCCTCTTATCTTTTCTTTGCTCTTTCCTTATTGTTACTCTTAGAATCATTACCCTACAGTCTCATATTTATAACTAATCTTAATTATTGGGATGTTATAGTCCCCCTAATTTTTTTTAGTTTTTCGTCCTAAAAAATTATTCTTTTTCAAAATAGTCCTCACCGTTAGAGTTTCTGTTAATATTGTTGATGTGTCTGTTAGTGAATAAGTTTATATGACATTCTCACTCTCAACACCCTGACTAATGTTACCCTCATTTACAGCCTCATCCCTATTATCTCCTTCTACATCACCCATACCACCCTCGATAAGTGCCTCCCACACTCCGTGACAACAAGCACATTAAATAGAACAAGTCGAGATTTAGGACAATTGAAATGATGGTTCATAAGAGATGGTGAACAATAGAGGGAGGTTTATCCAAAAAGTTTAATTCATTTTTCATTTTTTAGGTTTGAAAAAATATTTTTCCATTTGTTATGTAATTTAATAAATTATTAAACTTGTTAATTGATAAATCTAATGTCACGTAATTATAAGAATGATGTTGGGGATGGTGATGATGAGGGTGCTGATAATGATAACAAAGTGAAAGGGATTTACTTTACTGATAGCAAGTGCGGTCTTTGATTGAGGTGAGATTTATCTAGCTCAGATGTGTAACAATGGAGTTTTAGATTGTTAAGAGCTGGAAGAATAGGCAACGACCTAAAAATGACAAACTGTATATTTTAGGTCACGGAAATAAGGTTGAAGAAGAAGAAGATTGCCACATCAGCTGTTATGGTAATGGCCACATCAGCAAGCTGTTAAACTAGTCCAACGGCGATGACTATTTTGAAAAATAATAATTTTATGAGGATGAAAAACTAAAAAAAATTAGGGGGACGAAAATGAAAACGAGTGTATTTTGGAGGGACTTAAAACATATTTAAGCCTATCTTTAATTTTGAATATAACCTTATCTTCTTTAAATAATGAATTATAACAAGAAAAGAAATAAGGAAAAAAAATAAAATTTAGATTATTTTAAAATATATTTAAATATAAAAAGATATGTATATAGTAAGTGAAAGAATTGTAATAAGGTAATATTATTAGATCTACAAAATATTCAGGAGTGTTAAATTATAAGGTGATAAAATATTTTATATAAGTCTCAATTAATAAAAATAAATAAAAACTTTTTAGGCGGTCATGTCCTATTAGCACCTTAGCCTACACCTTATGGTAATCCAAAATGCTCTAATTAATGACCAATATTTATACACCTTAGAGTGATTCTCTTTTTTAATCCGGCTTTAACCTGGAACATTCACGTACCATTCGAACTAGTTACCCATTGATTTTTTCCTACAGATTGATGAATCTTATTCTAAACCGAGTTGATCATATATATAAATCCGAAGGTTGTGTAGCATTCTAAGACACTGCATAGAAGAATATTATTTGTTGCATAGAGAGCATAAGATATTGCAACCACTTCCTATTGTGAGGATAGACATATAAAATATCAACAATGGACTTGTCAGTTTCTCTTTTGTCCAAGGAGAAGTCCCCAAGTTGAGGGCTAGCCTTTAGCATGAATCCAATATTTGTTTGGAGGATCTTCCTAAGATTTTCCTTGCAATGTTCATCATCAACCACTAAAGAACAAGCAAAGCCCGTGCTTGTATTTGACAATGATACCCGTAATAGGAAGCACTAACATTTTTTACTCTACAAAGAGACAATATTGGATATAGAGGGCTCTGCATATTCCTCTGCTACACCCTGAAGAATGACAAATTAGAGGTGACAAAATCAACCACTTCTTTTGTCCATTCTGGGGAAACTCTTCAAGACAAGAGCTTCAATTCAACTAACTCTTCTCTATAAACCCCTCATCACAGACACTGTAGAGCTTTGCAATTAGCCGAGGAACATTAGGACCTTCGGTTTCGTTGCTTTTAGAGGCCTTTTGGCCTTACCAAGAAAGCCAGCTATTCATAATTTGAAGTTGGTGTGTGCTTGATCAGTTTCCAAGGTGCAACTTATGGACTCAGGTATACTTTTTTGCTACATTTTCTTGTTTCTTTTATTCTTCAAGAATTTCATGGCTAAAGAAAATGTTGTATTATTAACTAAAAGGAGAGAACATTAGAATTTTAAACTGTTCGTATGCATCACTTGATTTTCTCAGGAAATGATTGTTGTTAAAAATTTGAGCCCTTCAAAAAATCTAATTCAGAGCTAAACATGGTGAGAAGTTTGTGAAATTTTGTTAGTATAAATAGTAAACTAAATTCCCCCAAAAAAGCACAAAAACTATGCTTGGTACCTGATAAGTTGAGATAGCAATGTTGGCCATCCAAAGGACTGCATAATTTTTTAGATATTTTTATCATTACTTTAGAGATATTTACTTTATAGTAATCAGTTGAAATCAACCTATGGAAAGGGAAGCAAAAGTTGCTACCACCACAGACATCACTAACTATCTGACCAAATCTAAAACAATTAACCAGACTTTGAACTTAGGCACATGATGAGTTGATCAGTTACTCAAAATGAGATATCTCATCATTATTATTGTTTACCTTTTTATATATGAACATGTTTGGTTCCAACATATGGATGCTTGAGTGGAATGAACATCTTTTGTCTTACTTATGCTAATTCAGATGTTATGGACTAGGTTCACCATACCAGTGGATGAGGGAGCTAAGATGGGACTCTCAGGGCTTAAATCCAATAAGCCTTCTTATTGAGTGTGCTAAATGTGTTGCATCTGGAAGCATCAAGAATGCAGATATTGGACTTGAGTATATTTCTCAGATTTCATCTCCTGATGGTGATGCAGTGCAAAGGATGGTCACTTATTTCAGTAAAGCACTTGGATACAGGATAGTCAAACATTTGCCTGGTGTATATAAAGCTCTCAATTCCTCAAAAACATCATTGTCTTCAGAAGATATCCTTATTCAGAAATACTTCTATGAATTGTGTCCCTTTTTGAAGTTTTCATACCTGATCACAAATCAAGCCATTATAGAAGCTATGGAATGTGAAAAGGTGGTTCACATTATTGACCTTCATTGTTCTGAGCCAGCTCAATGGATAAATCTTCTGCTAACATTAAAGGACCGTCCGGGAGGCCCACCCCATCTCAAAATTACAGGCATTCATGAAAAGAAGGAGGTTTTAGACCAAATGAGCTTTCATTTGACAACTGAAGCTGGGAATTTAGATTTCCCTTTACAGTTCAATCCAATTGTTAGCAAACTTGAAGATGTTGATTTTGAAAACTTGCCTGTCAAGACTGGAGAAGCTCTTGCAATTACTTCAGTTCTTCAGCTGCATTCTCTTCTTGCCACTGATGATGAAATGGTTGGGAGGATCTCACCAGCAGCAGCAGCATCAATGAATCTGCAGAGAGCAGTGCATATGGGCCAAAGGACTTTTGCAGAATGGCTTGAGAGAGATATGATCAATGCATATATCTTAAGTCCTGATTCTGCATTATCACCTCTTTCTTTAGGTGCTTCACCTAAGATGGGGATCTTTCTTAATGCTATGAGAAAACTCCAACCAAAACTGATGGTGATTACTGAACAGGAATCAAATCTAAATGGTTCTAATTTAATGGAGAGAATTGACAGAGCATTGTACTTTTACAGTGCACTGTTTGACTGCTTGGACTCTACTGTTATGAGAACATCAGTAGAGAGACAAAACTTGAGAGCATGCTTCTTGGGGAGCAAATAAAGAACATCATTGCTTGTGAGGGAGTTGATAGAAAGGAGAGGCATGAGAAACTTGAGAAATGGATTCGAAGGCTTGAAATGGCTGGCTTTATGAAGGTACCTTTGAGCTACAATGGGAGGATAGAAGCAAAGAATCTGTTGCAGAGATATGGTCATAAATACAAGTTTAGAGAAGAAAATGATTGTTTGCTTGTCTGTTGGAGTGATAGACCACTATTTTCTGTATCAGCCTGGAGTTTTAGGAGATGAATGTTCATTTATAGCCCTGGATTTCAGGAGATACAAAATGAAATAATCAACAAGTCAAGGAAATGAATGGATTTTTACTTTCATATTTCTTTCTTTTCTAACTTTTGTTTCTATGTATAAAGGATTTTTTTTTTGTTCTCCAGAGCTGCTGAGTGTTTTAAAGAAGTCAAGCAACATATCCATCTTGTACTGTTGTTAATGTTAATATAAATTCATTTCTGTACAACATATTTCATTTTTAATTCCCACATGTGTTGAAAAGAAATAAACTTTTTAGATGTCATTGCTATTGGTTTGTATCTCTTTCATCAAATTGGTGCTCATTAGTTTTTATTAAAATGAAGCACTGCATTTTTCTTACTCAAGCTTTGTTGGATCTCCAACTTCAGTTGTATTAATACATAGCATTGGCCATAAAACTCATGTTCATTTACACAAAGCAAAGGAGGTTGTATATCAACAAAAACTGTAACTGAGAATCTGGGATATAGTTATGCCAAAGGCATGCTTGAGTATGCTAACACAGAGAAAAGAAAAGCATTTCATGGACCGGCCTAGTAGTTGGGGATTTGGGTAGTTTAACATGAGATTCTAGATTTAGTGCCCGTTTGTTTTAGATTTTGCAACAGTCAGAATCAATTCTGCATAATTGATTTTAAATCACTTCCGTCCAACGTACTTCGTAAAACGTGCATCATCCATCTCAACCATTCATTTCTAGAATCAATTCTACTCAACTGTAAACCAAACGGACCCTTAGAGTATGTTTGGCAAGGCCAATAAGCTAGCTACTAGCTTATTTGACTAGCTTATAAGCTAGTTTGACCAACATAAAAGTGTTTGGTAAGGTACTTCAAAGTAGCTTATTTTAGGAGCTTCTAGCTTATAAGCTACAAGCTACCTCACCTAGCTTCTAGCTTGTAGCTTGTAACTTATTTAATTTTCTTTCATCACCATCCCTTATATTTTAATAGATTTCATTTATTATCCTTAATTTCTTTTTACCTATTTTCAATTGTAGTGATAAAAAACTTTCAATTTCTTTTTAATTATTATTACCTATATAATAATTAATTTAAAAAAATTCAAATTAATTAAATTGCTATTTTCTTTTCATTACTTTATGAAATTATTTTTATATTATACTATTTATTTTATTAATTTTACTATTTATTTTAATTTTTAATTAAATATTTTGTCACTAAAAGGTTTAATAGGAATTTAATTATTTTTAAAAAAATCTAAAATTATAATTAAATAATAATATATTTTTGTCTTAAAAAAATAGAATTAATAAAATTTATGCAATTATGTCTCTTTATGTCATTTCACATTTACCAACTAGCTTATCAGCTAGTTTTACCAAACACTTCTAATTTAATAAGTTAGCTTATCAGCTCGGTCTTGGAGCTTATAAGCTAGGAGCTTATCAGTTAACAGTTAGCTTATCAGCTAGAAGCTAGCTTATCATCTAGTTTTGCCAAACACATCCTTAAACCTCATTATTTTCCTTATCCAACAAAAAAATATTAACCTAATAATGAATACAGTCCCAACTTTCCCTAATAATGCTCTAAAATGATCATTATTATTACCTATATATTATTAATTCTGTCCAGCTGGAAGATTGCAAGAGTCACATGACATACTCTCTTGATTGGTTTCTCGCTTTAGCTGTTATTGTATTTATTTATGTTGGAACAAATTTTTCTTTTTCAACTTTTATATGGGTGGGCAGCTCCTAGTTATTATCTAAGACCTCACTTTTTGGGATTGAGTTAGGGGAGGAACAAAATCTAATATTGTATCAAAGCTTATATATTATTAAATGGCCTTATTATTGATAAAAAATTACCTTATTTTTAGTTAATGTGGAATTTTAATACACATCTCTCACGCCTAAGGTTGGACATTTAAAGAGTCAAGTTTTGCAGGACTAGACATCTACGAGTGATGGCTCAATAACAATAGATCTAAAATAGGCTATGATACTATCTTAGATTTTGGACTTGGGCCTAACTCAACTCCACAAGCTAGCTTTTGGGGTTGAGCTAGGCCCGGTCCAAAATCTAATACTCATCTTAGATTTTGGACTTGGGTCTAACTCAACTCCACAAGCTAGCTTTTGGGGTTGAGCTAGGCCCGGTCCAAAATCTAATACTCCCTCCGTCCCTATTTACAAGACCCCTTCTAGAAGAATTGGGTGTCCCTTAATATAAGACCCTTTGCAAATTTTCAGGTAAAACAATAATTTTTTCCATACTTGCCCTTCATTAATATTCAACTCTTTTTATTCCCTATATATTGATAAGTGTGATAATTAATGAAGTTTTACCTACATGCCCAATTACACCATTGAAAAGTGACTTTTGGAGTCTTCCATTATGTCACAATTAATGTCTCTAAAATATAGTGACTTTTTTAAATAGGGGTATATTTGGAATGCTATAATTGTTTTTAAAAGATCAATGCATTAACTAACTTTTCTTAAACTGTGTGAAACGGTTGAGAGAGTCTTATAATAAGGGACAGAGGGAGTAGTTGTCATTCTCTATGTGGAACCTACTTGGCATCTTAGATTTATCCAATTCACTCCCACATCCATAATCTCTAGTCAGTAGTGAAATACCAGCCAAGGGGTTGGTTGAGTGGAGTATGACAGGATCTTATCCAACAAGTGTTCGAACTTGCACTCATCTCCTTGGGGTGAGATAAATGTAAGCTTTTTTGTAAGTGCTCTTTTAGCCAAATGTTTTTTCTGTTTTGGATTGAGGCATCATAGTTACACCCTAAAAAACTGTTACCAAAGAAAAAAAAAAACAAAAAAGTCACTAGTGAAATACCCATCTTGTTCGTCATTGCAATCTAAAGGACTCTTGTTTTTATGCGGTTCTTCATGCTTTGCTCTCAACGTTGAAGCGTTATATTATGGGAGATTTTCACGTCCAAACCGAAAAGTTACAAAATATTAACCTTGTATTCTCCTCAGCATAGCATTGTTTAGATCGATAGCTGATGACTTGTATTTTAGATCAAAAGGCTCTTCTTCAAATCGCAAGACGACTTTGTTTGAATTTCGTTCCGATATTCTATATGAAACCTATGTTTGTTTCTAAGATAAATATTATATTTATAGGCATATTGTGCTAAAATTATTTAACAGTACTTCTTTATCTGATAGTAAACAGCATATTTTGTTGTATCCACATTTGGCTTTCTCAAGACTTGTCTTTTTCTTTCTCCATAAACTAAGGAGTATGGGAAATATTTTTGTGTCGTCCTCAATTGCAAACAAAAACCTTTCAATCTCCTTTCTCTGAGGCTGCTGCTTTTTATATGAAACTCAAGCCCCAAATAGTAGTTTTAGAAGTTTTTTTATGACTAATGTAGCAATGCTCAATATCACCCATGCTAAGGGTCTTAGATGCACAGAAGGTTATCACTTTGTTTGGACATACTTGGATTGCAGTTAAATTGGACAGATACCCGGTTTGGCCAGTGAAATATCATCCTAAGGAGAGAAGAAACCAAATAAGGTAAAAGGTGTACAAATCAATGGTGACAAGATCAACTCCTAGTATGGTCAAAGGTGTACAAATCAATAGAGCAGCAAGTCGTTCATGACAAGAACTTTAACTTCTATTGGTTCACTTCCCTATAAAACCCAACGCCACATTCTCTTTGGAGTTTCACTATCTCTTATTTTGGGACATTGGATCCTCAAGGGAGTGCTCATCTGAGACTGAGTTTTTAGTTGGATTTAGTAAAGAACTTGAGAGGTTGCTGGTTTCATGGTCATTTAGGTGTACAAGGGCCAACTTATGGACCCAGGTAGTATTCACTCTTCATAGTAGAATATTTAATAGTCTTTCAAGAAAGGTGAGAAAAAAGAATACGTTCCATCAAAGAAGAAAAGAAAGTTGTGTGCCTTTTTTCTTACTAGATTATGAGCCAGTTTAGATGAAACTTCTGCAAAAGTACTTCTAGATGAAAAAAATAGAATAAATTAAAGAAGTCAAATACATTTAACTTCTCCATAAGTTGAAATTAGTCTTTGTAGCTCACATACTCTCCATAAGTTGAAATTAGTCCTTTGACTTTGTTTCTCTATTCTTGTCAACCACCAACTCTCCTAGTAGCTTAAGTTAAGGACCAACTATCTCAAAAGCTTAAACTTTTTGGTAAAGGCTCATAAATGACAGTTATGTCTAACAGTTCTAATTCCTTGTTGCCATGAAGGAAGTTTATTGGGAGATAATTGTTTGAAAACAATGAATGATTACAAAAATTTAATATTTCTCAAGAAGTACTATTTCTGCATGCATTAAAATTGACCTTGCGACATTTCTGAGTTTGCTAAAACCAAGCTAATTATTGTTGAGGATGGAAATGGTTTAGAGGGACAATTAACTTTTGTTACACTCTTTTAAGTCTTTATAGTGTGCTTTACCAGTTTTAGTGATAAAACTGTCTCTTATATTAAGTACACCATACCAGTGGCTCCAAGATATGAATGGGGAGGAAAGGGGCAAATACCTGACCCATATTCTTAACGCCTGTGCTAAGTTTATTGAGTCAGGCAGTATAATGAATGCAGATACTGCACTAGACTATATTGCTCACAGTGCCTCCCTTTGATGGTGATGCAATGCAGCGAGTAGCCACCTATGTCAGTGAAGGGTAGCTTTCCAAATGCTGAAAATTTTGCAAGGTGTACCTGAAGCTTTAAGTTTGCCAAAAACATTGTCAACCTCATAAGAACTACTTGTTAAGAATTTATTCTTTCAGTTGTCAACCTCAGAGGAACTATAGACAGCCCTCCAGTCTGTTAATGTACAGAAGTTGCATCCCATGAAACAACACGATACCAACATGGTTGATTTACAAATAAAAACTGATTGAGGGAATTGAACCCAAAAAATAAGTGATATGTGGAACTGGGGAAGAGTGAAATTAAAACTGTAGATAAAATCCATATTCCCCACCCATTCATTAAAGAACACACATAGAGAAAGTGGAAGGGCCTATGCTACAGATTACAAAATTAATCTTAATATTGATGAAGAATGACTGGATATGAATTCTGAGAAAATGAAGTAGGTGCATCTTATTTTGGGGGAATTGAAAGATTGCTCTGAAGCATAAAGGAGAGATCATGCATCTGTGACATCAACATCTCTACATCATCTTTTGACCCTACTTCAGCAGTGGTAACATCTCTAGAGTTCCCTCTCGTATCCACATCATCCACCCTAAACATGTAACAGAAAGCATAAATTTCTATTCTGAAAGTACAAAATGTCAATCAAAGATAAAATTTTATCTTCAAAAACCACATCAAATAACCAGAGCATCAATGATAAAATCCAAAGCCTAAACATCGTTTAAAGGATGAAGAACTTCCAACTTCTCTAGCCCTTTCCAGGTAGAAGAATAAATACTAGGAACTAGAAGGACCCTTCTTCCTTCCCAAATCTTTTCTCCCTTTTACTTGTAAGAGGTAAATCCTTTTGAGTCATAGCATGCAAATTGCAAAGCTATGAATTATGCCATCAATCAGAATCCTATTCAACTATGTCCATCCAAATAGAACCCTTATTTAAATTGGCTAATACCTAGATGCGTCAGTTTCCTCACAGGACTATGACTGTATAAGTCATCCCTTTAGTTGAATTATACAATTATCACTAAATGTAAACTGAATGATTGAACTCAAACTCCAAAAGGATTCAGAAATACACTCAAAGTCCACCTGATACTCAAAAAGTTTTAGAATTATTATGCATATTTTTCAAGAACAAAATAATGCAACTGACACAATATCAAGGTACCTGTTTGAAGAAGCAGCTGCAAGCTGGTCGTTGGTTGCTGCAGGAGAACTAACTGGATTATTAAACTGTCCTGAAAATAAATCATGCTGTGAAAATCCACTAAAATCCATATCATGTGAGTTGTTTGATGAGCCGAAAAAGTTCATTTCGGAGGACTTTTCAGCAGAAGTCTGATTTACAGTTTGATTCCAAACATTGCTGGAAGGATCTTGTGTGGTGGCCAAGCTTGTAAAGCCATCCCAAACATCAAATGAATCAGCAATAGCATTAGTTGTTACATTATCAGTTGTGTTGTTATTGCTAACTTGCCATTGGTCATCTTGCATCCAGTCAAAACTTTTAACAGAAGAAGCATCAGCACCCTCTGCTGTTTTTGTATCATTAAGACCAGCAGTAATTTCAGATTTCCCAGTCTGGCCAGTTACCTCAGAGTTGGAAACACTACTTGAAGGATTTTGTGAAATGGCAGAGCCAGTAAAATCATTCCATGCATCAAATGAATCGGTAACTTCATTAGTAGTCACAATATCAGTCGCCCTGTCGTTGCTCCCTGGCCATGTGTCATCTTGCATCCAGTCAAAATTATTAGATGAACCAGTAGCAATTTCTGCTGTTTTGGTATCATTAGGATCTTTGGTCAGTTCAAATTTCCCAGTCTGGCCAGTAATCTCAGATTGAGAAACACTACTGGAAGAATATTGCATATTGGCTGAGCCAGTGAAATCGTTCCATGCATCAAATGAATCAGCAGCTTCATTAGTACTGATGTTATCAGTTGTGTTGCTACTTTTATATTGCCATTCGTCATCTTTCATCCACTCAAAATCCCTATTAGAAGAGCTACTAGCATCCTCTTCTGTTTTTCTATCATTAAGATCAGCAGAAAAATCTGATTTTCCAGTCTGGCCAGTTATCTCTGAGCTGGAAATGATACTAGAAGGATCTCGTGTGCTAGCTGAGCCAGTAAAATCATTCCATGCATCAAATGAAACATCAGCTTCATCAGTAGCCACAGCAACAGGTGTCTTGTTATCACACCCTTGCCATTGGTCATCTTGCATCCAGTCCAAATTTCTACTAGAAGAACCACTAGCAGTTTCTGATGTTTTTGCATGATTAGGATCCATGGTCAATTCTGATTTTCCATTCTGGCTATGTACCTCTGAATTTGAAGTTCTCCATCCATCACCCTGAGACCAACCATTTTCAGTGGATGCTGAAGGATTGAAATCATCACTCTTCTTTACACCAACAGAATTGTTCCAGTCTCCAGATACTGTATCTGATTCAACTTTAGAATGATCAGCTGATTTGAACTCTTCATGAACAGGATCAGAACTAGCAGACTTAAAGTTGGCCTCCCAACCAGAAAATGAACCACCACTCAGCTCTTCCGCAGACCCTGCAACCGCTTTCGAAGCTTGGACATTCTGAAACAAACTAAGGTTCTCATTAGCTTGGAAAGTGTCATCTGAAGCAGCACCCACTTGTCTTCCATAAGCCAAATTCTGCTCAGACACGTCGGAATCAGATTCCCTCCGATCAAAAAAACTATCAAGATCAACGCCAGCCAAATTCAATGAACTTTTCCCCGGAAATAATGCCCAATCTGAATTACTTAACCGTGTTATCTCAGCCTCAGAAGGCCATCTTATTTCCAAATCTAGTAGTTCAGATAAGGGAATCTCATCTTTTGATTCACTCCTTCCTCTGTATGATGCATTCTCTTCCACCATTGGTGCCACCATCTCCTGCAAAGCAATGCATGCTGAGTTAATACTACACTACATCAAACCCCATAGGACCAATATATAAATATACATCAAATTAGCAAGGCCGTAAAAAAATTACATTACCATAGTTTTTCATTTTTGCATTACAAAGAAAGGAAAACTGGACAACATTATATCAAAATAACACCTACAATTTCCAACATTAAGGGAAGCACTTGCAAATAACTGAATCAGCAGAATTTAACTATTTATAAAATTAAAAAAAAAAAGAAAAGAAAATAAAAGAAAAGACAATTGTGAAGAAAATGATGAGATTGACATTACCGATCCATCGAGGTTAAGGGATTCGAGTATCCATCGATAGCCAAGAGTGTTCTTGAATTTGATAGGTTCGGGAGGAAGGTCCTTGTGGGGATTTGAGCCGCAAAAGACGCAGATAAAGGACTGTAAGTCGCGTAGGAGCCTGCCATTGCAATTCTTGCATCGAAGGTAAGGCGGTGAAGGATCGAGCTTCGCTATGGTTTCTGTGACGGAAGATAGCTTCGGGAGCGCGAGGTTTTCCTGCTTCTCGGGCTGGTACCAAGAGAGGTTGGCCTTTTTGCGGAGCAGGATCTGTAACTGCTTTATCTGATCCAGTGGCATCTCGAACGCCATTGTTAGGGTTTTGGTTATATTATTAGTTTTGATTTGCAGTGTCTCACGCTTGTTCTTCCCTCGTGGATGAAGCGGTTCAGCGGTGAACAAGAGAGAAACAGTGTTAAATTCGCTTTGTTTGACAAAATACAGAACTAGCACAAAGAAAAAACAAAATTATATCCAAATATATCCATTATTTTTTTACATATCCCGGCATATCGACTTTAGTTATTAACGCTTTCTTTGTGTGTTCAGGAAATATAGAGAAAAAAAAAAAGAAAAGAGAAGTAGAAAAGAGATAGAGAAAATTTTGTGGTTGTTTGATGTGAGAAAAATAGATGAAAAATAAAAGTGAGATATGAAGGTGGGTTATTTAGTTCGAGTGAAGAAATGAAAGAGAAATAGTATAAAAAGTCGATTATGTGGTAAAAAGATCAATTATGTGCACCAAGGTAGTTAAATAATCGATTATGTGGTATAAAAAATCGATTATCTGCACCAATTATATGGTTAGAAATCAATTTTTGCACACTGAAAATCAATTATTCACTCGTGGATCAGTATTTCTCCACTTTTCTCTATAAACCAACTGAAAAATAAAAAATAGTGAAATCCACAACTTCTCTTCACTTCTCCCATATTTCACTCCTTCACCAAACAAGATATCAAACCCATTTCACCCCTATTTCACCACCTTACACCCATTTCCCTCTTATTTCACCCTCATCAAATAGAGGTTAAGCGGTTTTAAAACAGAATTTGGTTCTAAGACCTTACTTTTTGTTGTCATTGTCTATGTGCAACCTACCGGCATCCTAGATTTATCCAATTCATTCACGCACCCATAATAATAGTTTTTTTATTATTTAGGTGAGATAAACATAAATTCCTTTTATGAACGTTCTTTTAGTAGGAGCTTTTCTTTGATTTATACTAGGCTCTATCCCTTCGTCCTAAAATTTCTGTTAAAATAAAAAGTCACTAGTGAAATACCCATCTTGTCCCATCATTGCTTGTAAAAGGACACTTTCTTTTATGTGGTTTTTCATGCTTTGCTCTCTTAGTTGAAGTGTTATATTATGAGAGATTTTCATGTCTAAAGAGAAAAGTTACAAAATATTAACCTTGCATTCTCCTCAGCATAGCATTGTTTAGATCGATAGTTGATGACTTGAATTTTAGATCAAAAGGCTCTTCTTCAAATCACAAGACGACTCTGTTTGAATTTTGTTCCCATATTCTATATGAAACCTATATTTGTTTACTCTAAGATATATATTATATTTATTGGCATATTGTACTAAAAATGTTTCACAGTACTTCTTTATCTAATAGTAATCAGCATATTTTGTTTTATCCATATTTGGTTTTCTCAAGACTTGTCTTATTCTTTTTCCATAAAGTAAGGAGTATGGGAAATAGTTTTGTGTCCTCCTCAATTGCAAACAAAAACCTTTGTTCCAATCTCCTTTCTCTGAGGCTGCTGCCTGCTGCTTTTTATATGAAACTCAAGCCCCAAATAGTAGTTTTAGAAGTTTTATGACTAATGTAGCAATGCTCAATATCACCCATGCTAAGAGTCTTAGATGCAACCAAGGTTATCACTTTGTTTGGACATTCTTGGATTGTAGTTGAATTGGACAGAGCTTAGCCACTGAAATATCATCTTAAGGAGAGAAGAAACCAATAAGGTAAAATGTGTACAAATCAATGGTGACAAGATCAACTCCTTGTATGGTCAAGGTGTACAAATCAATGGAGCAGCAAGTCGTTCATGACAAGAACTTTAACTTCTATTGGTTCACTTACCTATAAAACCCCACACCACATTCCCTATGGAGCTTCACTATCTCTTATTGGGACATTGGATCCTCAAGGAAGTGTTCATGTGAGACTGAGTTTTTAGTTGAATTAGGAACGTAGTAAAGAACTTGAGAGGTTGCTGGTGCGCATGGTTTTTTAGGTGTACAAGGGCCAACTTATGGACCCAGGTAGTATTCACTCTTCATAGTAGAATATTTAATAGTCTTTCAAGAAAGGTGAAAAAAAGAATATATTCCATCAAAGAAGAAAAGAAAGTTGTGTGCCTTTTCTTACTAGATTATGTTGTTAAGACCATAAACCCATTTCCTCCTTTCTGTTTGCTCAATCTTTCAGGTACCACAAGTGTTTTCAGGTACCACAAGTGTTTTATTCCCTCATGTACAACTTTTTTTTTCTTCAGAATTTATGATTTTTTATGCAGTAATAATTATGTGGCAATCTTGAATGAATGGTAGAACAACTTCTCCTTTGACTTTGTTTCTCTATTCTTGTTAACCACCAACTCTCCCAATAGCTTAAGTTTAAAAGACCAACTATCTCAAAAGCTTAAACTTTTGGTTAAAGGCTCATAAATGGCGTTTGTGTCTGACAGTTCTAATTACTTGTTGCCATGAAGGAAGTTTATTGGGAGACATTGCTTGAAAACAATGAATGATTACAACAATTTAATATTTCTCAAAAAGTACTATTTCTGCATGTATTAAATTTGACCTTGCAACATTTCTGAGTTTGTTAAAACCAAGCTAATTATTGTTGAGGGTGGAAATGGTTGAAGAGGGACAATTAACTTTTCTTACACTCTTTTAAGTCTTTATTGTTTGCTTTACCAGTTTTGGTGACAAAGCTATCTCTTATATTAGGTACACCATACCAGTGGCTCAAAGATATGAATGGGGAAGAAAGGGCCAAATACCTGACCCATATTCTTAACGCCTGTTCTAGGTTTATTGAATCAGGCAGCATAATGAATGCAGATACTGCACTAGACTATATTGCTCATAGTGCCTCCCCTGATGGTGATGCAATGCAGCGAGTAGCCACCTATGTCAGTGAAGGGCTAGCTTTCCAAATGCTGAAAAATTTGCAAGGTGTACCTAAAGCTTTAAGTTTGCCAAGAACATTGTCAACCTCAGAGGAACTACTTGCTAGGAATTTATTCTTTCAGTTGTATCCATTTTTAAAGATTGCATATGTGATCACAAGTCATGCCATTGCTGAAGCCATGGAAGGGGAAGAAGTGATCCATATCATTGATCTCAGTGCATCTGACACTGCTCAGTGGATCTGTCTTATGCAGAGATTGAATGAGCGTCAGAAGAAGCTACTACTTCTGAAAATTACAGGAATTCATGAGAACAAGGAAGTTTTAGAGCAAATGGACCTTCACTTGAGAGTTGAAGCTGGGAAGTGCAATTTCAAATTCCAATTCAATTCTATTGTAAGCACTTTGGCAAATCTTGACCTTGGAAGCTTGCCTGTGGTGAAAGGAGAGCCTCTTGCAATCAGTTCAGTACTTCAGCTGCACTCACTTCTGGCCACTGATGATCCAATGGTGTGCAGCACTAGCAGGAACACCCCATCAGAACCTATGAATCAAAAGACTTTTGGAGAGGTGCTTGGGAAACAAAATTTCAACCTGGGTCCTGATTCATCACTGTTACAACTTTCTATGTGTGGTTCTTCACAAAAGATGGGGTGTTTTCTAGATGGCCTGAGTAAACTCCAACCTAGACTGGTGGTGATTACTGAACAAGAATCCAATGTTAATGGTTCTTCTTTGACAGAAAGGGTTGACAAAGCAGTGGACTTTTATGTTTCCATGTTCAATTGCTTGGAATCAACTGTTGCAATGTTCAATTGCTTGGAATTAACTGATTCAGAAACAGTGGTAAAGAGAAACATACTGGAGAGGACTCTACTAGGGGAGGAAATAAAGAACATTGTTGCATGTGAAGGAGTTGAGAGAAAGGAGAGGCATGAGAAACTTGAGACTTGGATCCCAAGGCTTGAATTTGCTGGGTTTGTGAGGGTACCTATCAGTTATGATTGGATGATGCAGGCAAAAAAAGAGTTGCATGGCTATGGAAATGGATATAAGCTTCTTCAGGAGAATAAATGTTTGTTTGTCTGCTGGAATGATAAGCCACTCTTTTCTGTATCGGTCTGGAAGATTTAGAAGATGAATATTGCCTCCATATGCAAGAATAATTGTAGACTGCACAATAGAAAAATTACATTGGGGTTCAGTTGTTAGTTATTTCCTTGAGTATGTGATTATTCAAAACTCATTTTAAAGGCTAAAAAGTTTCTGCTACAATGGGATTCAGGAAAAAGTTGGACTCATGATGAAAGTCTATTAGATAGGTAGTTTTACTTTACATCTCAAATCTCATTCTCATAATTTATAAGGTGTTTGATTTACCCCAAATCACGTCTCAAACTTAGAGTTGAGCCAATGTTTCACTCTCTAGTATTTACCAAAATCCACGTTTAAAACATGATTTTGAAGTAAACCAAAACACACGCTTAATATATTGTAGCCTGTTGAAGCTGTGTCCGCTTCTTCACATGGGAACAACTGCAATTGTACTAAGGCTCTCCTGTGTTCAAAACTCATTATATTATCATATATTTGTTCATGATTTTATATATTGAACATACCAACACTGTAAGATTTGCTTTCTGCCATGTGTTAGTACTACAGATGTCTGTTCTGCATTTTTAATTCTGTGTCATGATGATACAATTTCAGCAACGAGCATGTTCTAAGCCCATGTTAACAGAAAATTGCTGCACATTAATACTTTGCTAGATATTAATACCAAAATCAAGTTTTACCCTTAGATGCATACTTTCCTTGTTTCCTTCTAAAAATAACCAATCAATATAAATCTTCTATAAACTAAAATCAATAATATACTTTGATCATGTGCTACTACAGGCTTACAAGTTAGTGATCAAGAAACAAAAACAATAACTAAAACAAAAATATATATATTAAAATTGATAAAAATACATGCCACAATAAAAAAAAACAAGCGAAGTTGCTGAAGCATTTAGGTGAGAGACACTTGGCCAAGCTCCAGCCACTTATTGACACGTACACTACTACCTACTACTAGTACCTCTAACTAATAGCATCTTAGTTTTTCTCTCAACTTTTTTATCTTCACCTAAATGGCTAAACAAAACAGACAGAAGGGCATTTTAGGGATGATAAATTGTGATATTGTACTCCACAACAAAATGTTCAAGGGTAGAAATGGAATTAACACTGTTTGCTATGGCATAGCCAGTAGCAAACCTGAACGCACCCGTTCCACCAACAATTGGCATCTCTCTGTTCTGCTCCGAAATGGGGTTCCTCCCTAACATGCTGAGAGTACTCCCTGCATAGGCACCTTCTGTGAAAGCAAAATTTGTCAACATGAACATTCCAAGATCCTGCAAAGAAGCCAAACCAAACAACCCTTGAGCTCTTCCAATTTGGTTTGAACTCAGCTCTGGCCCTTCAGTCATGGCATCATCCATCGCAAAAATGGAGCCGAACCCATTAGGCACGTTTTTCGGTGTGTCAACAATTTGCACAATGGTGGGGTTCTTGTTGTTTCGGATGTCATGGTAGTAGAAATGGAGGTGGGTCAGTTTCTGTGTGCGGTGGTGATCTGTGGGTAACACGATGTGGGATTCTTCTGCGAATGCTCCATCGGTAGTAGTAGTTAAGAGAAGAGTACAAATGAGAGTGAAAAATAAGAGGAAGCAGAATCTAACAGGAACAGCCATTTTTGGAAACTATTATTTTGGAACTGAGAAAGCAACTGAGAAGGCACTATATTATATAGGGATTTTGGAATTAAAAAAGATCGTTTCTTGAATTTTTTATTACCCACGTCCACCGCGAGGAGGGCAGGGACAGGGATGCCCAAATTGTTTATGTGAGCGAGATCACGTGGAAGTACTTCGACACGCGTCTTGAATAAAACTCAGGGCAAGTGGATTGTTAAATGAAAAAAATTAAAGTGACTTAGATTTTAAAAGTAAATAATACTATAAGTAAAATTGTGAGAACATATTTAATCTTGAATTTTAATTATTAAAATTATAATAATTTTAATAGTAGTTGAAGATTGTAGGGGAGTTCGATTCGATTCCCTAGTCTAGCTATTGAAGTGTCATTGAAAATATCAAAATAAAATATAATATACTTTAATTAAATCGAGATTAAAATTTTAATAAAGAGTCTTATCCATTGTGAAAACGCTTATGTATCTTTTTCTTTATCTTTTATTTTTATTATATAAAAGTAATGTAGTAAAATTAGGTATGATAATAGGGTGGATTGAGGGTGAATTTTGCTCTCCCGCCCCTGTAAAAATAGGAGCGCGGGTCGGAAAACTAGCGGCGATCTCACCATATCAATTTTTAATTTATTTTCATAATTAAATACACATTTTTAAATAAATCATATATATCTAATATATTCTAATTCAAATAATATATAAAAGTAGACGTTGAGAATCCTAAAAAAATAAAAAACTTAAGAACTATATTATATTTTAAGGAAAATATAAAAGCTTATCTTTATAATTTAATTATAAATATAAATAAAGTTATTTAATTATTATACCGAGGCGGGGTTGAGGCAGGATTTTGCATCCCCAAACCATCCCGCCCCCGTTAAAGGCGAGGTAGATTCGAGGTCAGGTTTACCTTAAACTCAGTCAAAGCGGATTTTTCCTGTCAAAGTCGAGGCGGGAATGGATTGGTATCCACGGGTTCGGGTTTAATTGTCATGCCTAATTGAAATCATCCTTTAAAATCTAAAAGATGGATAAAAGTAAATTCCTTTTATTAAAAATTCTAAAAATAGTAAGTCACTTTTACATTTTAAATTGTTAACATTATTAATCATCACTAATTAGTTATAGTAATTAAATTAATGAAAATATCACTACGATGATGATCATAATAATAATAATAATAATAATAATATATCCTCTAATTTACTTGAAAACCCTAAGTAAATAAGCATAATATGGTAATTAATTAATTATAGTAAATTTAAATAACGTCAACCCCAAGGGTGAGTGTTACACGCATATACCACATGTATCATGAAAATTATCGTGTAAGTAAACATTAATCTCAGCATAAACATGACATAATATAGAATCAACATAATTGTTACAAGTGTAAACATTATCTAAATCAAAAAAAGAAGGAAAGTCTACATTAAACAATTCAGAATAAGTATCATCAGCCGGATCATCTAGTAACTCAATATGAAAAACATAATGCTCCTCCATGGGATGCTTCATAACATCAAACATATTAAATTTGAGAACATCGTCTCCAAACTCAATGGAGAGAGTGCATGCATGGACATCAATCTTTGTTCTAGCAGTCTTAAGGAGTGGTCTGCCTAGAATGATGGGAGCCTTATTGGATTTAGACTCTCCCTCCATATCCAAAATGTAGAAAGCTACAGGGAAAATCAAATCATTAACTTTAATAAGGACATCCTTAATAAGTCCAACATGGTATGCATTACTTCTATTAGCTAGTTGGATAACAACACTTGTACTCTGCAAAGGTCCAATGACAAGAGAGTTAAAGATAGACATAGGCATAACATTAATAGATTGCTACAAGTGAAGGTCGTAAGATTATAAGAATGAGCCCTAAAGCCTTTTTAGACTTATGTGATATGTTACAACGAGAGGGTGGTCTCCAACCAACATAACAGGTAACTGTAGAAGAAAAAGTTTCCAAATCACTCTTCAACGCTCTGGTGAAGCTACTAGTCGTCATTTTCATCGTGTCCTTCGATCAATTATTGAGTTAGAAGAGAAATATCTCAAGCAATCAGGTGGCTCACATATTCCTATAGAAATTCTAGAAAGCAGCCGATTTTACCCCCTTTTTAAGGTAAAATATATTTTTATATTAAATTTTAGAAATATGTACGATTAAAAACATACTGATAACAAAATGACAATGTTAGGATTGTGTTGGAGCTATTGACCGCACTCATGTTCGTGTGAAAGTTCCCTTGACTGAAGCTCCAAAATATTGTGGTAGGAAAGATTTTCCAACACAGAATGTATTGGTTACATGCTCATTTAACCTCATATTTACTTGTGTTTTGTCTGGATGGGATGGACACTGCATCTGATTCAAGAATATTAAAAGATGCGTTACACGGAACAAATAGTCTTAAAATTCCTAGAGGTAATTAAAATATAATTTTCTTTTTCTTTTTTGTCTTATATAGATATCATAGTAATAATTTATTTTTTCATAGGTAATGTTGGATTCATGTTGAGAAAGGGACTAATTACACCATATAGATCAACACGTTATCACCTCAAAGAATTCCCCCCAAGAAATCCACCTCGAACACCTCAAGAATTATTCAACCATCGACATGTATCCTTGCGAAATGTTGTTGAAAGGGCTTTGGGGATTTTGAAGAAAAGATTTCCTATCATTGAAAGTGGCACTGAACCAACTTATGGAATCAAGACTCAAAATAGGATTATCATAGCATGTTGCATTTTGCATAATTATTTGATGGAAGTAGATCCTGATGAAGAGTTGGTTGCCGAAGTGGATGAAGAAATTGGCAATCAGAGTGCACCTCAAAATAATCATGCCTTAGGAGATGATGAGGAAGAAGAACATACCCATTTAGGAGATAATTTGAGAAATTCTATAGCTGATGCTATGTGGAGAGATTACGCATCTTTTGCTTAAGTTGAACATCTTTTGTTTTCTTATGCTTAAGTTGAACATGTATCTCATGACTTGATGTATTTTGTTTAACTGATATAGACATTTTGTGGGCTTGATTACATATCTTGATTTTTTGTTTTCTTATGCTTAAGTTGAACATGTATCTCATGACTTGATGCATATTTTATATTTTGAATTGAACTAAGATCTTATCTAGGAAGTATGTCTACATCTGAGAGAGAAAGAGAGACAGACTCAAGAAATGGATGATGCTCTATTTGATGCCTTTTTGCATCAACTAAATTAAGGAAATAAAGTGAATGGGACATTTTCCTCAAAAGCACATGTCAGCATAATTAAGGAGCTACAACAAAAATTCGAGAGACCGCTTCAAAAGGGAAAGGTGCAAAATCATTGGAAGGCACTAAAAAAACGTTTTAACAAATGTTACGATGTATTTAAAAACTTGAGTGGATTTGCATGGGATGCAAGTACACATCGTTGGTTTGTTGAACCTGAAGTTAGGAAAAAATTAATTAAGGTATGTTATCTAATTTCTTGATTTTATCTCTATACATATTTGTTCACTGTCTATTTTTTTAATTATCTTTAATAACATAAACATTAATAGGCTAAACCTGAAGCTAAAGAGTGGATGAGAAAGCTCATTCGCAACTATGACAAGATGGTGACTCTTTGTGCTGAAGATAGAGCAACTGGAGAACTTTATGAGAATGCATTTGATATCAGAAGCAAGAGGCCACTAAATGTTGAATCAGAATCTTTGGATACCAATGAGGTGACTTTAGAGAGTATGGAAGAGACAAACAATGAGCAAGATGTGACATCTCCTCAAGTGCAAATTATTGAAGAAGAGCCTAAAGCTAAAAGATCTAGGAAGTCAAAGGTTGAAAATGAAGTTGAAGGGATAAAAAAGGCACTCATACATGTTGCCGAAGCTTTTATATACAGTACTATAGCTCTTAGAGAAAGTATTGTAGTTTATGAGAAAGTTAATAAAAGACATCCAACTTCTGAAGCTGAACTTTGGAAGTTGTTAGAGGAATTGAGGATAGAAAGTCATTCGCTCAGTCATATATATCTATATCTTGTTAATAATCCTGACATGATTAGAGCATTACTTGGGTGCCCGAAGAATAAGCAAAGGGAATTACTACTTGAAACAATTACTCCCATCACTGAGGCATTGGGATACTTGGGTGACACTGGACAAGAGTACAGATGGTTTCTCCCTCGGAGGAGGAGGAAGAGGTGGAAATTGAACCTTCTTATTGAAACAATCAAGTATAACCCGGTTGGAAGATAACCAGTTCATTCCTAAAATAATGTCCATGCCCCTTAATGGTAAACAAATTAGGTCAACCTTGGAGACTCTCCCTTGTATGACAATAGGGCACTTATAACATACAAGAGAAGTGGAAATAGCCTCATTGGCGGGTGTAGTCACATTAAGAACATAAGGTGAGGAATCAACAGATAATTTCAATTGTTTCACACAATCAAGAGAAATAAAAGAATGGGTTGCCCCCGAATCAAACAATAAAATTAAGGTCCGCTCTCCTAGGGTGCACATACCTCGCAGCAGATTATCTGCAGAAGTTGCCACTTCCCCGCTGAGGGTAAAGACTCTTCCAGTGGATTGAGGTTTCTGGGGGTTCTTTATCTTTGGACACTCCTTCTTGATGTGACCGGGTTGCTTACAGAAATAGCATACATTCTTCCCTGTTAGACACTCTCTGAAATGCTCCTTGCCACTTAGGCTTAGGGCCCTTGCCCTGGTTGGGCACATCCAGCTTCCTTTTTCCTTTGTTTTCTGATGGCGTGGTTGCTGGTGTAGCTCCTTTGAAGTTTTTCTCTACTATGTAACACTTACTGACCAAGGTGGAGAAGTCCCCGATTTCTAAAGTTCCGACCCGATCCAACAATTCAGGTCGTAGTCCTCCTTCGAACTGGGTACACCTCCACTCCTCATCTGTAACAGCTTGTAAGTACCATGAATATTTTGCTAATTCCTCAAACTTGGCCACATACTGGCCTACCGACATGTCCCTTTGCTTCAGTTTGTAGAAACTCTGTCTCCTTTTGTCTTTTGATAGTCGCTGGAAAATACTTCCCCAAGAACAAGTTCTGAAACACATCCCAAGTGATCGGAGTTTCCGCCTCAGCAGCCCGAACTCTAGCAGTTTTCCACCAATCTTGTGCTTCCCCTCTCAACATGTAGATTGCAAAACCAACCTTAGCATCATCTGTACACTTCATTACATCAAAAATCTGGTTCAAGTCTCGAAGCCAATTTGCCGCAACGTCAGGATCATAAATTCCATTAAACTGTGGAGGATTGTGCTTCCGAAACTCAGACAACCCTAGAGCAAACGGATCCACCGTAGGAGGAAGTGGTAGCTCCGTTGGCCTGCGAGTCATCTCCTGAAGTACTGCTGCATTAGTGGCAGCCTGCTCCCGTGTCGCTTCTGCTTGAGCTCGGTTGGAATTAATCTGTTCCCCCATCATTTAAGTGAGTGCCTGAAGGGCTGCAGCTACAGGATCCGAAAAAGGACCCTGAGAAGATGAAGAAGGAGGGGAAGGAGGATTGACCCTTGGACGACCCCTTCTGTCGCCTGCCATAACTATCTACATATCATTAAGCAAATATCGAGGTGATCAGTCTCTCAATTCACAAAATAATACCTAAAGAATCAATAACAAACCACAAAAATATCCTAATTCCACAGTCCAATTGAATTGAACTGCTCTGATACCAAAATTTAACATCCTAATTTCTAATCCAGAATTTAGCCCGTTGGAAACCAAATTCTAAACTTAGAATTTAAAGCGTGACAATTTGGATATCAGAATATTCACTAAATTGTAAAGCAACCAACGATAACTCGACAACCTGTGAAATAAACTAACTTATATACATGATACTTAAGATACTTCCACTAATTACATAATAGTGTTTATAACCTCTACATTATAATTTAACTTTAAAAACCCAAGTCTACTTAACATCATTTATTTACACTTAACATTCAAAATACATATATTCATATACATGAAACCATCCTAAAATAAAGCATAAGCTACATCCATCCAGTTCAGCACTTCAAAATAAAGCATAAGCTACATCCATCCAGTTCAGCACTTCAACTCCTGGTCTGAGAATCTGAGTGTGGTGGTACCTGCTCATCTATAATCCACATAACGCGTGGTGAGATAATAATCTCAGTGAATACAATTATGCATATGAATGCAAGGAAACAGATATCAATGGCAATTAAAGAGACTGAACATAATTCATATAACATCATCGAACTAAGAACATGCACATCATGGTGCACTCACTGTTGTGCCCAGCAGGCATAATCTTATCTCTTGTTATGGTTAGAACTGAGCTCAGACTACAAAGAATGTCTCTCCTGGGGACGAATCCCACCCTTATTAGACCGAAGTCGTGTTTTCATACAATTTCTTATTTTAACTCACGGCCAAGGCCGACTTATATTAACTCATGGTCGAAACCGGCTTAAAATTAACTCATAATTTCAATGCATTAACATCTAATAAGAATCACACAACAAGAATATGAACTTTCGTAAGTTTCGAAACCTAGGGTTCCACATGATCAAAGATATATATTCCTAATTCACCAAAATACATACAATCCTCATCAATCAACAATTCTAAATATAGAGAAGGGGAATTAAGAGAATTTGGATCATACTCACCTAGTAAGTGTAAATGTGTGAATTGTACTCACCTATTACTTGACAATTAGAGTGGAAAGGAAGGAATGAAGGTAGATTGTGACAAATTCTTGTGTAAAACTCCTCCTCAAGCCCCAATCCAAGCTCTCTCTCTCTCATAAACTCAGAGTATTTCTCTCTAAACTAAAAAAGAATGAGGAAGAAAGTGAAATTCTGATTCTAAATTAGCGATTTAGTGCCTTTAAGTGAATTCTCGCTCAAGCAAGATATTATCGCTTGAGCGAGCGTGTCGGTTGCATGCTTTTCCTTCACATTCTCGCTCAAGCGAAACTGTCTCGCTCAAGCGAGAATGATCCAGAAAATATCCCCTCTCTGGACGATTCTCCCTCAAGCGAGCTCTTCTCGCTTAAGCAAAAATTGTCCAGAGAGCCTCCCAAAAGTCCTCTGTTTCTCGCTTAAGCGAGTTGCGTTCGCTCAAGCGAGATACGCATAAACTCATTTTTCCACATTATGTTGCATAATTCGCTCAAGCGAGATATTCTCGCTTGAGCGAGAATACTGAAACTTCTAAAAACTTGGTTTTTAGCCTAAGTCTTGTCTCCTAATTTCTAAACCTTCTTTTCTCAGTTATTAAGCATACAATTCCCTATCTTAATCTTATAAAATTATGAAATTTCTAAATTACCAGATGTTACAGTTTATGTCTAAAAGATCTTGACAATATAAGGGATACACTTGTGTTAAAATAGTCTTTTAATTCATGGTGTTTATTTCTGCAATTGGATAATAATATCTTGTATTTGAACATTTTAAATATATAAGAGTTGTTAATTTGAGTTTTTATTTATAATATTTATCAATTAAATATAATTTAATTGATATTTTCTATTGCTCATAAAAATATTGAATTTATATTAATATTTATTGTATGTAACTATAAATTCAAATTCTAGTAATATTTTTTAAACTCATTATAAAATTTAAAGTTAAATTATTTGTAAGCTTTTATAAGTTTATTAAATTAAAAACCAGGTTTAAATATATTTTTATTATAAAAACCAAGTTTATATTGGACTATGGTGAAAAATATATTTTTACCAAGTTAAATTATAAGTTTGTTTGTAACTAGTAAAGAACCCGTGCAATGCACGAATTAAAGATAAGTAAATTGTTACTACATCAAATGTGTGATAGGTAAATGAATTAATTAATTCAGGACTTGGTTTGTTTGCGTAGAATGGTACATCAAATGTGTAATAGGTAAATCAATAAATTAATTCCGGACTTGGTTTGTTTGTGTAGAACGATACTCATACGGGAAACATGTTCTAAAAATTACATATTTGATTGCAGTATTTTTTAATTAATGTAATTACTTTAAAAATGTTAAGAATAATCAATAATAAAAATATTTACTGTAATAGAAATTAAGAGTGTGTTTGGCTTGTCATTTCAGCTAGCTGAAAGTTGAAAATAGTAGCTGAAACCATTTCAACAGTGTTTGTGAATGTAACTTTTTTGGGTAGCTACAAGGTAGCTTTTTTAAAAAAGCTCCAATTTTCAGCTATTAGCTGAAAATTAATTACAAGTTTAGCCCTCAACCATCCCCACTTATCATTATTTAATAATTAATGTTGTTCTTAAATGTCATTTTACCATTTTCAACTAGTTTTACCAAACGCATTCAATAGCTTTTTAGCTTTCAACTAGCTTTAAGCTTTCAGCGAGCTTTTCAGCTTTCAGCTAGCTTTATGCTTTCAGCTAGTTTTACCAAACACACTCTAAATCTATTTATTTTTGTTTCACTCAAACCATATTTGTTGTAAAATTTACAATAGAAAGTTTTTATTGAAAATTATAGCTATCTCAACATTCATTACATTAGTGATATTAAATGTTACATTCTTCACTAAAAGTCTTTCACCTTTAGTTTATTATCTTGTACAATATTAGACAGGTTAGAGAATAAAACAAATTAACCTTCATTCAGTAATTTCAACATGTACCAAATTTTATTTGTAAAATTTAAATATAACTAAAAATATAAATTTTTTAGTATTTAAAACATAAATATAACTAAAAATATTAATTTTTTTATTTATTCCAATATCATTGAATGAATAGTAAAAAAGTAATTAAATTATTCTAATATAATTGAATGGATGACAAAAATCAATGAAAAAATAAATGAGGGATCAAAATCAAATTTAGTCATATTTTCAGGGACAAAAAACATATTTAATCCTCAATTTGATGTCAATAATATATTGCAAAAATACACAATAAATTTGATGTTAATCAACACATTTTATTATATTATTCATGAAACTTTAGTATCAATCTAAACAAATATATTTGTACTCATGTGTATCAATATCTATAAATTAAACAATTTACTGTAAATAATATATTATGAAAATACACAATAAATTTGATGTAAATCAACACATTTTATTATATTACCACATCCAAACTTTAGTATCAATCTAAACAAATATATTTGTACTCATTTGTATCAAAATCTATAAATTAAACAATTTTAATGTAAATAATATATTACGAAAATACACAATAAATTTGATATATATCAACACATTTTATTGTATTATCATATTCAAACTTTAATATCAATCTTAACAAATATATTTGTACTCATGTGTATCAATATCTATAAATTAAAAAATTTTATTGTAAATAATATATTGTGAAAATACACAATAAATTTGATGTAAATCAACACGCTTTATTATATTACCACATCCAAACTTTAGTATCAATCTCAACAAATATATATGTACTCATGTGTATCAATATCTACCAATAAAACAATATCTCAACAAATATATATATGTACTCGTGTGTATCAATATCTATAATTTAAACCATTTTAATTTAAATAATATATTAGGAAAATACACAATAAATTTGATGTAAATTGTAACATCCCAAAATTTAGAAATTTAGAAATATAATTCAAATACGTATAATTATATTTCGATAACGTTAGCTATAAAAATAGATGTTACATAATAATAATAGTAAATATTAATATACCTGTATTTATGAGATAATAATAATATAATATTATAAATATCAGGAAAGACGTCAGATTATTAGGATCTTAATCAAATATGTTTATATTGAATTATATAATAATAATATTATTAAGGGATAAATCATAAGATTGCAATTAACATTAATTGTTATAAATATAGTAATTGTTATATTAATAAAATAATATCAGCATTAATAATGATAATCTTATGAGAGAGATATGGTTAGTGTTTTAAATTAGGATCAGGTTTTAAAATAGGAATACTGAGATTACAAGGATTAAGGGTAAGAATCAATACAAATTTAGGATAAGATTTAATTATAAGATTTGAATTTAAATTTGAATGTAGATGGATAAGGACTCTATAATATCCTAATAATTCCTAATGAATAAATAAAATAAAATAAGATTTATGAAGAAAATAATAATAATATCATTATATTATTATGTTTCAGAAAAATATATTATTTAATTAAAAAGGGTAATGAGTGGGTATGAGTAGGCCCAATTAGATAATTAAATAGGGGGAAGGGTATCTATTTCATCCTATTAGCTTCAAACGTCAGATAACCAAACCCTAGGAGGAGAGAAGCAACTTCACAAGGGGAAAGTGTAGCAGAATAGATCATCAAGGGAGTGGAGTGTTGCTTTTTGTTTTTAGTCGTCAACTCTAAGGTACGGTGGGGGAAAATGTGCTGCTTGTATGTGTATGTGGGGGTGCTTGGGTAGTGAGGGCAACCATAAGACCCTCTAAGGCTTTAAATTCGAATTTGATATGTGCATTGCGTGTTGTATGATGATAATCTGTGATTTGATGCTTATGTGTGTTAATCCTGAGGAATCTTGATTGAACTGAATGAGAGTATTGAGAATAGTGAAAAGGGGTTAATGAGGGTTTGATGATTTGGGGCTTATGATGTATAACTGTGAAATTGTTGCAAAGATTGTGTTTTTGATTGATTTTATGCGGTATAAACGTGTAAGATGGATGTATTGATGATGAGGAATGATTAGAGGATGAATATAAGTGTTTAAAAGGGGTAAAAATCGCAAGAACTGTCATCTCGCGTCGCGGATAATCGATTACAGAGTGTTCTGGGCAACCAGGGAGTGATTCTGGCTTGCTGGTAATCGATTACCAGAGAGTTTGCTTGCTGGTAATCGACTCTGGTAATCGATTACAGAGGGTTGGTAATCGATTATCAGATGTTTTGTTTGCAGGTAATCGATTACAGGGGTCCTGTAATCGATTACCAGAGAGGTGTTTTGCAGGTAATCGATTACAGGAGCCTTGTAACCGATTACCAGAGTGTATTTGATTATTCTTTTGTCTGTTTGATGTGTTTATACACATCGCTTATGAATTTAAGAGACTTAAGTGGATAGATCATTGATTGTGGTATGAGTATGATGATATGATTATCTCCTTTGATGATAGATGTTTATACTATTGTGATGTATGATGATAACGATGATGTATTGATGCATTGAGTATATGATGATGATGTATGAGATGTGTGATGATGCCATGTTGATGTAATGAGCCTAAGAGGTATGAGATGATTGATGATTATATATTGATGCAATGAGCATGCGATGTGTATCATGATTATGATGATGATGAATGATGATGCTTATGATGAATTACGATGAGAATGATTGACGATGATTTTGTGATGATGATAATGATGATGATAACGATGATGATGATGATGATGATGATGATGATGATATATTTAACCTTATGATGTTGACTATGCCTTGAGCATATAAAGTGATATCTGAGTTGTGCGGGCCCAATGAGGGGGTACAACTCAGGAGGTGAACTGCACGGACCCAACGAGGGGATGCAACCTAGGGTCGAATGTCGTTGTGTGGGCCCAACAAGGGGGTGCAACCTACCGGTTTGTGTGGTGACACCGGTGGACCATCATTGGTAACAACTAGGAGATTGACGAGGTGCACCCATTCTGCGGAGTTCCAAGTCATGATCCTTGGGATGGGGTGGATGAGTTTTGGTGTGCATGAATATAGATGAACATGCATTGCATTTGATGATGAGATAGAATTATATTATGATGATATGAGTATTATTGATGAAATGAGTATTATGTGTTGAGAATAGAGAATGTGTTTCCTTGGTGAATTATGATGTGTGATTTATATATATATATATATATATATATATATTATGATGAGGATATTGGTGATTTGTTATATGATGAATTATTGATGATTATTATATGATGAATTACTTGAGGATTGAGTATGTGGTGCGATAAATAATGATGTTTTGCTATGTGTAGGTGAGGATAGAGTAGCCTTCTGCGTGCATGTATGAGTGGTATTCTTTTCCTCACCGTTATACTGTGGTTAATTTTACAGGTGATGATGATGACACGACTGGTGTCGAGTATTGATTGAAGGGAGTGTCGCTCTGATACTTGTGACATCAGGGCATGTTATTGGGGTTTTATCTTATGTTTCTAATTAGGAAGAGATTTTGTAAACTGTTTTAAGTGCCTCACATGGCCAGTAGGATATTTTGATGTTGATGCTTGAGACTCCGCTGCTTTAAGTATTTTTAAAATATTTGACTTCTATTTCTATTTTATATGTGTTGACTTTGAAATGAATGACGTTTTAAACGATAAGAAATGTGAACCTTTTTACCCGTTGTGGGACACTGTTTTTCCTATATTTTAATTTATTGATTGTATAAGAGTTGGGGGTAGAAGGGTGTCACATAAATCAACACATTTTATTATATTACAGCATCCAAACTTTAGTATCAATCTCAATAAATATATATGTACTCATGTATATCAATATCTACCAATAAAATAATATCTCAACAAATATATTTGTACTCATGTGTATCAATATCTACAATTTAAATAATTTTAATGTAAATAAGATATTAGGAAAATACACAATAAATTTGATGTAAATCAACACATTTTATTAAATTACCACATCCAAACATAGTATCAATCTCAACAAATATGTTTGTTTTTTGGTTAAAAAAAATTTAGGGTGAGAGTAGAGCACTTAGAGATACTTATATTTTACCTCACCCCAAGGGGACGAGTGGGGGTTCGAACCTGCGACCTGTCAGATACGAGACTCTGTCTTGCTCCACTCGACCAACCCCTTGGGGTTCAACAAATATATTTGTATTCAACAAAGAGGGAAATGTATTGTTCCTATTGTTTATCTAACCTTATTCTGAATAGGAATGTTAGGCTGTAAATCTATTTAAACCTGCACAATCGATTGTAATTTGACAAAAAAACAATTATGTTTGGCTGTAAAAGTATATTCCTCTAGCTCCAATAGGAATGTTCCAATTAGTAAACACCTATCAACCCAAGTATATATTTACTAAGCTTAGTTTACCTTTCCACTAACGCTTATAATATTGTTTCTTTCTCATGTAGGTGTAGCATGATTAATAGGTAAATATTCATTGTGTCAATTGCTTGTTGATAACTAGAAGTACATATAATGATGTTATTCTGATTGCTAATTATCCCCTGTACATTCTATAAATGAGTTTTATATTGTATTTATTTTTCTATTAAGTTGCCATTAATACTCACTTATTTCATTTGTTTTTATGTTGCAGGTAATAAAGAAAGATTACGTAATTTCTTCACAATTCAAATGTTATTTTTTAACATGTTATAATGATAATATTTGTAGAAAAATCTATTTCTCGTGTCTTGAATTTTTTTAGCTTGTTTATGTTTAAAAGATCTTGACAATATAAGGGATACACTTATGTTAAAATAGTCTTTTAATTCATGGTGTTTATTTCTGCAATTGGATAATAATATCTTGTATTTGAACATTTTAAATATATAAGAGCTGTTAATTTGAGTTTTTATCTATAATATTTATCAATTAAATATAATTTATTGATATTTGCTATTGCTCATAAAAATATTGAATTTATATTAATATTTATTGTATGTAACTATAAATTCAAATTCTAGTAATATTTTTTAAACTCATTATAAAATTTAAAGTTAAATTATTTGTAAGTTTTTATAAGTTTATTAAATTAAAAACCATGTTTAAATATATTTTTATTATAAAAACCAAGTTTATATTGGACTATGGTGAAAAATATATTTTTACCAAGTTGAATTATAAGTTTGTTTGTAATTAGTAAAGAACCCGTGCAATGCACGGATTAAAGATAAGTAAATTGTTACTACATCAAATGTGTGATAGGTAAATGAATTAATTAATTCATTACTTGGTTTGTTTGCGAAGAATGGTACATCAAATATGTAATAGGTAAATCAATAAATTAATTCCGAACTTGGTTTGTTTGTATAGAACGATACTCATACGAGAAACATGTTCTAAAAATTACATATTTGCTTGCAGTATTTTTTAATTAATGTAATTAATTTAAAAGTGTTAAGAATAGTCAATAATAAACATATTTACTGTAATAGAAATTAAGAGTGTGTTTGACTTGCCATTTCAGCTAGCTGAAAGTTGAAAATAGTAGCTGAAACCATTTCAACAGCGTTTGGGAATGTAACTTTTTTGGGTAGCTACAAGATTTTCTTAAAAAGCTACTTAGGTAGCTTTTTAAAAAAAGCTCCAATTTTCAGCTACTAGCTGAAAATTAATTACAAGTTTACATCAAATTTAGGATTAAATATGTTTTTTATCTCTGAAAATATGACTAAATTTTATTTTGATCCCTCATTTATTTTTTCATTGATTTTTTTCATCCATTCAATTATATTAGAATAATTTAATTACTTTTTTACTATTCATTCAATGATATTGGAATAAATAAAAAAAATAATATTTTTAGTAATATTTATGTTTTAAATACTAAAAAAATTTATATTTTTAGTTATATTTATATTTTACAAATAAAATTTGGTACATGTTGAAATTACTAAATGAAGGTTAATTTGTTTTATTCTCTAACCTGTCTAATATTGTACAAGATAATAAACTAAGGGTGAAAGACTTTTAGTGAAGAATGTAACATTTAATATCACTAATGTAATGAATGTTGAGATAGCTATAATTTTCAATAAAAACTTTCTATTGTAAATTTTACAACAAATATGGTTTGAGTGAAACAAAAATAAATAGATTTAGAGTGTGTTTGGTAAAACTAACTGAAAGCTTAAAGCTAGTTGAAAGCTAAAAAGCTATTGAATGTGTTTGGTAAAACTAGTTGAAAATGGTAAAATTAAAAATATAAATTTTTTTAGTATTTAAAACATAAATATAACTAAAAATATTATTTTTTTTATTTATTCCAATATCATTGAATGAATAGTAAAAAAGTAATTAAATTATTCTAATATAATTGAATGGATGACAAAAATCAATGAAAAAATAAATGAGGGATCAAAATAAAATTTAGTCATATTTTCAGAGACAAAAAACATATTTAATCCTAAATTTGATGTCAATAATATATTACGAAAATACACAATAAATTTGATGTTAATCAACACATTTAATTATATTATTCATGAAACTTTAGTATCAATTTAAATAAATATATTTGTACTCATGTGTATCAATATCTATAAATTAAATAATTTTACTGTAAATAATATATTATGAAAATACACAATAAATTTGATGTAAATCAACACATTTTATTATATTACCACATCCAAACTTTAGTATCAATCTAAACAAATATATTTGTACTCATTTGTATGAAAATCTATAAATTAAACAATTTTAATGTAAATAATATATTACGAAAATACACAATAAATTTGATATATATCAACACATTTTATTGTATTATCATATTCAAACTTTAGTATCAATCTTAACAAATATATTTGTACTCATGTGTATCAATATCTATAAATTAAAAAATTTTAATGTAAATAATATATTGTGAAAATACACAATAAATTTGATGTAAATCAACACGCTTTATTATATTACCACATCCAAACTTTAGTATCAATCTCAACAAATATATCCGTACTCATGTGTATCAATATCTACCAATAAAATAATATCTCAACAAATATATATGTACTCGTGTGTATCAATATCTATAATTTAAACCATTTTAATGTAAATAATATAATAGGAAAATACACAATAAATTTGATGTAAATCAACATATTTTATTATATTACCGCATCTAAACTTTAGTATCAATCTCAACAAATATATTTGTATTCATGTATATCAATATCTACCAATAAAATAATATCTCAACAAATATATTTGTACTCATGTGTATCAATATCTACAATTTAAATAATTTTAATGTAAATAAGATATTAGGAAAATACACAATAAATTTGATGTAAATCAACACATTTTATTATATTACCACATCCAAACATAGTATCAATCTCAACAAATATATTTGTTTTTTGGTTAAAAAAATTTAGGGTGAGGGGGGTGGTGCCCCAATCCAAGGCAGGGAATGCCTCCGGGCTCAAAGAACACTTATAGAGATACTTATATTTTACCTTACCCCAAGGGGACGAGTGGGGGTTCGAACCTGCGACCTGTCAGATACAAGACCCTATCTTACTCCACTCGACCAACCCCTTGGGGTTCAACAAATATATTTGTATTCATGTGTATCAATTTCTACTAATTAAACAATTTTACTTTAAATGAAAGAGAGCACACGACTTTTGATAATAAAAAGTAGAAATAATAATAAAATAACTAATAAAATATTATTAAAAGTTGAATGAATAGTAAATCATTCTATTGCTTTGTATAATTACTAGTATGACACCCGTGCATTGCACGGGAACCACAAAAAGTTTTGTATAAAATCAATGTTTTAAAAATTGGACCGCTAATTAAACTGGTGAATGCATTGGTTCACAGTTCAATGGTTTAACCGTGGTTGAATCATGGTCGAACTGATATAAATTAAAAATATATTTTTAATATTATATAATATTTTTATTAATGAAATAATATAACAATATAAAAAATTAAGATATATAAATTTTTAAATTAGTATAAATAACCTTATTATAAGTTTTATAAGACAAAAAAATTAATAATGATTGGTAAAATAATATATATCTATGTGTAATTCTTAAATATATGTTTTTATTTATCTTAAAAATATTTTAGATTAAATAAAAAATAAAAACAAATTAGAAAACCGGTGGACCGGTCAAATGACTTTAGACAATCCTATCCATATCTCGGTCATTGACTTTTAAAACCCTTGTTATATCTTTACACTTTTAAAACACATTAACCATAGTCCCTGGCGTTCATTAGTTTTGTCAAGTTGCTGACCTGTGTAATAAATTTTCACAATACTCTTTAGCATTAAGTCTCATTTAATCCATGTGCATGTTTGATCAATTTTTTTTTTTTTACTTTTACCCTTAATAAGAGAAATAACAAATGAGAAAAGTTAATAAATAAAATTAAGAGATAAAGAATATATTAAGAAAAAACATGATAAATTTAATATAATTCAACACATTTATTCTATTTCTTACTTTATATATTTTCACATAATGGGACAAACGAATAAGAATAGATGAAGTAATATTTTTTGGTTAAATATGTTTTTAATACCTGGAATATAGTCGAGATTTGGTTTTAATCCCACTAATTTAAAACCGGTTGTTTTGGTTCTCCAAAAATTAAAAACACACCAATTATAAGACCTTATCAATAAGAACTCATAGCTAATATGTAGCAAAGCTATGTACTCCCAGAGGCGGACCTTCCCCATGACTGGGAGGAGCCATGGCTCCCCCAAGATTTTTCAAAATCAAATATACACATATATATATACATACATATACAATTATTATTAAAGTTTATATATATTTTATTTATTATTAATTTGATTTTTCATAATATTTAAAAATTGTACACAATAATCTAATAATATATTATCACATTATTTTAAGAGTATAACATCTCATGTATTAATAAACTCATTAATAACACTCGCTCATTAATTCCAAAACTTTTGTTAGTTTAACATTTTACTTGTATTTCAAAAATTTTGTTGTTTTAGAAATATAAAACTAATTAACTTTTTTTTCAACTATACTCTTATTTAATACTAGTTCGGTACTCGTGCAATGCACGGAGGATGCTCGTAACTGGAATATTAGATAGATAAGTTTTAAAGCTAAATGTTGTAGTTATTTTAAAATATAATTTGGTTTGAATGTGTATATAATTTGTAATAAATATATATATATCTCCCATTTACTCTCTCTTAAAATAATATATGCTACCACCAATGGGGGTTGGTTCAAGTGGTACATGCTTGATTCCCCTTAAGCAAGGTCTCGGGTTCGAGTCTTATGGATGAAAAAAATCTCCGTTGGAAGAGCTACCTCACCATGATGTGGATGTTCCTGGCTTGGACAGGATTGCCTCCCGTGGAGGATACCTGTGGTTAAACAAAAAAAATAGTATGCTACCTATGTTTCTATTAATTTAACTGTCAACTTAGACAAAAAAAATACACAAATTAAGAAATACAATCATTAATTTTGTTTTCATAAAAATAAATTTTAAACTTTCTATTTTACCCTTGATCTCTCTTAACATTTATTGGGTCTGATTAGTTTTCAATAGTGAGTAATTTATTATTATAATATAAGAGATAAAAGGAAAAATGTAATTATTAATATATTAGGTTTGTAAGTGGACAACAAAATAGGAATAATTTTTCCTTCTAAAGTGGACCGTTAAAGATAAACAAAGGTAGTGCATTCAGTCTTTATTATATACCATCTCTTTATGTTTCTAATGCTCTTCAATGAAATTTGTGAAGCATAACTGACAATATTTAATAAAGATTGTACTCCTACAAATTTAGATACATATAAAATTTTCTTCATTTGTATGCATAATCTTAAATAATATGTTTTGGAATGGAGGGAGTAAGACAATTAATCATTATTAAAAGATAATGTAAAATTTTACACCCATAATATACATATAATCATTAAATTTGTAGTATAATATTAAATATTTAATTTATGCATCAAACTATTATTTTGGCTCCCCCAATTTTTTGGTCCAAGTTACGCCACTGTGTACTCCCTTCGTCCCTATTTATAAGACCCCTTCTAGAAGAATTGAGTGTCTCTTAATATAAGACCCTTTGCAGATTTTTAGGTAAATCAATTATTTTTTCCATATTTGTCTTTCATTAATATTCAACTCTTTTTATTCCCTATATATTGATGAGTGTGAATAATTAATGAAATTTTACCCACATGTTCAACTACACCATTGGAAAATGACTTTTGGAGTCTTCCATCATGTCACAGTTAATGTCTCTAAAATATAGTCACTTTTAAATAGAGGTATATTTAAAATCCTATTAATTTTTTTTTAAAGATCAATACATTAACCAATTTTTCTTAAACTGTGTAAAAAAGTTGAAATTGTTTTATAATAAGGGACGAAGGAAGTAATAATTAGCAGATAATTTTATGAAAAAAAAAAGAAATTTAAAAACTAAAAAATGATAACCCCAATACAATGTCTGATTGGCGTAAACAACAAAACACACAACTCGGGATGAATAGTGTCACTTAAATAATTAAAAACCTATAGAATTGTTATAATTATAGATATAGATAGATAGATACATATTATATTTTAATAAAGAATCTATTATTTATTTGGTAAAAATATTCAGTAAAAATTATGTATAAAAAATAAATAATTTTAAAAGGGCATTATGGCTTGTTATTTTTTGGTAAATAATAAATTTTAAAAAAGTTTAAATATTCATAAAAATAAAAATTTGGTAACATCTTTTTTTTGTCAATATTTGATAATGTAAAAAAAATTAGCGGTGAGCAGTGTAACATCCCGCAAATTAGAAATTTTAAACAACTTATTAGGCTGAGAATAAGAGGGTTAAGTATTAGTAATTAAAGGAAAATGAGTTAAGAGATTAAGGTTAATTGATGAGCTATGATTTAAAACTCAAGTATAAGACCAAGTGTTAGCCTTAACCAGAAGTTTTAATAACTCATTAGGTTAGAAATAAGATTATTGTGTTTAGTAATTAGAGGTTGAGTGGGGATTATGGGAATTAACTTAGAATTCTATTTCAGGATAAAATGAAGAGTTTTGGGTTCTGGTAATCGATTACAGGGAGTTTGTAATCGATTACCTGAGAGCTAGTTTTTAGGTAATCGATTACTCACAGGCTGTAATCGATTACCTGAGAGATGAGTTTTTGGTAATCGATTATAGGGATTTCGTAATCGATTACCCGAGAGCTGATTTTTGTATAATCAATTACTCACAGGGTGGTAATCGATTACCTGAGAGCGGAGTTTTTGGTAATCGATTACCAAGGATTGTAATCGATTACCAGATTCCCAGAAACGTTTTCTAGTGTAAATTTTACCTCTGGTAATCGATTACAGCACTATGGTAATCGATTACCAGTTGTCCAGTATAAATACACGGACATGCAAAATCAGAACTTCACTTGGTCTTTCTTCTCCCCTTCGAACCCTAGAGAGAGAAAGAGTGTTTCTAGAGAGAGAAAGTGGAATTTTGAAGTGGTTAAGGAGGATCAAAGCTAGGATTCATCAAAGGAACTCCCAATCCATCAATTCCTCTTGAGAATTTCAAGAAAATTGGTGAGTATAACTCACACACTCTCACTTTTCCTTGATTTTGATTTCTCCCCATTGTATGAACCCTACTCTCTTGATTCCCTTTCTACTTGCATATTATAGTTAGATTGTTGATATTGGTGTTGGATTGAGTAGTTTGATCGGTGATTTCGTTGAAAACCTTAGGGTAGCGAGATTTACGAAAGTAGCGAAATTACGTAACTTGCGAAATGTTTAATGTATGATCCCTACCCTTCCATTTCCCTTTCTATTTAGTTAATTTGATTGATTGATGAAATTTATGCTAGAAGTGAGTGATTCATGCTAGGAATTGATTATAATTCCCTTAGATTTCGAAGTTACGAAACTTACGAAAGTTTCGAAACACTCGAAACACTCGATATTTCAGCTTTGGGTTATCAATTCATGTTTACCAGTTTCGACCGTGAGTTAAGTAAGCCAGCCTTCGTGTTGTGAGTTAAAACTTCAGTTTTCATTATTGATTCATGTAAGCCGGTTTCGACCGTGAGTTAATTTAAGTCGGCCTTTGTGCTGTGAGTTAAGAAAATTTAGTAATTATAAGAAAAATTGACTTCGGTCCAGTAATGGGTGGGATTCGTCCCCGGGAAAGACGTTTCCCGTAGTCTGAGCTCAGGTCTAACTCCAGTTTCAGTAATAAGTTCATGCCTGCTGGGCACAGCAGTGAGTTGCATTATTATTGCATTATAATGATTTGAGTATTAAGTCTATGAATATGTTATGTTAATTATCTTTATGTGATATGAATATGAGTATGATATTTAGCTTCATATTAGTTAGTTAAGTTGATCTCCCCCACACTTTATGTATGTTTAGTTATACTCGCTGAGATTATTATCTCACCCCACGTTTCGGGGATTTACTTTAGTTGTGTAGGAACTCCAGGTAATGATATGGCAAGAAAGGTGATGGTAGAGCTGAGTTTTATTTCACAATAGAAGTTTCTTGTAATAGAAATTTGTTCATTTGTAATTATGGCTAGTTGATTAATGATGTATAAACACATGATCATGTTTTTAGCCATGGAGGCTTAATTATGAGTTTTAAAGTATTCATGTTATTAGATTGTACTGGTTCTGCTGAGTTTCAAGTTAACCTTGGGTTTGGTAACATCCGGTATGAGTTCATTGAACCACACTTCTTCAAGTGTGGATTCTTCCCTAACATTAAGTAAGATTCACTATTATTTAGAGATATTGATGTTGTAATGTAATTGCTTAAACTAATCGTTGGATAGTTTTAAGCGAATGTTTGACGATATTGAAAATTTAACGTAATGATTTCAGGAACTTCAGGAATAGTGTCTCCAACGGACAATATTTCTGAGTTTAGAAATTAAGGCGTTACAAGCAGTCAGCAACTTCATTCCTTTTTAATTAAAAAGGTATTATATGATTATATCTACTATGCTATTATCTATCTACTATAACAAAATCCTTCGCCCAAGACAAGGGTCTTTCTCTAATTTTTTGTCTTTTTTCTTTTTCAATATTTTAAACGTTTTGCTGAAAACATAAGAAAATCCTTCGCCCATGACAAGTGTCTTTCTCTAATTTTTCTCTTTTTTTCTTTTTTTAATATTTTAAACGTTTTGCTGAAAACACTTTTCTAGTTTTCTCTTTCTCATCTTTGCTTTTTTTTTTTTCATTTTCTTATTGTTTCCAATGGTTTTTTTCTTTCATTTTTTAATTTTTTAATTTTCTTCTTTACGTCACATTTTTATTTTTATATTATTATTTAAAATTTTTTCTCTCATTATTCATTCTTATATATCATTTTCATTATACTTTCTTTAATTTTTTCTTTTTTTTTTCAATATTTTAAACGTTTTGCTGAAAACACTTTTCTCTTTCTCATCTTTGCTTTTTTCTTTTTTATTTTCTTCTTGTTTCCAATGGTTTCTTTCTTTCTTTTTTTAATTTTTTTCTTTTCTTTTTTACGTCACATTTTTATTTTTTATATTATTATTTAAAAAATTTTCTCTCATTATTCATTCTTATATATCATTTTTATTATACAAAAACACAGATTGAAAAATACAATAAATATATTAATTTATATTAAATTTAAAGTGTTTTTTAATATATAATTTAACTCTTTTTTTATTCATTAATGTTTTAACTTATTATCTCTTTTATTATTCTATCTATCTATTTACTTTCTATCTTAAAAATGTTTTCGTAATACACGTGTCACATTTTCTCACTTGAATTTTTTTAAATTTTTTATTCTCATTTTAATAAAGTGATTTTTTTATGAACCACAGTTCTGTCCACCTCATTTTCATTATACAAAAACACAAATTGAAAAAAAAAAATTAATTTATATTAAATTTAAAGTATTTTTAATATATAATTTAACTCTCTTTTTTATTCATTAATGTTTTAACTTATTATCTCTTTTACTATTTTATCTATCTATTTACTTTCTATTTTAAAAATGTTCCCATAATACACGTGTCACGTTTTCTCACTTGAGTTTTTTTAAATTTTTTATTCTCATTTAATAAAGTGAGTTTTTTTTATGAACCACAGTTCTGTCCACCGGAGACAGTTCCCCTCCTGTCATTTCTTTTTTTCTTTTATTATTATTATTATTATTATAATTATTATTATTATTATTAAAACGTGTTTTCTCATTACCATTATTGTTTATCTATTTTATTACATAAAACACATGTCATGTTTTCTCGCGTGCATTTTTTTAGTTTATTTATCGTCACTTTAGTAAAATGAAATTTTTATAAACCACGGGTATTCTTCATGGGAGGCAGTTTCGCTCCTATCATTTTTATTTTTCTTTCTTTTATTATTTTTTTATCACACTTTCATCATCATCATCATCTTCTTCTTCCTCCTCCTTATTATTATATTTTAATGTTTTTCTTATTATTTATTTTTATTAATTTGTTTCATTATAAAAGTGGTTTTTAATGAACCACATGTATCTTTCACGGGAGACAGTTTTGTTCATACTGTTTTCTTTTTTTTTTCCTTTTTTGCGCAATAAACATTATGTTTTCTCACTAAGTATTTTTAAAATTTTTATTCCCACTTTAGTAAAGTAAACTTTTTAATGAACCACGATTTACGGGCATCCTCTACGTGAGATAATGTTGCTTCTGTCGCTTTTTTTAATCACACTTTATTATTATTATTGTTTTTATTATTATTATTATTATTATTATTATTATTATTATATTAAAACGGTTTCTGTCATTGTCCATTCCTATTTATCACTTTCATTATATAGAAACACAAATTAAGAAATAGAATAAATGTGTTAATTTAAATTAAATTTAAATTTTTTTTTATCAATCTATCATTTATCTTTCTTTTTATTCATTAATGTTTTCATTTATTATCTCCTTTATCTATTCTATCTATTTATTTACTTTTTATCTTAAAAATGTTTTCGTAATACACATGTCACGTTTTCTCACTTGAGTTTTTTTATTTTTTTATTCTCATTTTAATAAAGTCAATTTTTTGGGAACCACAGTTTTGTCCATAGGAGGCAGGTTGTTGTTTCTTTTTTTCTTTTTTAATTAATTTTTTTAATTATTATATTAAAACGATTTTTCTCATTATCCAATGATGTTTATATGTTTTATTACATAAAAACATATGTAATATTTTCTCCAATGCGTTTTTTAGTTTATTTATTCTCACTTCAGTAAAGTGGTTTTTTTATGAACTACGAGTATTTTCCACGGGAGGCAGTCCTGCTACTTTTTTCTTTTTTTCTTTCTTTTAATGTTTTTTTGGCTTAATTGCACTTTTGGTCCCCCTACTACCATCAATCCGCGATTTTGGTCCCCCTACTTTTTTTTTCGCGATTTTGGTCCCCCTATTATTCCAAATTCGCGATTTTGGTCCCTATAACACATACTTGGGAGGTATAGGGGGACCAAAATTTTGAACTAAATTGCGAATTTGGATTACCTAAGCGATTGTATGATTTGTTCACCAATATCGAAAAAGGCGCGAAATAATTTCAGAAATTCGGGAATAGTGTTTCCAACGGACATTATTCTTGAGTTGAGAAATTAGGACGTTACATTTTGGTATCAGAGCAGTTCAATCCAATTGGACTGTGGTTATTGTTAGTGAATGCACTAGAGACCTATATGTCTTTTAACACCCATCACTTGTATCATATTATTATTTTATAAAGGCATTTCATTTTATTAATTCTTTTAGAATATAATTATTGTCCTTAGAATAGTAATCTTAAGCTTCATAAGAAATCAAGTAGATGACTTGATCGTGAGACCTTATGGAGAACCATTCTTAAAATAGTCCCTAGTCAAGTATCATCTTAGGACAAAGATGCATTTAGACTACTATGTGAGTTCATTGATGATCAAATTAAATCTCACGGATCATGGATATGAGATATCATGTGCTCAGATAGGTACACATTAAGAGTAATGGTGTACTGGACAGACCCACCTTAAGAACGTTGCATGGATTGTTACATAAGTGTCATGAACGTTTCTTAAATTGATAAGTGTTATATATGAAGTCCTTCGACCTGAAATCACTATGATTCCTACATGAGGAATTATATGTTTTAATTATCATCAAACGTTACCTGTAACAGGGTAATCATAAAGTTGGTTTTTGGACATATAATAAATTATGTGGTGTGATGTGAGTGACCTAGATGGGATTTGTCCCTCCTATGTAACAGGAGTTATATCTGTAGGCCTCTTGATAAAGTGAGACTGCAAAATGCATGGCCATGCTCAGGAGGATAAACATGAGATGTTTATTTTCTGTATAGTCTACTTGGGGATCAAGAAAACATAAATTGAACTATACAAGGTTGACACAATCCATGCCCTTGTGTTCAATTAGATATTTGGACAAAGGGACGGATCATATAAATTATTATCATAAAATAGGATTCGTCAAAGTTGTTGATATTCTCAATATTTGGATAGTGATGTATTGCTAGATGCCTCTCACTATATATTATATTAAATATAAAAGGTTTTATTTTAATATCATAACAAAATATTAAAAGCCTATTGGGTCACACGCATACAACAAGCCACTAGGAAAAGGATAATAATTCTAATTTAATTTAATTAGAATTATTACATAATGGGCTAGGCCCATAAGTGTGAGGGTTAAGTGAGTGAAGGGGTAAAACCCTAGCCACCACTCTATAAATAGAGCATGAGATGCACTACCCCATACACATATGAGCAACCGCTTTTTACTCTCTAAGGCTACTAGTAGAGTTGAGGAGGGTTTCCTAGTTCGACTGTTGGCGTGGATACCAATAGAGACACGGCTGCTCTTGCCTCGTTTATAATCCTAATAAGGTACGACCTTTCGTTTCAATACCTTTTATGTCTTGATTCGTGTTTTCGCAAAACGATTAAAACAAGGGAGAGGATCCATTTATTTCCGCTGCACCCTGACCACATGCTTGATTCCATTTCAATTGGTATCAGAGCTTTGGTTTGCAATAAACACGTTTTAGGCTTTTAATCTTATGAAGATTATGATTTTTTTGTTGTTTTTCTGCTGAAAAACGTAGCGCTGATATCTGGGTTGCAACCTGCGCTGCAGTATAGGCTGCAGCGCAGACTGAAGCACAGTTTACGTATTTTCGATTCTGATACTTGCGCTTCACCTACGCTGTAGCGCAGGTGAAGCGCAAGTGAAGCGCAACTTTCAGAATCAATTTATTTTGTTCCCTTTATTGATTATTTTATGTGCGATGTATATATATGTTTATATGTTCTAATGTTGGAGGGTCCCATGGAACATGAAAAGTTCATGTCTTGGGAGTCAAAGGGTTCAATTGTTGAAACCTTGTCTCGACTCAAATGTTGGCTGCGATAAACATGCCACTTATCAATTTGTTGACAAGAACGTATTCAAATGATACGAGGGACTTACTCGTTTATCGGTTTGTGAAGTATTCGTTTGATGCGAGCACTTATTGATGATTGGTTGAATGTTTATCAAATCTAAATTTTGTGTCGGGGCGATGCCCCGCACCCCGCAAGGGGCGACCTCCCCTTCAAATCACGTGCTACACTACGTAGTGGGTTATTTCGTATGCGCATATTCAAACCTCGCTTAATATATACATCTTATTATATCACTTGTTTTACAATCAATGGATGTTGAATTTGCATGATGGTTGGTTATGGCCTTAGTTGTTTTAATTTAAATACAACCTGTGTGTCGTGCCTTACCTCTAAACATTCCTCTTGTAATTCTCTTATCATCTCTATCCCCTCGTATGTTAAAACGAGGTTTCTTCTTGTTATGTAATGTAACCGGGAAGAGCATGGAGTCAAAGGAGCATGTGGAGACATGTGGATGGAGACTACAAGATTATATAGTTGATGTAATTTTGTATTTGTTTTTAGGAGGCCATAACCATATCATGTATTTGTATGAGATGCATGCTTGTCTGTTTTTGTTAAATGGTTTAACAAAGGAGTAAAATTAAAACGATCAAATCCCTCAAAGAAAATATTAAGTCTTTTTGTCTTCCAATGAGTAACACTCATTAAGACTAGAGTCGATGAAGTGTGGGTCTGCCAAAGCAGGGTACCTTTATCTATACTAGTAAAACGCGATAGGATAAAAAGTAATATCCGACTGTTAATCATTGGGTTTTGACTTAACTATGTATATTCAATAGGATTGAAAAACCTAGAGGCATTAATTCATAAGATGAATTAGAATAAGAGTTATTCACCCAACTATCCAAGAGTTGTATGAGATGCAACTGGAAAGCGTGTTCCTACCTAAATAACATTTTCTTAAGCGATAAGCCAAAGCTGACTTGAAATAAGGTGAAATATGGATCTTGGCCCACTAGAAAATCTAGTGATGGGATTTTCTGATTATTGAGGGTACTTATTTTGAATCAAAATAGCGGGAGGCATATTTAATTAAAGCCCTTGTTAAATATGTATGATACTTACTTGCATAATTTTTTGTTAATAGATAACCATGGCAACGAACACAACAAGTAACCTTTCACTGAGATCCGTCCTTGAGAAGGACAAATTGTCTGGAACTAACTTTCTAGACTGGTACATAAACCTAAGGATTGTCCTTAGGCATGAAAAGAAGTTGTATGTCCTGGAAGAGCCCGTTCATGAAACACCTGCTGCAACTGCTTCGAAAGCTGACAAGGATGCTTTTAAGAAGCATATGGATGATGCTCTCGATGTAGGTTGCCTTATGCTTGCTACCATGAATGCTGATCTCCAAAAACAGCATGAGAACATGGATGCGTACGATATGATCGTACATTTAAAGAGACTTTATCAAGGCCAAGCTAGGCATGAACGGTTTGAAGTCTCAAAGGCACTTTATCAATGTAGACTGGCAGAGGGAAGTCCTGTTGGTGCTCATGTACTCAAATGATTGGGTACATTGACAACCTAGAAAGGCTTGAATTCCCATTAGGCCAAGAGTTGGCCACTGATCTTGTCCTGCAATCGTTGCCGGACATCTATAGTCAATTCGTCATGAACTACAACATGAATGAATTTGACAAACCACTGCCAGAATTGTTGAGCATGTTGAGAACGGCTGAGCAAAACATTAATAAAGGTAAAGGGAAGGCCATATTGATGGTCTAACCTGAAAAGGGCAAGGGCAAGAAGAAGTTCAAGAAGCCCTATTTCAAATTAAAGGACAAGGGCAAAGACAAGCCTAGTACCTCAGCTTTGAAGCCTACTGGCGGGATAGCTAAGGAAGGAAAATGTTTCCATTGTGGCCAATCAGGACATTGGAAAAGAAACTGTGCAAAGTACCTGGAGGAGATCAAGAAGAAGGGAAGTGAGACTTCCACCTCAGGTATTTATGTTATAGAAGTCAATTTATCTGCTTCTACATCATGGTATTAGATACTGGATGTGGATCTCACATTTGCATGAATGTGCAGGATCTAAAAAGGAGTAGACGACTGGCTAAAGGCGAAATCGACCTGCGAGTCAGAAATGGAGCAAAAGTTGCTGCTTTAGACGTAGGAACTTATTATTTAACTTTGCCAACTGGGCTAGTTATTGAGTTAGATAATTGTTATTTTGTTCCAGCCATTAGTAAGAATATTATTTCTGTTTCTTGTTTAGACAAGAATGGTTTTTCATTTATAATAAAGAACAACAGTTGTTCAATTTATTTAAATGATTTGTTTTATGGTTGTGCAAAATTAAACAATGGCTATATGTTCTTGACTTCGAAGTACCTATCTATAACGTAAATGCTAAGAGGTTCAAAATAAATAATTTGAACCCAACTTATCTTTGGCATTGTCGCTTAGGCCACATAAACGAGAAACACATATCTAAACTCCATCAAGATGGTTATTTAGACTCTTTTGGTTTTGAATCAATTGAGACATGTGAATCTTGTCTAATAGGGAAGATGACCAAAACCCCATTCACTGGAAAAGGTGAAAGGGTCGGTGATCTTCTTGGTCTCATACATAGTGATGTATGTGGGCCCATGGGCACAATGACTACAGGAGGTTTTTATTACTTCATCACTTTTACTGATGATTTCAGTAGATATGGATTTGTGTATCTAATGAAACACAAATCTGAATCCTTTGAAAAGTTCAAGGAATTTAACAATGAAGTACAAAACCAACTTGGCAAGACTATTAAAACACTTCGATCAGATCGAGGTGGAGAATACTTGAGCCAACAATTTGATGACTATCTAAAAGAGTGTGGGATAGTATCCCAACTCACTCCTCCTGGAACACCTCAATGGAATGGAGTTTCATAAAGGAGAAATCGAACCCTATTGGATATGGTTCGATCCATGATGAGTCATTCTGATCTCCCCGACTCCTTTTGGGGTCATGCTTTGTTAACAACAGCCTTCACACTAAACCGTGTTCCATCTAAGGCTGTCATAAAGACACCATATGAGACATGCACTAGGAGACAACCTAGTATGTCTTTTATGAAGATTTGGGGTTGTGAAGCTTATGTGAAACGCCAAGTTTCAGATAAGTTAGGACCCAAATCAGATAAATTCTTATTTGTGGGATACCCAAAAGAAACTAAGGGTTACTACTTCTATAATCCTAGCGAAGGCAAAGTGTTTGTCGCTAGGACTGCTGTATTCTTAGAGAAGGAATTTATCTCTAAGAAAATAAGTGGGAGGAAAGTAGAAATTGAAGAAATTCAAGTACCACAGAGTGATAATGAGCCAATAATGGAACAAGAGCAGATACCACAAAGTGTTGTGGAGCCACCTGCTCAAGTAGCGCAAGACTTGTGTAGGTCAAATAGGGTACGTCACCAACCTGAGAGATATGGTTTCCTTGTGTCTCAGGAAGGGGATGTATTGCTAATAGATCAAGATGAACCAGTGACTTACCAAGAAGCTCTTTTGAGTCCAAAATCTGAGAAATGGCTTGATGCCATGAGATCTGAAATGGATTCATGTACACTAACAAGGTATGGATCTTGATTGAGCCACCCAAAGGAATAAAACCCATAGGGTGCAAATGGGTTTTCAAAAGGAAAACTGACATGGATGGTAATGTAAGGACCTTTAAAGCACGGTTGGTGGCTAAGGGTTTCAAGCAAATTCATGGTGTAGACTATGATGAAACCTTTTCCCTAGTTGCCATTCTTAAATATGTTCGGATCTTGCTTGCTATTGCAGCTTACCATGATTATGAAATCTGGAAAATGGATGTCAAGACAGCCTTCCTAAATGGAAGTCTTCTTGAACATGTGTACATGACACAACCTGAAGGTTTTGTTATACCTGAAAATGCTGGAAAAGTATGTAAGTTGCAACGATCCATTTATGGATTAAAGCAAGCTTCTAGAAGCTGGAATCTTCGTTTTGATGAAGTTGTTAAGCAGTTTGGTTTCATTAAAAATGAAGATGAACCTTGTGTCTACAAAATGGTTAGTGACAGCATAATGGTTTTTCTGGTTTTGTATGTAGATGACATACTCCTCATAGGAAATGACATTCCTACACTTCAGTCTGTAAAGACTTGGTTAGGAAATTGTTTTTCTATGAAAGATTTGGGCGAAGCAACCTATGTGTTAGGTATTAGGATCTATAGAGATAGATCTCGAAGATTACTTGGCTTAAGTCAAAGTACATACATATAGGGGTGGAAACAGGCCAGGCCAGGCTTTGGCAGGCCTGAGCCTGGCCTGACTCATAATTCTTAAGCCTGAGCCTGGCCTGTTACCTGTTACAGGCCTTTTTGTAAGGCCTGGCCTGGCCTGCGAAAAAGCCTGGCCTGGCCTGTAAGCCTGTTTAGAAGCCTATTTTATAACAAGGTCTACCAACAGGCCAACAGGCCTATAAGCCTATGCAGGTCAACAGACCTTTTAAGCTGACTTTTTTATATAATTAATTTAATATATTCTAATTTTTTACTATATTATAAATTTTTTAATTATATTTATAGTTATTTATATAATTAATTTAATATATTATATATTATTATATTAAATAGGCCGGCCTGTTAAGCCTAATAGGCTTTTTCATAGACCTAAAGCCTGGCCTATTTAACTAAACAGGCCTTTTAAGAAGCCTTAGCCTGACCTTTTTAATAAACGAGCCAGGCCAGGCCAGGCCATAAACAGGCCAGGCCGCAGGCCCCTGACAGGCCGGCTGGCCTATTCCCACCCCTACATACATAGACAAAGTGTTAAAACAATTTAACATGCAAGATTCTAAGAAGGGATTCTTGCCTATGTCACATGGTATAAGCCTATCTAAGGCTCAATCTCCTTCCAGTAAAGAAGAGAGAGATCACATGAGTAAGATTCCTTATGCATCTGCTATAGGGTCTATCATGTATGCCATGTTATGTACTCGACCAGACATATCATATGCTTTGAGCATGACTAGTAGATACCAGTCTGATCCCGGTGAAGGTCACTGGACAACTGTCAAGAACATCCTTAAGTACTTAAGAAGAACTAAGGATTCATTCTTGATATATGGAGGTGAGGAAGAACTAGTTGTAAAGGGTTACACCGATGCTAGCTTCCAAACCGACAAAGATGATTCAAGATCACAGTCAGGTTATGTGTTTTGTTTGAATGATGGCGCTGTGAGATGGAAGAGTTCAAAGCAGGAAACAGTCGCTGATTCTACCACAGAAGCTGAGTATATTGCGGCCTCAAATGCTGCGAAAGAGGCCGTTTGGATTAAGAAGTTCATTATTGAACTTGGAGTAGTTCCTACCATTGTGGATCCTATAAGTCTTTATTGTGATAACAATGGAGCTATTGCACAAGCCAAGGAACCCAGGTCTCATCAACGATCCAAAAATATACTTAGACGTTTCCATCTCATCCGAGAAATCATTTATGGGGGAGATGTGAAGATATGCAAAGTGCATACAGATGACAATGTTGCAGACCCATTAACAAAACCCCTTGTGCAGCAGAAGCATGAAGGGCACCCTAGATCATTAGGCATTAGAGTTATGTCTGAATGGCTCTAGTGCAAGTGGGAGATTGTTAGTGAATGCACTAGAGACCTATATGTTTTTGAACATCCATCACTTGTATCATATTATTATTTTATAAAGGTATTTCATTTTATTAATTCTTTTAGAATATAATTATTGTCCTTAGAATAGTAATATTAAGCTTCATAAGAAATCAAGTAGATGACTTGATCGTGAGACCTTATGAAGAACTATTCTTAAAATAGTCCCTAGTCAAGTATCATCTTAGGACAAAGATGCATTTAGACTAGCATGTGAGTTCATTGATGATCAAATCTCACAGATCATGGATATGAGATATCATGTGCTCACATAGGTACACATTAAGAGTAATGGTGTACTGGACAGACCCACCTTAAGAACGTTGCATGGATTGTTACATAAGTGTCATGAACGTTTCTTAAATTGATAAGTGTTATATATGAAGTCCTTCGACCTGAAATCACTACGATTCCTACATGAGGAATTATATGTTTTAATTATCATCAAACGTTACCTGTAACAGGGTAATCATAAAGTTGGTTTTTGGACATATAATAAATTATGTGGTGGGATGTGAGTGACCTAGATGGGATTTGTCCCTCCTATGTAGCGAGAGTTATATCTGTAGGCCTCTTGATAAAGTGAGACTGCAAAATGCATGGCCATGCTCAGGAGGATAAACATGAGATGTTTATTTTTTGTACAGTTTACTTGGGGATCAAGAAAACATAAATTGAACTATACAAGGTTGACACAATCCATGCCCTTGTGTTCAATTAGATATTTGGACAAAGGGACGGATCATATAAATTATTATCATAAAATAAGATTCGTCAAAGTTGTTGATATTCTCAATATTTGGATAGTGATGTATTGCTAGATGCCGCTCACTATTTATGATATTAAATATAAAAGGTTTTAGTTTAATATCATAACCAAATATTAAAATCCTATTGGGTCACACACATACAATAAGCCACTAGGAAAAGGATAATAATTCTAATTTAATTTAATTAGAATTATTACATAATGGGCTAGGCCCATAAGTGTGAGGGTTAAGTGAGTGAAGGGGTAAAACCCTAGCCACCACTCTATAAATAGAGCATGAGATGCACTACCCCATACACATATGAGCAACCGCTTTTTACTCTCTAAAGCTACTAGCAGAGTTGATGAGGGTTTCCTAGTTAGACTGTTGGCATGGATACCAATAGAGACGCGGCTGCTCTTGCCTCGTTTATAATCCTAATAAGGTACGACCTTTCGTTTCAATACCTTTTATGCCTTGATTCGTGTTTTCGCAAAACGATTATAACAAGGGAGGGAATCCATTTATTTCTGCTGCACCCTGACCACATGCTTGATTCCCTTTCAGTTAGGTTAGTTGCACGTAACTTACTATAATTCCACCGTGCCCCATGCCCAGTTTAGGGACTGATCACCCCTTTACTAGGTGTGTGGTACCCGGAATTGTGGTTAGTAACGTAAGTAGGATGCCTTGTTAGGGAGTTGGGACACTTCTCTAACGAGGTTAGAGCCACCTACTTGCTAGCTAGAGGGAGAATGACATAGGCTCAATTTCTAGAGTGAGATCTTGACCCTAGAAATCTCATAGGACATAGCCTTATCTCCTAGGAAACTTGAGGCACACTAAGAAAGTGTAAGTGTTGAGGACAAGTGACTTGGAGGGAATGATAAATAGACTCCCTAGTAGGCTAGAAGAGTGTCGGCTACTCGTGAGCAAACTTTGGTGATGTAATGTGTTTGAACAATGATAATTCTCCTTTTTGCTTGAATGATTGCTTGAATTGACTGTTATATGTGTTTCCTGAATGATTGTATGATTGGTGTGCTAGATGGTGATTTGATGAATGAATTATGATGATGTTGCATGACTTGTATGTTGAGCTGCATGGTTTAGAAGGACATGTAGGCGGGAGGTTAATGGTGATATTATAAGGTCAGGGTGAATGATTTTAGAGTTGGAATTTTGTGAGTTTAGGATTTTATGCTAAGTGGACTAGGGATATAGCAGGTAGAAGTTAGAATGGGAAGTATAGGAACTTAATTCCATTAGTTAGAGGGGGTAACCCTAGCTTTTGGGTTAGTTATTTCCATGGGGTAGGTGTGATCTTAAAGACAAATCGAGGAATGGAATCAAGTCCTATAAACCCACGTACTTGTTTTCCTTTCTTTAAATCCATGTTAGTGTATGCTTATGTCGATGGTTGTTGCTATTTCAACCCCAACCTCTTTCGTAGTTGCCTAAGTCATTATGTATCCCGGGTAGATATCTCATTAGGCATTTAATGAGTTTGTTTTGATGGTGGTGATATCGATTAAGCCCGTATGTCCTATGATTTGTTTTTAATATACAAGAGGTAGACCCACTCCTTTGCCCCTAAGTTACTAGACTAATGCTCCTAGAAACCCTAATTGGCTATTAGAGGTAACCTCGACCCTTGTAGACACATGTTAAGTATCTAACTATTTAGTGCATGATTGCTATGTAGCTTATTAGGAGGGTTCCTAGTTAGGGACCAAGTTGCAATTTGCTGTACCTTGTCAACCCATAACTTCATAACTACCTTGTTCCACTCTAGAGTCCCTTGATCAATTCCGGTTGAGCTAGAGAGTAAACAATAGAGTTCCAGGGAGTGAGTGGCAGTTGATGGAAAATCGGCAAGTGAACCAATTCGTAACAAGTAATATAATGAAAGTAGAGTATCATCCCACAGAGATTGATGAATCAAGTACCAATTAACAGAAGATTTATCTAGTTGAACAAAGAAAATTCAATTGTATTTGGTAACCTAAAAACTAGTGCAGAAAACTAAACCGGCAAAATTGAATTGATGTAAAGAATAAAACAAGAACACAATATTGATGAAAAACAATATGAATAGATGGTTAGGACTTGGTTCCTTTTAATTCTCATTCCATGTAGCAGATTATTCAACTCAATTGCTATGATTTAATTCATGATCCAATTCACTTAGATAGTTAAATCCCAATTCCTTGGTGAATTAACCCTATATCTACAATTAAGAACCTTAATTCCTCAGGTGAATTCAATTGTCACATGCATTAATAGCAAGAATTGATAAAGATCACACAAGAATCAATTCCTATTCCTAGGCAATTAATTACTCATGTTGTTTACTTCAGATCCAAGTTTTCTCCAATTTTCCAATTGTGAGAATCACTCTCAAATCATACATTGGCTGATCAAGTCAATGAAGCATTAAGATTGGAAGTAAACAATGTAATTGCATCATAACAATCTGAATTGAATTCAAGAAACGAAATTACATGGAGTTTGAATCAAAATTCCCCAATTCCTAACCTAAGAAATTTAGCAATCCATTACAAAAGAGAAGATAAAGGAGAAGAGAATTGCAACTCAATGAGAAACTCCATTGAATCAAGAACCCTAGCTTCCACTTGGTTTTGATCTTCAGGAGAAAGAGAGAAAAAGATAGAAAATTCGAGTTGAAGAAATGATAAATCTAAAAAAATGAAAAGACTCCCCTAAAAAATCTAAACAGATCTATTTATAATATTTTTGCAGCAATCGTGTCCTCACACAAGCCTTGCCATGTTCCGACACGAACATGGCAGAGAGTAAAATTCAATTTTTGTAGCCTCTGGAGTTATCGTGTCCTCACACGAAAATAGCTTGTTCCCACACGAACATGACAGAATGTGAATTTCTCAATTTGCACCTCATTCTCTCAAAATTTCACTGTTTGACTCTTTCTCACACTTCAAAAATTGCTTCTCTTTACTTCTTTCTTTCTTATTTTCCAGAAAATTCCTAAAAACAACAAAACAATGAAAAATTAGAGAAAAATGACTAATATTTACTAAAACCATCTAAAATACAAACAAACTCAATTATGTACAATTTTAACTACAATTTTACAAAATTATCAAACTAAACAACTAAAAACTACCTAAAATAAACCTATAAATCTACTACTAAAGTGGATTTATCACAACCCCAAACTTAGAATTTTGTTTGTCCCAAAGCAAACAATTAAAGCTCAATCAAGGATATTTCTAGACAAAACGAGGGGTGAAATCCATAATTGAATATCCCAATTCTCCACAATTTTTTTCACAACTAATCATTCAATTCTAATCCATTCCTCAAACAATTAGCAAAAGTGCTCGCACAAATCAAACAAGTGCATTACCTAGCATCATGATATCTCAGTCCAACTTGAAACAATGCAAGATAACATATGCAAGAGTTTCACAAAGAAAAGTATGAATTACATTCACAACCCTCACAAGGTAGTATTTCCCTCATCACTCTTAGTGTTTAAAGGGTACTGTTTTCTCTCATAGTTGCTACCCACTCAAGATTCATTACCATAGGCTTGACAATGTTCTAAAACTTCCACTACAAACACAAGTGCAACCACAAATCATGAGGACTTTAATTTGGGTTGTAATGGGGCTTGGGACAAGGTAGGAAAATTTTAGGATCTAGTTAATCCCAAAAGAATTAAAGGATATATGTGATGAACTCAAGAATTCAGTATGAAGTTAACTCATCCTTCCTTGATTTCATTTCACTGTCCCTTTTTTTATTGTTTTCTGAACTTTTCTTTTTCTTTTCATCAATCTTTTTTTTAACTTTTCTCTACTATAACTCTCTTTTTTTTTATATCAATGTACTTGCTCTTTTTTTGTACTTTCTCTACTGTAACTCATCCTTCTTTCTTTTTTTTTTCTTTTTTTTTTTGAAATAAAGCAAATTGCTTTCCCACCCCAAACTTAAGGTATTTTCTTGCCCTCAAGCAAAAGTAGACAATAACCCCAAACTTAATTTCAAAAACTCATCCTTGAATGTGCCATATATCCTTTAATCTTAAAGAGGAAGGACATTAACGGTTTTTCACTTAAGGCTTGTAATGAGCTTAGAAAGAAGAATGGGAAAAAGGCTCAAAGGGGCTAAGCAAAGGGAAATATTTTTTTTAGGGTGGTTTATTTAGCCCAAAAGTTAACAAAAGAATGCCTCAATCATGCATGTAGATGCAAATGAGAAACAATTTCAATTAAGAACAAGGTCAAGTTCTAGAATGAAATCTCAAGGAGTAACCAATCACACAACAAGGAATCAATAATGTATAGCCCAAAATCCTCACAGGGTAATGTTGTGACTACAATCCAACTAATTCAATGATCCACTTCCACACAATTATCAAGCAAAGATCAAGAATTTCCAATAAATCAAGATGTGTAGTAAAGGCAATTGAATGACCCATGATTACTTAAGAAATTGCCAAAGAATTGGATTAATTATCAATAGATTAGAGAAAAGAATTGGAAGAATCAGGAGGATTACATTTTCGCTGTTCTATTTATTTATTTTTTATATTTTTTTATTTACGCACAGAATAATAAAAAAAAAAATTCGACACAAGTAGCAAATGTGAACAATCAAGGAGAATTGTTAAGAAACATCCCTGAATTGCTGGTGGCCAAGTGGCACAATTACCGTGGCTGCTTGTGTGAATGCTCTACTAACCTGCAGGAAGATGTCAGGAGCATGATAAGCAAAACAATAATTCAAATATGAGTGATCACAAAATATATCAAAAGAAAATCCTAAGAAGTAGTCCTAAAAAGTAAGGTTCAATTACAATAATTCCCAAAATAGAGTTGAAATGGTCTCAAACTGAATGCCTAAAATTTTTTTTTCCTAAAACAAAAGAGAACTATGCAGCAGCTCCATCATCATCATCATCATTCTCTTGTGCTCCATCATGGTCAGTGTTTGGCATGCTATGAGATTGTCTAATTACAGGCAGAGGTGGCAACTCTTTATGTCCCAAGTGCTCTCCCAATGCATCATCATCAAGATCAGCAGAATGTAGGAAGAACGGTGTCTCGGTGTGAACCCGCCCGGGAATATCAACAAGATTTTTAGCCAAGATAAGTTGGCCGCTCTTTAGACTCTCATATAACACATCTTGACGCTTGGCCAATATATTCTGACGAGACATAATTTCAGCCTGCTTATCAAGAAGTAGCTGAAGAGTTTCAGCTTGAGTGCGTCTCTGTGGCTGGCTGGGTTGAGCAGAAGGTGAAGCATGAGATTGCTTCTTAGTGGATGCCAACTCGTATTCAGCAATTCTTTTAGCAGAAAGAGGTTTGGCAGCATGTACTGGAACATCATCATCACTTATATTGACCCCTACATCCAAACAAAGTAAAGTGATAAGAGATGAATAGGCAAGAGATTTATTTTTAGTGACCATAATGTTTTCCATCTCCTTAGAAATGACAGCCCCCACATCAATGTCCATCTTCTTCATAATGGCAAACATCAATTTGGCACGATCCAGCAAAAGAGTTGTGTCATGAAGGACCGGAAGGATGGAAGCAATGATAAAAGCTCCCCAAGCCTGTGGAATAAGGAGCAGATCTCCCATCTTTAATGCCTTTGGTTTGGGCTGATTCAACGGTAGCCAAGCAGCCCCAGGACAGCATAAACTTTGAATTATCTCATTGAAATCAGGCCTCCGAGTACAAAAACTTTCAAAGGATCTAAGAGAGGGGATGGGAGCATCAGGGAAACATAAAATCTTATTTATGTGTTCAGCATCAAAGTGTACCTTTTTGCAACGCACATATGTAGTAAATTGCGGCCATTCTTCCTCTTTTACCTTCCATCCATTGGTATAAAACTCATGTGTGAGAGTTTGTTGTCCTTGGCCAGCAATTTGGCAAAAGAATTCCCACCCTCTTCTTGAAATTTCATTTTGAATCTCAGCATACTCACCTTCCTCTAGCATTATATTTCTGTCCAGGATAATGCTTCTATGTCTCACATCAGAATAATAATGTTGGACATGCTCAGGTGAACGAAATCTGACTTTATGAGCATGAGCTGAACTAGAGCCAGCTTTGAGAGAAGAAGCGCCTTTCCTAAATGTAGAAGCAGAGGCCTTTTGTGAAGCTTGAGGTTGAGTGGGTATTGAACTGGCTAAAATGATGGCCTTAGAAGTACTTGCTGTCTGAAATGGATCGGACTTCCTAAAACCACGAGACGGTCTAGCTTTCTTGCATGGTGGTGAAGCTTTTCCAGTATCAGGTTTCTTTGCTGCTAGTGATGTCTTTGATCTCTTGGCTTTCGGAGTTGAAGATTTTCTGGGAGCCATTATACCTGCGGACAAAAAATTAATGAGAAGCCAAATTTACATCCTAAAAGAAAATCTCGCTCCTGGCAGCTACCACCCAAACCGTGAACAAAGAGTAGGAACGGAGGGGTGAAAGAGGCTAGCAGAGGGTTGGAATGGAGATGAACAATGCACAGTCTTGAACAGGGACGGTAATATGGAACAGTCTCGAACGAGAAAGGAATGGATTAAAGTTCACTCTGTGCGCAAGCAGAGAAGAATGTGAGAAGAGGAACCGAGGGCAAAACCGAACAGCGCATAGTGGGAAAAAAATGGAACTGAGATGGTGGAAGAAGCGGTGCACAAACTTGCTTAGACACTGTCCAATTTGCGAGAATATCGCTTGGGAAGTAATGTTGCGATGGAAACTTCTGGCAGAGGGTTTTGCAAAAGGAACGGTGATGGAATGAATAAGGGGAAATGGAAGAGTAAAGAGACGGTGATTGTATGTAGAGGAAGGAGCAGATGAACTGAGAAATGGGATTTTGAATAAAGAAGAAGAGGATAGGACAACGTACTCAGGAAGTGAGGGTAGCGTATAGAGAAAGTGAACGAAAAAAAATCTTTTTGTTTCAATTTTTTTCTTTTCTTCATTTATATAAAAAAAATATTTTGTTCTTAAATTTTTTTTCTGATATTCTTTCTTTTTTTTTATAGAGGTGATGGCTATTGAAATTGATTATAGAAATTGTGTCCACACAAAGATAAGGAATGTCCTCACCAAAATCAGGCAGAGAGCACCTACTGTCACGAGTTCCTTCAAAATTTGTTTTTTTTAGTTTTCGTGTCCCCACATGAGTCAATATTTGTGAGGACGCGATTCTGGCAGAGGCTAACTTGAGCATAAGAACTGTTTAAACTTCACTATTTGATTGTCGCGTCCCCATATGAAGCAGAGGTTGTGAAAAAACGACTTTGGCAGAATCAATTCAAGGCATCCAACATATTTTTTTTTTCAATTTCCTGCAACAAAATGTAACTTGTTAGTCATGCAAATACACTCAAACAAGTAGCAAAATATCACAGTACTCTTAATTTTCTGAAATTGAACTATTCCTAACAAAACACTAAGTTCCTACACAAAATCAAGAAAAACAAAAATTTATTGCTACAACTACTGGTTTTTCATCAATGCTCAATTCATGGAGGATCATTTAAAGTGACAATTGACTTCCCTTTTTCAAATTCACCTCCAAGATATATTTTGAGCCTTTGACCATTCACTTTAAATGTCCTTCCAGATGAAGGATCTTGAACTTCAATAGCTCCAAAAGGTGATACTTCTTTCACAATAAAGGGACCAGACCATCTAGATTTCAATTTTCCAGGAAAGAATTCCAGTTTAGAATTGAACAAAAGTACTTGTTGTCCTAGATAAAAGCTTCTCTGCAGAATTTGTTTATCATGAAAAGTCTTGGTCCTTTGCTTATAAATGGTAGCATTTTCATAAGCAAACTGACGAAATTCTTCTAGCTCATGCAATTGCAAGATTCTTTTTTTACCAGCTTCTTTGAAATCACAATTCAGAATCTTTGTTGCCCAATAAGCTTTATGTTCCAACTCTAAAGGTAAGTGACAAGCCTTTCCAAACACTAACTGATATGGAGACATACCAATAGGTGTTTTAAAAGCTGTTCTATAAGCCCAAAGTGTATCATCCATTTTCTTTGCCCAATCTTTTCTTGAACTGCTGACAACTTTCTCTAGAATTCTCTTCAATTCTCTGTTTGAAACTTCTACTTGGCCACTAGTTTGTGGATGATATGGTGTGGCCACTTTATGCTTGACATTTTAACATACTTTCAAGTTGTTTGTTGCAAAAATGAGAGCCTCCATAACTGATGAGAACTCTTGGTACACCAAATCTTGAGAAGATGTGTTTCTTGATAAATGCAATGACAACTTTGGCATCATTGGTTCTTGTTGGAGTGGCTTCCACCCACTTAGAAACATAATCTACTGCCACTAATATGTATTCATTGGAGTAGGATGATGGGAATGGTCCCATAAAGTCAATACCCCACACATCAAAAAGTTCTACTTCCAAAATATTAGTAAGAGGTAATTCAAATCTTTTAGAAATGTTACCACTCCTCTGACATTGATCACATCTCTCTACATATTCCTTGGAATCCTTAAAAAGAGTAGGCCAGAAGAAACCTGACTGAAGAACTTTTGCAGCAGTTCTTTTTCCACCAAAATGTCCACCATAATCTGAATTATGACAATGCCACAATATTTGTTGTTGTTCTTCTTGAGGAACACATCTTCTAATCAGCTCATCAACTCCAATCTTGAAAAGAAATGGCTCTTCCCAAAGGTAAAATTTGCTGTCATGGAAAAGGTTCTTTTCTGCTGCCATGTCCAACCTTCTGGAACGATATATTCAGCCTTGAAATTGGTCATATCTACATACCATGGGGTGAGAGAAACAGAAAACAATCTTTCATATGGAAATTCTTCTTTGATAGGCACTCCATTATTGTTTACTCCTTCTAAATCAAGTCTTGACAAATGATCAGCAACTTGATTCTCCTTGCCTTGCTTGTCTTTAATTTCCAGGTCAAATTCTTGTAGGAGTAAGATCCATCTCAGCAATCTTGGCTTTGTTTCCTGTTTAGACAAAAGATATTTCAAATCCGAATGGTCAGTATAAACTATAACCTTCGCACCAATCAAATACGAACGAAATTTGTCAAAGGCAAAGACAATTGCTAAAAGTTCTTTCTCAGTTGTTGCATAATTCACTTGAGCACTATTGAGAACTTTACTAGCATAATATATTACATGAAAAAGTTTTTCTTTCCTTTGTCCCAAGACAACACCTATAGCAAAATCACTAGCATCGCACATTAATTCAAATGGTAAATTCCAATCAGGTGCAGTGATTATAGGTGCAGAAATCAATTTTTCTTTTAATGTTTTAAATGCAGTTAAGCATGAATCATTAAAATCAAACACTGCATCTTTCTCTAAAAGATCACACATGGGTTTAGAGATCTTAGCAAAATCCTTAATGAATCTTCTGTAAAAACCCAACATGTCCAAGGAAACTTCTCACTCCTTTAACATTTATTGGAGGAGGAAGTTTTTCTATTACTTCAATCTTTGCCTTGTCTACTTCAATGCCTTTTGAAGAGACTCTATGTCCTAGAACAATACCCTCCTGCACCATGAAGTGACATTTTTTCCCAATTCAATACAAGATTGGTCTCTTGGCACCTTTTCAAAACACAAGAAAGGTTAGACAAGCAATTATCATAAGATGAACCAAATACAGAAAAATCATCCATGAATATTTCAATGAATCTTTCTACCATATCAGAAAAAATGGCTAGCATGCACCTTTGAAATGTCGCAGGCGCATTACACGAACCAAACGACATCCGACGATAAGAAAAGATCCCATAAGGACAAGTAAAAGTTGTTTTTTCTTGGTCCTTAGGATCAACTACAATTTGATTGTAGTCGGAGTATCCGTCGAGAAAACAGTAGTAAGCATGGCCTGCAAGTCTTTCCAACATTTGATCCACAAAGGGCAGTGGAAAATGATCCTTACGAGTAGCATCATTAAGTCTGCGATAATCGATGCACATCCTCCTTCCCGTAACTGTCCTTGTAGGGATCAACTCATTCTTTTCGTTCACAACCACTGTCATGCCTCCCTTTTTAGGTACTACTTGCACTGGACTAACCCATTTGCTGTCCGAAATTGGGTAGATGATACCGACGTCCAGTAGCTTGATTACTTCTTTTCGAACAACCTCCTTCATAGTTGGGTCGAGTCTTCTTTGTGGCTGCACAAAAGGTTTGAAATTTTCTTCTAAAATAATTTTGTGCATGCAGAATGCAGGACTTATACCTTTCAAATCTGAAATTGTCCACCCTATAGCTGATTTGTGAGCTCTCAAAATACGCAGCAGCTTCTCTTCTTCTTGCTCATTTAGTGTACTGCTTATTATCATTGGATAAGTGTTATTGTCACCAAGAAAAGCATAGCGGAGATGAGATGGCAATTGCTTCAACTCCACCTTTGGACTCACTTCTTCTTTATTTTCGGTTTTTAACTCTTCTTTAGGTGGAACATTTATAAGCAAAGGAGAATTAGCATCCAGAAGTGTTAGGCAATCATTCACTTCTTTCTCATTATCATTAGACCTTGATTGTTTAGAAGTGATCAACACATGCTCCAAGGTAGAATCAAGGTCATGCTTCTTGAGAAATTTTGGTAGCAAAGAATCAATGATATCCACTCTCATACAGTGAGAATCTTCAGCTGGATGTTTCATGGCTTCAAAGACATTGCATATTACCTTCTCATCTTGAACTCTCAACATGAGTTCACCTTGTTGAACATCAATTAAAGCTCTTCCTGTTGCAAGAAAAGGTCTGCCTAAAATGAAAGGTATTGCAGCATCTTCTTCCATATCTAGAACCACGAAATCAGCTGGAAAAATGAATTTGTCTACTTTTACCAACAAATCTTCAACCACACCATATGGATATTTGATAGATCGGTTTGCAAGTTGTAATGACATCATGGTTGGCTTGACTTCTTTAGTCCCAAGTTTCTTCATCATAGACAAGGGCATTAGGTTGATGCTTGCACCTAGATCACAAAGTGCCTTTCCAATCTGCATATTTCCAATGGCACAAGGTATGATGAATGAGCCTGGATCCTTAAGCTTTTGAGGTAACTTCCGTTGCAAAATTGCACTGCATTCTTCTGTTAATGCAACAGTTTCATCCTCTTTAATTTTCCTCTTCTTTGAAAGAATTTCTTTCATAAATTTCGCATAAGATGGCATTTCTTCTAATGCTTCAGCAAATGGAATGTTGATCTGTAGCTTTTTGAATACATCCAGAAACTTTGAACACTTCTTTTCATCTCCTTGCTTTTGTAGCCTTTGTGGGAAAGGAACATGAGCATATGAGGAGATTGGCTTCGACTTCACAGCTTCTTCAACTAATTGTTTCTTGGATTTCCTTCTTAGTATATCTTGATCTATCTTTTCTTGAATTTTTAAAGGTGTAAGGGAACTATCATTTGAAGAGCTTCCCATCTCTTTTTCATTATTTTCTGAATCTGAGCATTCTTCTACTACACCATCAATCTTCCTTTCTTTTTCATCTTCCATCCTTGCACTTTCCTGCATCTTCAGAGATTGAGGAGTTATAACCTTCCCACTTCTTGTAGTAATAGCTTTGCACTGTTGTTGTGGGTTGACAATTGTGTCTCCTGGAAAGTTTCCAACTGTTCTTTGATTTAATTACTTTGACAGTTGTCCTATTTGATTCTCCAAATTTTTTATAGATGCATCATGATTCTTGAAATTTGCTTTTGTTTCTTGAATAAAATTCCTTGTTTCTTGCATCATAGCATTGGAATTGGATCTTGTCTCCTGCATAAACAAAGCATTTTACTCTGTTAGTTTGAGAAGAGCTTTTTCCAAAATGGAAAATTGATTAGATTGAGATTCAGGTGCTGATTGGGATATTTGCTGCCCAAAACTCCCTCCTTGTTGAGAATTAGCATTGCTTGATTGAGAATAAGGCAGTCTCATAGCAAAATTCTGATTGAATGTGCTATTTTGATGAAATGGTTGTCTTGGAGCAAAATTGGGTTGTCTTTGATTATTTGACATCAATTGCACTTGCTCCAAATCTTGTTGTGGAAGAGCTTCTTCCGGAATATCACAAGCTCCATTAGGGTGATTTCCTTGACAAAAATCACACACTAGATGAACTTGTTTCTTTGACTCCAAGTATATTCCATCAAGCTTTGCTGTGAGAACACTTAATTGTTGAGACAATATTTTGTTTTGAGCTAAAAGTGCATCTTTATTATTTAGCTCAAGAACTCCTCTTTTTTCAGATTCTCTTTCTTTAGCTATTGCATGATGATTATCTGCCATGATCTCAATTAACTCTCTAGCTTCTTCAGGGGTTTTCTTTCGCAAGGAACCTCCAGCTGCTGCATCAACCATTGACCTTGTACTTGCGAAAAGTCCATCACAGAAAGTTCTGATTTGAAGCCACTTCGGTATTTCATTATGTGGACATCTTCTTTCTAAATCCTTGAATCTTTCCCATGCTTCATGTAAGGATCCACCATCTCTTTGTGCAAAGGAAAGGATTTCTTGCCTCAACTTAGTTGTCTTTGAAGGTGGAAATTATTTGGCCAAAAATTTAGTCTCGAGATCATCCCATGTCGAAATGCTTCCATGTGGTAATGACAGTATCCAACTCTTTGCCTTGTCTCTCAATGATAAAGGAAAGAGCCTCAACTTTAAAGCTTCATCGCTAACTCCATTTGTTTTGAACATTTCACAATATGACAGAAAATTCTGCAAATGATCATTAGGATCTTCAGATGCATGTCCATTAAATTGATCTTGTTGTAACAAATGAAGAAGAGTTGGCTTGATCTCGAAGTTGTTTGCTTGAATTGGAGGTCTCACTATAGGTGCAGAATTTCTAGGACGAGGTTGTGAGTAATCCTCCAATGTTCTTCTATCTCCATTCCCCATATCAGCCATGATTGGTTGTCTTTCAATTTCTCTCTTTGGTGAAGATGCAGGTGTGGTAAAAACTTGAATTCTTGGTTGTTCTGATGCAATATGCAATCCCTTTTTAGACTTCCTCTTGAAATGAGCTAAAGGGAGTTCAAGCTCTGGATCAAATTCCACTGCAACTTTTTTTTATTTTTACCTCGCATAAAAGGAAACAACTACAACATATTAGAAATGGAATTTAAACAAAAATATAATCCAATCTAGCAATTCCACTGCACTATTGATATTGAAACTATCAATCCCCCGGCAACGGCGCCAAAAACTTTATGGAAAATCGGCAAGTGAACCAATTCGTAACAAGTAATATAATGAAAGTAGAGTATTGTCCCACAGAGATTAATGAATCAAGTACCAATTAACAGAAGATTTATCTAGTTGAACAAAGAAAATTCAATTGTATTTGGTAACCTAAAAACTAGTGCAGAAAACTAAACCAGCAAAATTGAATTGATGTAAAGAATAAAACAAGAACACAATATTGATGAAAAACAATCTGAACAGATGGTTAGGACTTGGTTCCTTTTAATTCTCATTCCATGTAGCAGATTATTCAACTCAATTGCTATGATTTAATTCATGATCCAATTCACTTAGATAGTTAAATCCCAATTCCTTGGTGAATTAACCCTATATCTACAATTAAGAACCCTAATTCGTCTGGTGAATTCAATTGTGACATGCATTAATAGCAAGAATTGATAAAGATCACACAAGAATCAATTCCTATTCCTAGGCAATTAATTACTCATGTTGTTTACTTAAGATCCAAGTTTTCTCCAATTTTCCAATTGTGAGAATCACTCTCAAATCATACATTGGTTGATCAAGTCAATGAAGCATTAAGATTGGAAGTAAATAATTAATTGCATCATAACAATCTGAATTGAATTCAAGAAATGAAATTACATGGAGTTTGAATCAAAATTCCCCAATTCCTAACCTAAGAAATTTAGCAATCCATTATAAAAGAGAAGATAAAGGAGAAGAGAATTGCAAACTCAATGAGAAACTCCATTGAATCAAGAACCCTAGCTTCCACTTGGTTTTGATCTTCAGGAGAAAGAGAGAAAAAGAGAGAAAATTTGAGTTGAAGAAATGATAAATCTGAAAAAATGAAAAGACTCCCCTAAAAATCTAAACATATCTATTTATAATGTTTCTGCAGCAATCGTGTCCTCACACAAGCCTTGCCATGTTCCCACACGAACATGGCAGAGAGTAAAATTCAATTTCTGTAGCCTCTGGAGTTATCGTGTCCTCACACGAAAATAGCTTGTTCTCACACGAACATGACAGAATGTGAATTGCTCAATTTGCACCTCCTTCTCTCAAAATTTCACTGTTTGACTCTTTCTCACACTTCAAATATTGCTTCTCTTTACTTCTTTCTTTCTCATTTTCCAGAAAATTCCTGAAAACAACAAAACAATGAAAAATTAGAGAAAAATGACCAATATTTACTAAAACCATCTAAAATACAAACAAACTCAATTATGTACAATTTTAACTACAATTTTACAAAATTATCAAACTAAACAACTAAAAACTACCTAAAATAAACCTATAAATCTACTACTAAAGTGGATTTATCAGCAGTGGAGACTTGGATGGTTGAGGGCACCTTGTAGGCTGCAATCACGGTCGATTTCTTCTAGTTTAGGCCCATTTGGTTGTAGACACCTCAGGAATAAGGTCGCTAGAGCGCCCCAGCGCGCGCACACCCGAAGCGTTTAAAAAACGCGATTTCCTCTTTTTCCCCTCATTTCTTCCGTTCTTGGGTGCATTTTAGAGTGAGAGAGAGTGGGTTTTAGTGAGTAAAATCTTAGGGAAGTGGAGAGGGGGCTATGGAGGGCTTGGATGGAGTTCTCCATCACCATCTTCAAGCTTGGAGCTAGGGATTATGGCCCTTTTCTTCATCTTCTTCCCCAAACCCTCCCCTATTCCATGTGAGTGTAGTTCTCACTCACTTATTTCTTAGTTATTCTCCTATGTATGCTCCCAATTCTTCCTCCCCTTGCTATCATAGTTGATTATGTATGAGTTTATGCAAAACCTAGGGTTGATTGCTAGATTAATTGAATATATGGATTGTTGGCCAACCCCTAGGTTAGGAAATTGGGGATTTGAGGATTTTCTTGCATGATGGATGATTGAGCCTTGATTATGTGTTTATTGGAGGTTAAAAATATGATTTATGTACGGATTGCTTTGGATTGCCTTGAATTGCTTGATTTTGGATAAAACCCTAGGTTAGAGGATTTGGGGATTTTTGTGAAATTGTTGATTGTGATGTTGTAACCTTGAAATGTTTTTCATTCATGCATACAATCTTGTTCATGGATTTATTTTCAGTCTTCATGTCCCCATTTATGCATGTTTTGAAAGGAAAGAATTTTGGGTCTTAAACCTCATGCTTTTGAAAGAAGGAAATTGGGTCTTACGACCTCATGTTTTATTGTAAAAGGATTTTTGGGTCCCCTAGACCTCATGTTGAACTTAATGATTTGAATCCTTGGACTTCATATTTTAAAAAGAATTATTTTGGGTCCTTAGATTTCATGTTTAAATTGATCATGTTACACCCTCAGACTTTTGGTCCCTGGACTCATGTTTCTGAGACTTTGTCTTCGGTCCTTGGACTCATGTGAATTAATGAGGTTGATCCCTGAACTCATGTTTCTGAAACTCTGTCTTCGGTCCTTGGATTCATGTTGCAAGAGAGGAATCACATTTACCTCTAGGCCAAAGGGTATATGGGATTCCTCAATTAAAAATGAATTGTACATATTTATTAATAAAACTTAATGAGGGTGGCCCTGGACGACGGTCCTTGGTCACATGGTCGAGCGCTCAAAAGAGGTAACAGTGAAAAGACCCCGTGGGTGTTCGGGTTATAACACTTGAGGACTGACTCTGCATTGATTGCTTACATGACTGACTCATGATTCTTGCTCTCATTTTCAAGGTGCATTTACTTGATATTCGGAAGTTATATAGCATGTGTTGTGATGTCTTTTCATGCATCCATGTACATATATGTTGTATATACAATGACCTGTCTTCCCCCCCACACTACACACACTGTTATCACACACACTGGGACGTAGTCTCATCCCACGCTGTGGGAAATATCTTTCAGTGTGTAGGTCATTGTTATGGTACTTAGAAAAGGGGATGAGGACTGACTTGAGGTAGATTATGAAGACGGTCATTGGAGTTCTTTTAGTGTAGATATTGGTTTAATGATGTAAATTAATATAATTCTTCAGTAAAGGATTAAATGTAGTTACAGTTAACTGGTAATTGGTGTAGAAACCTGTAGTTGTCCACGGAGGCCCATTTTCCTTGGAGATAGATTAGAAATCCTATTATTATGAACTGTATTGGTGGTTTTGCTGGTTTTCAGGTGAAGCCAAAAATTGGGAAACTCTGTCGGATTTCCGGTAGGAGTTTTAGGGAACCATGACACTCCGTGTCTAGGTTCATTTCCTTTAGATTTGAATATAATGTTTCATGTTGTATTGTAGATTGAATTGTAGTGAAGGCTTAAGTAAGCGTTGGATTACCTAAGCGATTGTATGATTTGTTCACCGATATCGAAAATGGCGCGAAATAATTTCAGAAATTCGGGAATAGTGTTTCCAACAGACATTATTCTTGAGTTGAGAAATTAGGACGTTACACAGTGTCACGAAACGTCATAAAATAATTAGCGGAAAACACATGGTTAGACTATAGTGACAGAAAAAACAAGAAGTCAGGGGCTATTTTGAGGTTTTCTATTTCTTAGGGACTACATTGCATGACACTAATTAAAAAAATCAGAAATAGATTTGGTAGTTTACTCATTGCTCTTGTATGGATTAGTTTCTTTAAGAAAAATAATATTCATACGACAAATTTATACAACAACTCATATAATATTTTTTCTTTTTATTTCTCTCCATCATCAATATCAATCAATTAATATATCAATATCAATCAATATATTATATAAAACACAGTTTCTGCCAGGTCATATTCTGTGACGTGTCACCGTCTTGTGATGTCAATTTCCCTCCAAAAACGTTTTTTGATTAAAGATCTGAAATGTCAGAATTAATTATATCAATTCAAACTCAACCATTCCCATTATCACATGCATTAATTGTGGATTGATTATTGTTCTCTTCTCTCATCAATAAATGTAATTCCACGTTTTTCCTTGGCAAGATTTAAAATTTAAATCAGCTACTTTTAATTTGTTTTCCCTCAATACATTTTTAATTCTTCCTCCCTCTTTTTATGATATTTTATTTATTTTTATTCAATTTTTGTAAACAATCTTTTTATGAATATGATTAAATTAAAATAAAAAATTTAAATGCATTATTCGAAGATTATTTCTGTGAATCATTTAAATTAAAATTAATTCCAATAATTTCCATCGTTTCAATATGTTTTTAAAAAGTATCATTGTAAAATTATTTTTGTGAATATAAATTTTTTGAGTTTGATTTTAACTAAAATTATTCCATAATTTTTTTTTAATTTTTAAACAATCTTTCCATGAATCTAATTAAAATGGAGATAAAAATAAAATTGTCTCATTTTTTAATCCATGATTTTCTCACGTTTTTAAATAAAATTCAAAATTTGAATTTAAATATTCAGAGCAATAAATGCTTCGAGATATGGTGAGTTTTGGTTTCCAACCTAAACTTCAAGGACCCCCCTTCACGGCCAATGATAAATCAGGAAATAATTAATTTTTATTTTATTAAATTAAAAATAATTTCCTGATGGGCTCTCTCTTCTATCATCATTAATTATATTCTCCATTTTTCAATATCATTTTGAATTTCAAATTTCAAATTTCAAATTTCAAATTTCCAATGTTACATTATAGAGTTTCTTTTTTTCATAAAATAGAGTAAGTGATTTTCCCCCCCATCAATTTTGATCCTTTCCACTTTTTTCAGAGTGTCTATTCACATTCTTTGATATCATTTTATTATTCCTTTTTTTGTCTTTACCCTATTCCTTCGATTTCTATTCCTACAAACGTTTTCCCCTCCCTTATCTTTTCTTCTTCTTCTCTGCTTCTGCTTTCTCTCTTTTTCTCTGAGAATATTTTTGCAGGTGTAATGTTTGTTCTCAGTGGATAGCCTTCCATGTGCACGATGATTTTATGACCTTATTTACCGTTTCCATATTTTTCTTTCTTTGTTGTATGACTTTCTTTCTCTCTTTCCATGTTTAGGAGAATTTTATGATCTTTCGCTTTTTGTTTCTTTTTTTCTTCTTTTGATCGTTTTGCAGGTGTGGTGCGACATGCAGAGAGGTGATGGTGTGGTGGTGCAACGACTGTCTGTCAATAAGATTGGAGGCAACAGTGGCCGCAACCAGTGGGTTCTCCCTTCTCTCTGTTTCTGCTTATTTTTTATTTTTAATATAAAATTTCTTTGTAACAGGGAGGTGGTTGCAGTGCAAGGAGTTAGCTGTGCCCGGCCTGTAGAGAGGCGGTAGTGTGGTGGTCCAACAGCTCCTCCTTCTCTCATTGTGTCCCTCTTTTTCTCCTTTTCGCCTTAATTTCTTCACCATCTTTTTATTTTACACAATTCTTTAAAGAAAAATGTTCTTGGTAAAATACTGATTTTCAAATTGCATGTATGTAGGTGACTGTGATTCCCTTAAAAAATATCTGGATATCGGCTTTCAGGGTATGGCATTACAATTTGATTTAATTTTTTCTTTGTTGTTTAAGTTTGGTAGGTTATTTCTCTGTTCTCTGTAGAGGTGGCAAAACGGGCTACCCGGCCCGATGTGGGCTACAGGCTAAAACAGACCGGGCCAAAAAAAACCCAAATTTAATTAGGGCTCAAAAAATGGTGCCCAAACCCTATAAAATGCGGGCTAAGCCCAGTATTTAGTGGGCTTTGCGGGCTTAGCCCGATATTTTGATAAAACGGGTTGGGCTAAAAAAGCCCTATATTAATTCGAGCTCAATTTTTAAAAATCAAGTCCTACAATTTAACGGGCGGGTTCGGGCCAGCCCGATGGGCTTGGCCCATTTTGCCACCTCTAGTTCTCTATTCATTGTACCGCTACTTCTATGTTCATTAGCCTTACCTGCAGAGGAGGAAGACAATTTTTCTTTGGTGATACCATTTTTTTTTTCTGGATCCTGCTATATTCCGTAATGCATTAATCTTCACCATTTTTTTTTTGTAGTTTTTTTTCTCTCGATCATTTTGCAGGGCTATTTTTGGAGGTTAGTAGTTTGGTTCTTTGTTTAACCAATCATCTGTTATTTCTTTTTTTCTTAGATTATTACAATTTTTTTTTCTATTTTACATGTTTATTGATTATTTTTTATTTGGTAGCCTTACCCGTGGAGGAGGAAGACTTTTTTTTTTCTGTGATACCATATTTTTATTTTCTTGTATTTCGTAATCCATTAATCTTCACAATTTTTTTTTTTAATTTTTTCGTTCCGTCTTTTATTTCCATTGTGTTAAATTGTTAGGTAATGTTTTTCCCCATCTTTCAAATTTAATTTTAATCAGATTGAAAATATTTTTTAAATTAAATTTAATTACAATAATATTTTACGTTGCATTATATATGTTCTTAAAATGCCTCATTCTAAATTTATTTTTGTGAATATAATATTTTTACTCCAATTTAAATTAAAATTATACCATGATTCTTTTAATTTTTCAAATAATTATATGATTAAATTAAAGTTTTAAAAAAATTAAAATACCTTATTCAAAATTTATATTTGTGAATCGGATTTAAATTTTATTTATATTAAATTTAATTAATTAATTCCATTAATATTAAATTTGAAATTGATTATTAATAATTAATTAATACAAATTCTTTTATTAATCATATGATATAGACTGTTCATTTGAATATGAATTGGAATTGTGTGTAATTAATTCAAGTTGGAAATTGAATTGTAATTCAATTTTTTTAATTCAAATTTATCGAAATAAATGTGTGCCTTAACTCAAGTAATTAATCTATTTCCCTTCCTCTCTTTGCACGCCCTATGCCTTAACTCAAGTAATTAATCTCTTTTGGTTTGATCTTCCTCATTTTACATTCTTTTTTTGCTGATTTTACTTTTTCTTATCTACGGGTGCAAGGCTGGACTCGGGTTGGTTGCATTATTGGCCAAATCAAAGGTGTTGATGGAGCTGGTTCGTCTACGGCTATCAGAACAGTTGATTAGGAAGAGTTCAAATTATGATGAGGCACCTTGCATCTGTTGGAGAAACCTATACCGCTTTTGAATATGTTTCTTGAAACCTTTGGCCTATTAATCCCTCTCAAGCTTCTGCAAGTGGTTCAACCGTTCCTTCCTCTGGCCTATTACTACGTTTCAGTTGAAAGAACCAATTAAATTATTAGTTTCTTTAATTTAGTTTCTCTAATTAAATGTTTTAAATTTTAAATTTAAATTAATGTCTTTTCCCTTCTCGAAACTAATTAATATAGTTGCAGACAATAATAATTAAGCACCCATTAATTCAACCAATCACATTAAATGCCTTATGTGAACAATTAATAAATAAATGGACAGCTATGGTTAATACATATTAAATTAAGAGTAAAAATATATCACATGTGGAAATGACCCTTCTATATGAAAGCAACAATATTTGACTTATAATAACTTAGATAGACTAATGTTTTGGAAGCAATATTCACATCACGAATCAATATTTGATGAAAAGTCTTTATTTCAAGATTGTCACTAATTCTATTTGATAAAAGAATACTATTTAAATTTTATAATATATTAATTGCTTCTCATTGTTATTTGGTTGAACTTTTTCAATTTCAACGTAGAATAATTGTTTCTTATTGTTATTTTAATTGCAATGATAATAAGTAAAAATTAGGGGCAACCATTTAAATTACATGTTAAAAATACATGAAAAGACTTAATGATAATTAATTTATGGGGGTAAAACCAAATAATACGGGAATGAAAATTTTACAAAAAACACTTATTAATAATTATATTATAGGATAAAAGTAAATCATACATGAAAACTTTTCATTAAAAAAACCATTAATATTATTTTAAATTATATAATCGCACGGGTACATCACTAGTATTAATTATTTATCAGATCATCTATCACATTTAACACTTTTTTTTATTTTTTCTCTATCTCTCCTCATGTTGTATATATACCACTCTGGTCTCAAATATAAGCAACTCAAAATTCAATTTTTTTTATCTCAAATATAAGCAAAATCTAACTACCTCCACCCCATTAAATACTAGTATCCCCACAATACCCTTATTTAATTTACATTTCCTTTCCAATGATCTACTTTGTAATAAATATTAACAAGGATAATTTAGTAAATGTTATTCACTTTAGTATGAGTATGAGTATGAAAAAATTTAATTAACTCAATCAATATTCTTAATTAGCATAAATTAATTATTTTTTGCTTATATTGGACACAAGAGTAATATCATGTTATACGAAAAACATTTCTCTTTCTTTTATAAGTGCCAATAGAAGCTTTCAATTAACCGTAGTAATTAACCTGCAATTTATTGGCATCTTAAAGATAATTAAGAACATACAATTACTACAAAAGATAGATCTCTAGGGATGAGAAACAGTAATATCATACTCCACTATAAAATGTTCAGAAGTTGAAATTTCCCAAAGACTCTTGGCAATGGCATATCCCTTAGCAAACCTGAACACACCGGTGCCTCCAACAATCGGCATTTCTCTAACGGTGTCTTGAACAGGGTTCCTCCCAAGCATGCTGAGGGTGCTACCAGCATACTCACCTTCAGTGAAAGCAAAATTGATTAGCATCACCATTCCACGGTCCTCCAAAGAGGCCAAACCAAACATCCCCTGAGCTCTACCAACAGGCTTTGAGCTTAGCTCTATTGCTTCAGTTAAGAGGTTGTCCATCATGAAAGTGGTTCCAAACCCACTTGGAGAATTGCCAGCTGGTGGATCAATAATTTGCACAACCGTGGGGTTCTTGCCCTCTAGGATGTCATGGTAAAAAAAGTGCAAATGGGTCTGTTTCTCTGTGCGCTGTTGATCTGTGGGTAACATGATGTGGGATTGTTCCGAGAACGCTCCATGGATGGTGGTGAAGTGAGTAGAGATGAGGATCAGAGAGAAGAGGAAAATGAATTGAAGAGGCCGAGGGGCAGCCATAGTAGGACAATTTGCAAACTGAGGAGTTACAAGTTTGTGGCAATAACAAACTGTGAAAGACAACCATTTATAGAGTTTTTATATTTTTTTTAATCATGGAATTTATTAAAATTAAATATCTTGTAGGTCTTTATATAATATTTTATTGCTCCACGAGACCTTCGCGTGTAGGGTAAGACTTTTCTATTTTAGGAATTATCTCCAGTGAACCAAGACTGAAGTGTGTATCGAAGGCTAAATTTAAATTAATGTTGATAAGATATATAACAGTCTTTTAAAAAACTATTTACAGGTATAATTACATGGTGTATACTATATACTTATTTTAAGTTCAGTTATAAGATATATAACAGTCTTTTAAAAAACTATTTACAGGTATAATTAAAAGTTGAACTCAGTTTTCATCCTTATTTTTTATTATCTCGAATATTAGTGTCTGAAGTTATATTTAATATAAAAATATAAATATTTGAATTTCTTTTAATTTAAAAGTTGAAAAGTTAATATAATTATAAAAGTGTTTTATTATTTAAAAAACGTTGATAATAAAGGGAATGACTTCGTGAAACTTTTTAGTCATTTTTAATTTGTTATAGCAACATGTACAAGTGCTCGCCAACCACCGACATCAAGATGAAACTAGAAGAGTACTTTTTGGTCTGATCTGAAGTCATGATCTTAAAACTAATAAAAAAATATGTATTATGCTAAGTTGGGATTACTAAATAATGATGATGATGATCACTTCTTGCTTGTTTGATTTAGCGTGTGTATGGTTTAGTGTTAAAATTGGTCAAATTTAAGTTTGGATTCTCCAATACAATTATTTTTAACTTTAAAAACAAGAGTTTACCACAATTAAACGCTAAATCAAACATGTACTTAGTTACAACAAAATGCAAAATTGAGCTACGAAAGAGTAATTTTAAACTAAACTGATTTTCTAGTACCATTTCTTGTCGATTAATTTTCACTAATTTCGAACTAGTTTGATTACAGTGTTATAAAATTTAGACCCATAATCGACTCGACTGAGGTACTGAATTAATGGATCACTGGTTGAACTAAAGTCAGAAGTTCAACCGGTTAAATTCATATGTATAAATGATATAAATTCTATATTAAAAATTTTAAGGCATATAAAAAATAAAAGATACAAAATAATAGAAAAAAGTAAAATATTTATCTAATAATAAAGAAATAATATTTATATGATATTCATAAAGTTAAATAAAAAGTAAGAAAATAATAATAATAATAATTTATATATTTTATATTATCAAATATAATTTTATGGAAGTGTTAAAAATAATATCAAAAATTGAAAAAAAATTGCGTATATGAAACTGCAGATGTGTGGGCTTTTTTCAGTTTCTATATATTCTTTATATATAAAACATGGCAATATATTTTTAACAAGTAAGCATGAGGCGGCGGAACTGGAGTTTTTTTTTTTTTTTTGGTTAAAATAACATTGATTAAAAAAAATGCCCACGAATCAAATAGAGAGAGTGGATCAAAATTTGAGTAAAAACAGGGGGAGAATTGTAGCAGTAAAACTAAAACAGCAGTTTGAGTAAAAAAGGGGAAGAGAAGAAATTACAACTGCAAAGGGGAAGAACTGCGAAACATTCAGCATAACCACACATTCGGTATTATTTTTATTTTCGTACTTCAAAATCTATATATTTCTTATGGCTGTTTTGAATGTGTTGTGTGGGTAGTGATAAAAAAAAATGTCAATCCAGAATCACAGTAAAAATCACAGTCCCAATTACATCAGTTCAACCACAAAAAAATAGAGTCCAAATATACAGTCCCAATACAAGCAAGATAAAAGAAATTATACAAAAAATCCAGTCAGACCCTTCCTGCAAGTCGTGGCCACCGCCGTGAACCACCACCCCTCTGCCCTTGGCCACCCTCACCATCAAGTTTGCACCCAAAAAGAAAAACAGTGAACCAAATAAAAGAAACAGACTAAAAAAGAAAAACAGAGCAAGGGATAAAGGAGGCTGACCCTCCGCCGCCGTCCTGCCGCCGTTGAGCGGCCGCTCCTGGCCGCCGTCATCTCTGCAGCTGCTCCCATGGCCACCCCTGCCACCGTTTAACCACCACCGAGCCCAAGAGAGAGAGAAAACCAGGGAGAGGGAGTGAATCAGAACCAAAAAACAAGGAGGAGGAAGAAGAAATGGAGCTCGCCGCGGCCTCCCGCCGCGGCACGGTGTCGCCGTCGTGCGTCACCAAGCCATCACCGTGGCTGTAACCTCTCCTCCCCCACCACGGCCTTGTCCAGCTCCTCCGCAGCCGCCGCCGCGCGTGGCCCTTGCTGCGCACGCCGCCGCCGTTCGCGAACCACCGTTTCGTCACCCAGCCACCGCGAGACGCCGCCAAGCCCCTCCATCTGGCTGTCTCAGCCGCGGTCAGGTGGCCTTCTTCCTCCCACATCCTTGCCGCACAAAGCCGCCGCCTCCCACCTCTGTCGCGCCGCGCATCGTCGCGCCCGCGCTTGCGGCCAGGCTGGCCGCACCTCCGCGACCTCTTTCTTCCTTATCCTCGCGGCCATGCGGCGGCCCTCTTCCACGCCGCCCCCATTTCATCCTCTCTCTTTCAAGCTATAAACCCTAACAGAGGAAAGTGATTTGGTTTGAATGAGGCAATCTGATTGTTTTGCTTTAGGGTTATGCCCCCCCTTGACCAGAGTTAGTGATTTGGGCCAGCGAATCTGCTGGCCCATTGGTGTTTTGTGGACCCTTTTTTTCCTATTTTTGGACAGTGGTTGGGCCAGTGATGATGTGCTGAGGCCCAACTCATTTTTCTCCTCTTTTGATCTGATTTGGTAATGTTGTTCAATTCTATTATTTGTTGTTTATTTTGTTTCATTTATTACTAAGAATCTCTTTTTTGTAAATTCTTTTAGATCCACCATCTTGTATTTCCTTTAAGTGTTTAGAATTATTTATTTAACATTTGTGGATGTAAATATTTGTTCATTTCTTTCTCTGTAAATAATTGATTATTTGTAATTTTAATTTTGTGTTCATGTAAATATTAATTGATTCAATTTATTCCCTTTTATGTCATGCATGGTGCGCATGAAGCTATTTAAGGGGCATACAATCCATGCAAGAACACTTAGAAGTTTGAATCAAAATTTTTATTTCATATTGGAGAGTGTTTCTCTAATTTTCTTGTTAATTCAAGAATTGAGTTTTATCAAAGGTCCTTCATCCCTTTGTGTGTATAACTCTTAGGCTTATCTTCCATCCTTGGAAGTATGACGTCTATCCTTTTCCATTCCATCTTCTGCCTTCTCCATTCACGCATTTTTCTCGTTTTAACAATTCCTCTAATTTTCTTACTTATGAGCATTCCAACCTAGATAGATCCGTAAAACGAATCCACCCCCCTTGGATTCTCGTCACATCTCATGTTTTGTTCATATGAAAATTCATTTTATTGAAATTGTTGTGTTAAGTTTATTATGAAAATCACTTTTCAATCCCCAACATAAATATGAAAACTGTAAATAAAGAGATTAAGGGAAAGAGAACTTAGGCACAGAATTTATCCTGGTTCACCCACAAACCTGTGAGCTACATCCAGTCCCAGAGGCAAACAACCACGGGATTTTCCACTATCTGAATTCACAGATACAAGTATTATTCACAGCCTCTTCAGGCCAACACAAGTATTACTTTGTTTTCAACTGCCTCTCCAGGCAACTCATTGCAGTATTCTTTTACAGACAAGCCTCTCCAGGCTCAACAAGTATTCTTTGTTTTCAACTGCCTCTCCAGGAAACTCTTGCAGTATTCTTTTACAGACAAGCCTCTCCAGGCTCAACACGTATTCTTTCTTCCACCAAGCCTCTCCAGGCTCTCAGACACATAAAGTGTTTACAGATTAAACTAAGTTTAAGTTTCCACGAAACATAAACTTAATCTTTTCCTGTATTAGAGGTTAACTGAGTACTACTCAGGATACAATGGATAAATCTTGGTACAAGGGTAAGACAGTAATACAAGTGTTTAAATTGAGGTACAATCCCTGTCTATAATGTGAGGAGTACCATCCTCTGAGAATGGGCTAAGTAGATTCTGAATTTGAGCTTCGGCCTTATTCTCCAACCATTGGTTTCCATAGGCTACATTCTCACCCGTATCATTGGAAAAACCAAGGCATACTTGCGGCTTCAAACCATTCTTGGTTCATTTGAGATTAAGCACAGCTTGGTTGGTTGTTCAACTGAACAACTACAACTTTGACTAACTTACCAATAGATCGGCAGCATGGTTGATTCTTAGTCAACATCTTCAAATTCAATCTTGAGGCTATTTATATGTTCTGTTGGAGTATAGCCGTTTGAAGATGACTTATAATACCGTTGAGATAATTGATGATGTGGCTCATATAGCCGTTGTGTAGTAATGTCTCAAACGGTTGCTTCTCCTTAAGCAAATAAGTGTTCAGACGATCCTGTTCTGACACTTCTGTAGATGAGCTCTTTAGAGAGATTTTCTTGATATTATTTTGCATGTTCTCTCTCTTGATTTCCTTTTACTTTTCTTCAGCTGTCTTCTGATTTCTTCTGCGTTCCTCAGCTGACTTCTGATTTCTTTTGCTTTTCTTAGGATTGTATATGATGAGGTATCCGTTGGATTTGTTCTTTTGCTCATTTTGTATATACTCCTTTTCTGTTTGCTCCTGACACCGTTTATTCTTTCTTCTTTGAGTGAGGTGTCTAGTTCTCCAATTGTTGTTGCAGTTTCATCTTTGATCAAAGATATATGATATTATAGCCGTTGAATCATAGTTTTGACTTCTGCACTAATTTCTTCTTAGTTGAAGTCTGTTCCATGCATTCTGAGTTTATATGTTCAGACAATTAACATATACTCAGATACTTGTATTTATCACATCGTGATTTACTTCAACCTCTGCTCATCATATTAATTCAGGCTTTTCTCAATTCTTAAGCTTGAATATTATATCATATTAATTCCAGCTTTTCTTCTACTTCAGTTGATTGCTATTCTGTTCTTCTCTGCAACTTCTTCTTCTTCTGAGATGTAGATGAATAAAGATGTTGAAGCAATTGTATTTTATTCAAACATCTTTCCAGTTGCTTTTTCTCAGTCTTCTGATCACCTCTGTATGGCAGCAGTCGCAGGTGCAGGTCTGCGCACGCAGATCCCTTATGTTACAGGTGCAGCATGCGTTGCCGAAAGTCTTTGCCGAGTTTCCTTATTTGTGAAAGACTTTGGTCAAGGTATAAAAATATGTTTAGCTTTTATACTGAAATGCCTTTTGTTGCAGGTGCAGCAGTCATTAGAGAAAGTCATTGCAGAGTTTCCTTATTTGTGCAAGACTTTGATCGAGGCATAAAAGCATGTTTAGCTTTTATACTGAAATAAGTGTACTCCATTTTGGTAGAGTGTGCTTTACACTTTAGCAACGTCTTCAAGAGATCAATTCTTGATTCTATTATTGTAGACTTCTTCAGATAGTCTTCACGTCTTCAGACGGTCTTCATGTCTTCAGATGGGTTGCGCACTTCAGACAGCTTCAGCACTTCAGACGGGTTGCGTTCTTCAGACAACTTCAACACTTTAGACGAGTTGTGTTCTTCAGACAGCTTCAACACTTCAGACGAGTTTCGTTCTTCAGACAGTTTCAACACTTCAGACGAGTTGCGTTCTTCAGATAGCTTTAACACTTCAGACGAGTTGCTTACTTCATACAGCTTCAACGCTTCAGACAACCTTTATATTAAATCCTGCATTTGTTCTTCTGATCCTGATTTTATTCATCAAGTCTTCTTATGAATATTCCAACCTAAAACACAATCAACAAACCAATACCTTTCTCAGTAGAATATGTTTATATAATCTTATTTGTTCTTATTATGTTCTTATATAATCTTATTTGTTAATATTATGTTCTTATATAATCTTATTTGTTAATCATTAAAACTAAAGGATATTAAGTCTTTGAGTCAGGTTTGAATACTCAAACTGATTAATAGACTTCACAATCTCCCCCTTTTTAATGATGACAAATAAGATATGTACAACTAACAAAATGTTTTAAGGAAAGATGGTTAAGTATATAGAAGGCTCCCCCTATCTATAATACTCCCCCTGAGAAGAACATTTATTCTTTAGTTTGTTAAATATTGCCAATTGTTAATATTCTAAATACTAACAAGATTAGATACATTTTGTTAACTTATCCCTTAGAAACCAGATGTGTTAATCTTTAGATTCCAATTGTTAACTTCTTAGAAACTAGATGTTTAATCTTTTAGATGCCAATTATTAGTACTTCTTAAAAACTAGATGTTTAACCTTTTAGATACCAATTATTAGATGTTTGTTAATTATTGAGAATTAATAATACCATATATTATTAACTTATCTCAGATACCAATTGTTATATAATTACACTATTATTACATATATCAATTGTTATCATAAGTTATTCTTACTGTTATACTTTCAGTTATGACAGTTGTTATCTTCTGAGTTTCTAGAGTTACATGTTACATACATCATTTTGTTATTTGTATATTTCTCCCCCTATTTTTATATTTCTCCCCCTTTATATACTTTCCAGCATATTGTTAGTACATACAATATTAACTTTATTTTGTGAGTTTTATATTTCTCCCCCTTTTGTCATTAATTAAAAAGGTTCACTATGTTGAATTTCATACCTTTCTTCCTATTTTAAGTTCACTTACTTTTACCATTATTGCTTAGCTGTATTTCTTTACTGTTTATGTTACTCTTCCTTTTTATCTTACGTTGAAGTTTTTAGACATAGTCTGAATCTTGATATCAGTTATTAAGATATACTAATTGTGCAGAGACGTTATTACTCAAAATTTTAATATTATTATTCAGATACCAAAGGTTAAAGAATAAATACCAACTGTTAATAAATGAAACAAGAGAAACTGAAATTCATTTTAAATAAATACCAACTGTTAATAAATGAAACAAGAGAAACTGAAATACATTTTAAATATACAAAAGTTTAAATTTTATCAAAACATTTGATAAAGGAATTTTTAAAAGAAAACAAGTTACATTCCAAAAATAGAATGCATTTTTCATTGCTAACGCCGGAGATTCCTTCGAAGGCCTGAGGCATAGCCTTATCAGACTTCATCTCTTTTAAAGCTATCACCACTCCTTCTTCTGCAAAAGCTTCAGGAGTTGCCTCAGAGCCCCAGACTTCATCCCAACCGTGCTTTGCTGCACGCATTCTCCTTCTAACTGCTGGGACAGTGGAGGTGCATCATGTAAGACTGTGTTTCGACCAGCAGCCACCACCTTAAATCCAAGAACCACTTTGTCAGTAGTTCTCTTTATAAGATTGGCTATTCTGGGATCTCCCAGTGGTCTTCCAGTCCACCTGTGATGCAGCAAGATCACCATGGTCCAAGTATAGAGAAACGGGTTTTCAGATGAACCCTTTCCCTTACTCTTCATTCCATACATCATCCAAGATGACTTAATCTTTGCCTCAACATGTTCCAGAAATCCTTCGGCTATTTTCCTTTGCTTCTTCATCATCCTTCTGGGAGCCACTTACTCAGAACTTTAGACAAAGCTATAGAGGAGCTTTGAAGATGTGAGTTTGTGTGAAGAGCTCTTGTGAATTTATAGGACTTTGAAGCAAGGGTAAAATAGAGAAGTAAGGAAAATGAATCCATTGGATTGTTGTTCACGCGAAGTATAGGGACTTCAGATAGCTTTTCATGATGTCAGTTCCATACCTTGAAAGTATCGAAACGTACATCATTGATTGGTCATAGATGATGTGCCATACGAAATTGAGTCATTAGCATTTATGAAGAAAGTTTTGAAAAATGTTTTTGAAAGGGAAAAGAAAGAAGAAAAAGATAGTTTTGAAAATACCTTTTCGAAATACCTTTTTACAAAGAGAATAAATAGAAAAAGAGAAAGCATTTTAAAAGAAAAACTTTTAACACAGATTTTTCAAATAAATTAAAAAGATTTCAAAAAATAAGTATATGAGAATCCTTTAATATTTTGAGTCTTTTAATTTTTACTTATTGAGCATGATTAAAGTTTTATTTGTTGATTAGACACTTTACTAGAGGACAAATTTTCACAGATATTTAAGTTTTAAGATGAGATGATGTTACCATTAGATTTCCTCATTATTCTATGGATGGAAGAAAGCTTTTCTGCCATTGCACGTTTCTCTAAAAACTTTTCCTTTTCTTGGGTTGCTTGATATCTGCAAGATCCAGTATGTGCTTCAAGAGATTCTTTTGAACAATCATCTTGACTTGTCCCTCAAGGATTGAAATAGAATTTAATGACTTGAGTTTCCATTACTTTAACATTCCTGACCCACAATTTCAGGAGGTTCACCGAGAGCCTTCTGAACAGGTTCAGAAAGTAGAGATGTTACTAAGTCAAAATTATCTTTTCAAACGTAGAGGTAGGCTCAGTGCTTTGTGTATCAACCATCTTAACATTTCTGACCCACAATTTCAGTAAGTTCATTGTGAACTGTCTTAACAGGTTCAGACAATGGAGATGATATCACACTTAGACATTCTTTTAGATGATGTTGCCTTGATTCATCTTTTTACACATGGCATTTCCTCAAGTTGATCTTCTTTGAGCTTATTTTCAAAAACCTGTTTTTCTGAAACATGAACTAAAGATGCTTTTCAGTAGTATCTGATATTTCTTAATCATATTAGTTAATCATTAAATCAAATGTCTTAGATTAAATATTTTAATTTTATCAAATTTCAGCAAGTTAAATTATTAGAAGATTTTTTATAGTAGATGAATTTTAATTTTGTCTTTATCTTATTAAGTTAATTGATTTTATCAAGTAGTTGTACCAAGAAGAAGTTGTGTTGAGTTAAAGATTCATTCAAGCATTCAAAGATAAAAGACACATTGTTTAAACATACACAGACAAGAAGAGATTTGATAATCATATAAAAGATATTTATAATATTTAAGATGTAAAACAAAAAATAATAACAAAAAGACAAGACACTTGAAATGGATTCAATGGTCATCAGATGGGTTCTCAGCGGCGTTGGCAGTCTCTTTCTCAGCTTTGAGCTCTTGCAGCTCTTTCTCAGTCACTCTCAGCCTCTTTGCAAGCCGATTCACCTTGTCATTCACCCTCTTCAGATTGTATGCACCCAACACCATCCTCTTTCTTTTATGAGCACCTAGATGAGTAAAAGCCCTTTTTCCTTTGTTGCGTGGAGCAACCAAGGGAGGAATAATCACCTGATTCTCTGGAGCTCCTTCTCTCTCAATTAGAGTCCGGTCTAACTGATCATACATTCCCGGAGTAAAGAAGTGAGGAGGCGGTTGGTCAAAGTGACTTTCCACTGGAAAGCCCTTGTGCATCAGTATTTTCATTATCAGGGTGTTGTGAGGATAGAGATCTTCATTGCTCATATCTTGTCTGAAGATCATCTAATACATCAGCACCCAGGGAAGACTGATTCTCTTCTTTGTCAGCAAGTGTCCCAATACGAACCTTTCCAGCTGATTTACTTCTAACCTGTTGCGTCCTTTTGGAAGGATGCTGCAGTTTAGCACAGCAAGAAGTGCTCTAGGAATCTTCAAAAGTTGAGAAGGTCGGTAGGGTGCTAGACGTCTTCCTCCAAAGAGAACTTCATCAAAGATGAAAGTTCCACCATGCAAGGATTCCCACCTCTGAAAGTATTGTTCTCCTCTAGCAGGCACACCAATCACCTCAGCAATTAATTTGTAGTCCACACAAATTGGTCTTCCCATTACCTCTGTTTTAATCCCGGACCAATCATCATTTGACACAATGTTGGAGTTGTTCCAGAACTCCAATACACTTTCTTCATGCCATGGTGAGGAGATATTGCTAACGTAAGGAGTCCACCCCACAACGTCAAAGTACTCTGTGATATTATACCCAGCCTCATCAAAATCAGAGAGTTTTACCATTTTAGAGGATATGATTCTCTCATCAAACACGGGATGGTTTGAGTCATTTGATGATGCAGACATGTTGGCCATTGAGTACTATTGAACTGTTGAACTTTCTGAGATTAGGTGCTTTGAGGAAGCTTTGACCTTTTTAAGAAAATGATTGAATGAAGTGTAATTTCCATTATGATCATCCAAACTCCTTTTAAATAGGCAGTGATCATTGCTTCGTTCAATGAGGAGTGACGGTTACATGCACCAAGCAGTTGTTGAGAGTTGTGCATTGTGCCAATTATGAGAAACCGTTTGATGATCCATTATCCCACAAAGTGCCATTTCATATTAAATAATAAAGATACATGACTCTTCATTTACACACATATATTCACGCATGCAATGCAGATAATTTACACACAAAACAAGTAATATGCATACATATATAGGACAGTTATTATGCAATAATTTATTTTCACACAAGTACACTTATATAATAACAATTTCAATAAAACAAAACATTCAGCAGATAAGTAGTTATACTTAAATTTAGATTTAAACAAAGATAGGAAAGGTGTTACCCGTTTGTGATCTAGAGATAGATACATTTTCCTTTTCCAGCTATATCCTTCTGAAAGATGCCTTGTATGAATAATGAGTTTTAAGAAAAATGTTTTTCTTTTCTCATTATCATTCTTCAGAGTTGCTTCAGCTTGGTGAGATTTCCATCTTCTGAGGATCTACTCCTTCTGCATTTGTTAGATGCTCAACCCGAAGATGAGCTCTGATACCAATTGTTAGAACCACAGGAAACACTAGAAGGGGGGGTTGAATAGTGTTTTAAGCTTTTGATTGTTTTTGTAAATTTTTAATTTAAATCATGAAGATGAACAATGTTCAAAACAAGTCTTAAGATCAGAGATAATTAAAACGTGCGGAAGATAAGAAAAACAGAGTTTCTTCTAAAGCTTAAGATTGTTTTAAACAGAGGGTTCTCAAAGTATCTTCTGAAGATTATTACAAAGAGTATTTTCAGAACGATTTCTGAAATACTTCAGATGACTAGAGGTTGTCTGAAGTCTGTTCCCGATTTCTGAACTGAGCTCTTTCCAGACTCACTTCAGAGAATTATTTCAAAAGTTCTTCAAGGAACATTCTTTGTAATGCTTCAAAGGATATGAGAGACATCTCATGTTTTGTTCATATGAAAGATCATTTTATTGAAATTGTTGTGTTAAGTTTATTATAAAAATTACTTTTCAATCCCTAACATAAATATGAAAACTGTAAATAAAGAGATTAGAGGAAAGAGAACTTAGGCACAAAATTTATCCCAGTTCACCCACAAACCCGTGAGCTACATCCAGTCCCAGAGGCAAACCACCACTGGATTTTCCACTATCTGAATCCACAGATACAAGTATTATTCACAGCCTCTTCAGGCCAACACAAGTATTACTTTGTTTTCAACTGCCTCTCCAGGCAACTCATTGCAGTATTCTTTTACAGACAAGCCTCTCCAGGCTCAACAAGTATTCTTTGTTTTCAACTGCCTCTCCAGGAAACTCTTGCAGTATTCTTTTATAGACAAGCCTCTCCAGGCTCAACAAGTATTCTTTGTTTTCAACTGCCTCTCCAGGCAACTCTTGCAGTATTCTTTTATAGACAAGCCTCTCCAGGCTCAACAAGTATTCTTTGTTTTCAACTGCCTCTCCAGGCTCTCAGACACATAAAGTGTTTACAGATTAAACTAAGTTTAAGTTTCTACGAAACATAAACTTAATCTTTTCCTGTACTAGAGGTTAATTGAGTACTACTCAGGATACAATAGATAAATCTAGGTACAAGGGTAAGACAGTGATACAATTGTTTAAATTGAGGTACAATCCCTGTCTATAATGTGAGGAGTACCATCCTATGAGAATGGGCTAAGTAGATTCTGAATTTGAGCTTCGGCCTTATTCTCCAACCATTGGTTTCCATAGGCTACATTCTCACCCGTATCATTGGAAAAACCAAGGCATACTTGTGGCTTCAAACCATTCTTGGTTCATTTGAGATTAAGCACAACCTGGTTGGTTGTTCAACTGAACAACTACAACTTTGACTAACTTACCAATAGATCGGTAGCATGGTTGATTCTTAATCAACATCTTCAAATTCAATCTTGAGGCTATTTATATGTTCTGTTGGAGTATAGCTGTTTGAAGATGATTCATAATACCGTTGAGATAATTGATGATGTGGCTCATATAGCCGTTGTGTAGTGATGTCTCAAACGGTTGCTTCTCCTTAAGCAAATAAGTGTTCAGACGATCCTGTTCTGACACTTCTGTAGATGAGCTCTTTAGAGAGATTTTCTTGATATTATTTTGCATGTTCTCTCTCTTGATTTCCTTTTGCTTTTCTTCAGCTGTCTTCTGATTTCTTCTGCGTTCCTCAGCTGACTTCTGATTTCTTCTGCTTTTCTTAGGAGTGTATATGAGGAGGTATCCGTTGGATTTGTTCTTTTGCTCGTTTTGTATATACTCCTTTTCTGTTTGCTCCTGACACCGTTTATTCTTTCTTCTTTGAGTGAGGTGTCTAGTTCTTCAGTTGTTGTTGCAGTTTCCTCTTTGATCAAAGATATATGATATTATAGCCGTTGAATCATAGTTTTGACTTCTGCACTAATTTCTTCTTAGTTGAAGTCTGTTCCATGCATTCAGAGTTTATATGTTCAGACAATTAACATATACTCAGATGCTTGTATTTATCACATCGTGATTTACTTCAACTTGTGCTCATCATATTAATTCAGGCTTTTCTCAATTCTTAAGCTTGAATATTATATTATATTAATTCCAGTTTTTCTTCTACTTCAGCTGATTGCTATTCTGTTCTTCTCTGCAACTTCTTCTTCTTCTGAGATGTAGATGAATAAATATGTTGAAGCAATTGTATTTTATTCAAATATCTTTCTGGTTGCTTTTTCTCAGTCTTCTGATCACCTTTGTATGGCAGCAGTCGCAGGTGCAGGTCTGCGCACGCAGATCCCTTATGTTGCAGGTGCAGCATGCGTTGCCGAAAGTCTTTGCCGAGTTTCCTTATTTGTGAAAGACTTTGGTCGAGGTATAAAAGTATGTTTAGCTTTTATACTGAAATGCCTTTTGTTGCAGGTGCAGCAGTCATTAGAGAAAGTCATTGTAGAGTTTCCTTATTTGTGCAAGACTTTGATCGAGGCATAAAAGCATGTTTAACTTTTATACTGAAATAAGTGTACTCCATTTTGGTAGAGTCTGTTTTACACTTTAGCAACGTCTTCAAGAGATCAATTCTTGATTCTGTTTGTAGACTTCTTCAGATAGTCTTCACGTCTTCAGACGGTCTTCATGTCTTCAGATGGTCTTCATGTCTTCAGACGGGTTGCGCACTTCAGACAGCTTCAACACTTCAGACGGGTTGCGTTCTTCAGACAACTTCAACACTTTAGACGAGTTGTGTTCTTCAGACAGCTTCAACACTTCAGACGAGTTGCGTTCTTCAGACAACTTCAACACTTCAGACGAGTTGCGTTCTTCAAACAACTTCAACACTTCAAAAGAGTTGCTTACTTCATACAACTTCAACGCTTCAGACAACCTTTATATTAAATCCTGCATTTGTTCTTCTGATCCTGATTTTGTTCATCAAGTCTTCTTATGAATATTCCAACCTGAAACACAATCAACAAACAAATACCTTTCTCAGTAGAATCTGTTTATATAATCTTATTTGTTCTTATTATGTTCTTATATAATCTTATTTGTTAATATTATGTTCTTATATAATCTTATTTGTTAATCATTAAAACTAAAGGATATTAAGTCTTTGAGTCAGGTTTGAATGCTCAAACTGATTAATAGACTTTACATTTACCAGTATGCTTCCAAAGATTATATGGATACAATTGAACTTATCATTCCACTGTTTCCTCATTTGTGACATTCTATGTGAATTTAAATTTATATTGATTCATCAGGAGATAAAAATAATGAAAAGTAAATATTAAATGGATTCTCCTTCCAAGATATAAATTTCCCAATCTGCATCTTACCTATATACCTCTTCTAACCTTCTAATTTAAGGTTTAAAATGGCATAGAACTGCATTTTTCTGTAGTGTAGCTATTAGAAACAAAACATGAGTTCAGTCATTAGCCAAAAATCTAAAAACCATAAAATTTCAAGTTAGAAACATTTTGACCACCCTAGATAACATCATATAAATTTTGACAATAAAGGAGAAATTGTGAATAAGAAATGAAGCAATAAGGCACAGAGGCATACAATACATTACATACAATACATTACATATAGTACATGTCGTCAATGATATAAGAGACAACAAGCGATGAGGAGAGAAACTTAAACCATCTCTGGAATCATTCCAAACGCCGATGGTGGCCGTACTGGTGTTGAGAGAAGCCTCAGTGGCGAAACAGAGGCTGTTGGGGAGCACGATTGGTTGCTTTCGGTCGCAGCCTCGACGCATCTAGTTCAGGAGGCTGGGGAAGAGGCGGTCCTGTTTGATGAAGAGGCGATGGAGATTGGATTTCACGGCCTTCCTGTGGTGGTCGCACGACCTTTCGCCCAGTGGTTGCATATCCATGACATACGTCGTTCAGGAGGATGGAAACGGGTGACCTGTGTTTGACGAACAGCCTGTGGAAATTCGAAGAGGTGGTGGAGATTGGATTTGAAGGCCTTCCTGTGGTGGTTGCACGCCTTTCATCCTATCGTCGCACAGCCATGACGCGCGTCGTTCAGGAGGACGGAAACGGGTGACTCGTGTTTGACGAACAACATGTGGAGATTCAATTAAATGCCCTTTGGGTGGTGATGGCACAACCTTGTGGCAGTGGTGAACTCGCACAGAAAACATCAATGAGGAAGGAAGGAAACAATACGAATTGAAGAAATACTCTGACGAGAGGAGTAAGAGGGGAAGGCCATGGTGATGCGGGTGACAGCCTCGACTGATTGTTGCAAGGATAGGGTTCAAAAGAGGGACGATTCACATTCTTTAGAAATGAGAAACAATTTTCGTGCCTCAGATAGAAAAAATGGGAAAAAATAATACATTTGTTTAAACATAGAAAAGGATGGGTGGTACATTCACAGGTTCCATGAGAAGCAAACCGGAGAAGAGGTACACATAGGAATTTTAATGATGTGGAAAAAATAGGATGAGATGGCATATGTTAATGTGATGTGGCAGTTTGAGGTTGCGCGATTCAACTTTAATTTATTATAATAGATTTAATCACTCCCAAATCCATATATGTTTACCAAAATAAGTGCGTTAGTTGATCTAGAGGTTTTCATTACTAAGTGCTTCTCTTAAGTCAAGTAAGTTGGTTAAAATGGAGTGTTTCTTAGGGTGTGTTTGATTTAGCATTGGGTTTAGCGTTGAAACTCTACAAATAAATATGTTGAGAGGTTTAAACTTGAGTTTGGTCACTTCTCAATGCTAAACCAAACACACTAGTCTTGAGTAGGGCCAAACTCAAGTTTGGACATCTCAACGCAACTATTTGTAGCGTTGCAAACGTGATTTTATCACGTTCTAACGCTAAACCAAACACACTGGTCTTAGATGCTTTGTACAGATTGAACATTTGGAGTCTACTCCTCAATATTTCCAAACAAAAATATAATAAATGATGCAGTATTTTGATAGCATGTCAAATAAAGATAACGTTCGTGGTCCATATACTATGGACACTGCCGAAGATGAGTCTGCTTTGAATACACAACAATTCACAAGCATATGACAACAATATATTCAAGTTAATTGAACAAAAAGATAAGTCTCTAATTTAACAACGAATCATTTTAAATACAATAAAGTTTAGTATCTTCAACCTACAATAAGTTTTTAACCAAGATATTTGAACAACGAATAAGTTTAAACAATAATTATGTGAGCAAAGCATAATAAGATACAAAGTAATTAATCTATATCTGACTTAAGAAACTGACACACATCAGCTATAAACGCTACAAGCTATTAATATTTTCTCTACCATTTTTCTCAAATCAACACACAATGTTTAGCAAGAAAATTAGATAATGAAACAACTTAACTATTACCATATGTCAGTTTCCGTTTCAGCCTTATGAAGAGCTTAAACAAAGAAAACAGTAGCAATGAGATCTCTTCCATACAGGAGTTGATTTATCTATCATCTGTTCCATTTTTGTTAGTTTCATCAGACACCCTGCACTTGTTCCTGAAGAAACCTCCCTCAAATATATACCATTTTGCTTGTTATTCAAAAGACATTTCGCTGGAAGATAATTTTTTGCCCTTTGATTTTTAGAAATCATTGCCTCAATATCAAAACAGACTCGTAAATTTATGAGTATTGATATAGGCACCTATATAGCCTCTGGATTTGCAAATTGGAAGTGTGGAGAGGCATTGGCACTCCTAAAAGAAAAGTTATTATATCAACTACAAATGTTTTTTTTAAAAAAAAGAACAACATCACAAGAAAACCAGAAATCACAATGCTTCAATAATTATACACATTCACAAAAGAAGGGATTAGACTACTAGTGATTGAGGCACAATGAGCCCAACCAGCAGCAGCCTTCATACTTAAGCCTAGTCAACAACTTTAGTGATGTATAAATCAAATGCTAATGCTAATGCAGACTCAAATATCAGAAAATCAGATCTAGATCCACAGACAATGTGACACAAAATCAGATCTCATTTGAGAAATAGACAAGTGAGAATTAGAAAACAAGAATCCAGTAGAAAAATCAAGATCAGAAAATCAGAATCAAGAATCCATTTGAGGAAGAGATTGGAGAATAGTTAAAAGTCTTGGAACTACTGAAATCTGCCGGCTCTGAAATAACTAAATAAAAAGACAAAGGAACAATCTACACTCTATAGAAATTTTCATGGGTGTGGAAATGTTAATGGCAAGTCATTCATACCATCACATTCTGCTAATAAAGGATGTGATGATAAAAGTGAAACATTTGAAAACCTTTCTTCATTTATTCATTTTATGCAGCAAGCAAACCACCCCCAAAATGAAAGATGATATGCATACCAAAGGCAAACATATACAATATTCCATAGATAAAAAATGATTTAACTCACACACCAAATAAAAAGTACAGAACATACTTCTTGATGTCTAAAAAAAACATCAAAGGGTATGATTACATGGCGGAAGGCTAATTCTCAAAGTATAGAAGTTACAGTCAAAATAAGAGAGTTAAAAGGAAAAGAGAACATGGATCAAACTAGTGTATAAGTTCCTTCAAAATTCTACATGAGATATAACCATTCAATTATACATAAATATTCAAATTTCTCTTCAAAACTAACCATTCATAATACATATCTAAAACATAAAAGATGCTACAATCTTGGTAAATCAATGTTTACTACTCTCAGCTGCATTCTCTTCCTTCCCAAGTGCAACCACCACTTTCTTCAAGATGGATTCTATTGGTTGGTGAGAGTTCTCAACTGCCTTTGAGACTGCTTGTCATTTCTCTCCATGTTTTGGTTTAGCAGCAACGCATCTCTTCAATACATCCTTTTGGTTCTCCTCAGTTCCATGCTGCAGTTCAAATTTGTACAATAATGCCCAGAAATCCCAATGTCAGGAGCCAGCGTCACAGCCCTATTCAGCCAAGTCCTAGCTTTGTCTACCTTCCTATCATGCCAGAATAATTTGGCCACAACAGCGATAACATGGGGATCATGGTCACATTTCTTTAGGGCATCCATACTCTTGGTTTTCCGTTGGGGACGAGAATGTAACATCCTAAATTTTATTAAGTAAAATAAAATTAAATTAAATTTATAAAGTAGAAGAAATAAATAAATAATAATAGAATTAATATTATGAGTAGTTTTATCCATAAAGCTAGTTCAAAACTTAAAAAGAAGATAAGGGGGTTGAGGATGGGCCCAAGCCCATATAGGCATTTTAGTACGGAGGGGTTATCAGCTCACCCTAATCCTTATTCTTCAAATCGTCAGAGAGCGAAACGCTAAGGAGGGGAGAAACCAAGTCTCAAGAGGAGGTTGCTGCAGAGTGATCATCAAGAATAAAAAAAGAGCCTTCCTTACTGTTATTCGATCTTCACTTAAGGTACGGTGGGGGAAAGGGTGCTGCTTGTATGTGCATGTGGGAGTGCTTGGGTAGTGAGGGCAACCATAAGACTCTCTAAGACTCTAAATTCGAAATTGATATATATATATATATATATTGAGTATTGTATGATGAAAACATGTTGATTGATGATTAATTCTGTGAATCTTGGTGAATCTTGATTGAAATAGAAAGGGGTAGCGAGAATAGCAAATATGGGTAAATAAGGGTTTGATGATTTGGGATTTTGATGGAAGAACTGTGCAAATCTGTGTAAAGATTGGTGTTTTTGCTGAGTTTGCTTGATATAAACGTGCATGATTGATGTATTAACCTTATGGATTGATTAGAGGTTGAATAAGAGGGTTTAAAAGGGGTAAAAATCGCAACAACTGTCATCTCGTGTCACGGGTAATCGATTACAGAGGTCTGTAATCGATTACAGAGTGTTCTGGGCAGCAAGGGAGTGATTTTGGCTTGCTGGTAATCGATTACAGGGGGTATGTAATCGATTACCAGAGAGTTTGTTTGCTGGTAATCGATTACAGAGGGTGTGTAATCGATTACCAGAGTTTTGACAGCTTTCTCGCCTGAGAAAGAATGCCTTTGTTAAGGGTGCAAACGAGCCCGGAACCCTATCATATAACATATCAAACTGAAGCCCCGTATCTTAATTTTCTAATAGAAGTGGATTTATCGTAATTGGACACCTAGAACTCTAGATATTTCCAAATTAGTGCACCAAGGTCATTAAGCTTAAAACTTGAAGACTCCAAAATTGAGGAATCGCCTCTGGTAATCGATTACAGCTGTTTGGTAATCGATTGCCAGGTCAAAAATGAGTATGAGAGTGTTGTTTTTGTAATCATTGTGATCCTTTAATTATTTGGTGTTAATTATATAATTTGTTTGTGGAATTAAGAGCGTTAAGTGGCTGTTTATAGAGTATTGATTGTGGATGAGTTGATGATATGAATATCCCATGTGATGTTAGATGTTTATAATATTAAGATGTATGATGATGATGTATTGAGTTTATGATGATGATGTATTGATGTATTGAGTTCATGATGATGATGTATTGATATATTGATGTATTGAGTGTATGAGGTATGAGGTGTATAATGATTATATATTGATGCATTGAGCATATAATGTGTGTTGTGATAATGATGATATAATGATGCATTGAGCATGCGATGGGTGTTATGATCATGATGATGGTGATTAATGATGTTTATGATGATTTATGATGAGGATGACTGATGATGATTTTATGATAATGATGATAATGATGATGATGATGTATTTGTTATTATGATGTTGATTATGCATTGAGCATATGAGTTGTTGTACTTGAGATACACAAGCCCAGTGAGGGGTGGAGATTAACTCAGGGAGGTGATCGTACTTGAGATACACAAGCCCAGTGAGGGGTGGGGTGTAACTCAGGGAGATGATTGTACTTGAAATACACAAGCCCAGTGAGGGGTGGGGTGTAGCTCAGGGAGGCGATTGTACTTGAGATACACAAGCCCAGTGAGGGGTGGAGTGTAACTCAAAGAGGTGATTGTACTCGAGATGCACAAGCCTGGAGAGGGGTGAAGTGCAACTCGGGGAGGTGAACTGTTTTGGGTGTGCATGATTGATAAGTGAAAATTGGTTGATAAATTAGAGCACTTTTTAGTTCACTTATCAAGGATAAAATGGTATTTTTGCCCCAGTTTAATCCCTTTTTATTAAATATTAGATAAATTGTATTTATTAATCTTGGATTTGAATTTGATGCTATTTTGATAGAAATATTGCTGATTTTTGCAGGATATTGCAAAGATTTGATTTGAAGGAAAGATAACATTAAATGAGGGAGATATCTTCAAGATTTGAGTTTGATTGAAGACATTTAATAAAGATTTGAAAAAGATTTGAGGCAATAAATGAGGAGATCACTGCCAATCAAACAAGGATTTTGTAGACAACCTTCCCAAATAAATCAAAGAAGCTCAATAAATGCAAGGATTTTATCAAGAAAAGGGAAACAAGGAAAGACAAATCAGCCAAAACAAGTCTCGGGGAGAGATCAAATTAAAAAGAGAAAGATTGAAGTTGTAGGACGCATTCTGCGCTTCAACATGCGCTGTAGCGCAGGGTGAAGCGCAACTCTCTGGAACCTGCGCTGCAAGTGGCGCTGTAGCACAACTTGAAGCGCAGATCACACAGATTTGTTCCCTGTTGCCGTTTTTGGATAGATTTCTCCCCAATTTTTTTTGTCTTTCCTTAGCCTATAAATAGGACCTCATTGCACCAGATCAAAGTGTGCACGATTATTGTAATTCAGTTATATTTTAGTGATAATGCACCAGTTCTAATTTTAGAGTAGGAGAGGAGGAGCGCTTCACAAGGATTGAAGATGGTGACAGCATCTTCGGTGGTTTGTATGGCTACCATGTGTAGTTAACTCTCCATTAGGATTGAATGTAATCGATTCCATTTCCAAGTGTATGTTGAACTCTATCTATTTATTTATGCAGTTCCCTAACTATAATATTGGTAATCTTGTTCTGTGCTTAATTCCTAACTTCCGCGCTTACGCCGGAGTTATAGGCTAGTTTGTAATTAACGTTACGACTAGGATTGAGTTTGGGGGAGCCTAGACATAGGAAACTCAACCTCTGAGTGAATGAGAATACTCGGTAGCTAGTGAACACACATGGGCGTTGCTAGTGATTGATGGGTAGTGTGAGTACTCTAATGAAGGGTGTCTACAGGATAGGCATGGTTATTAAATTACCGATATCAAAGGATTAGTTGATTGTCAATCCAGGAAGCGAACCGTGGATGTATTCTAATGAGTGATGGGTAGTGACAATACTCTAGCGAAGGTGCGTCCAGAGTAGTAGGCCTCGTTTATCAATTAATTCTTTTACAAACGGAATAAAGAAAGCATAATAAGCCGAGGGTAATTCTATCGCTTGGGAGAACTCGCATGGATTACTTTTGAGTGTGAGTGGCGCCTGGTAACTCGGGGTCTTAGCAATATAGTTTGTCTACAGTGTTATAGTTCAAAGCCTATAAATATTGGGTAGTCTCGACATACATGAGGGGTGTGATGAGATGAGGTTCAATCCTAATCCAAGTAAAGTGTCTCTAACTCTTCCTTTCTAATTCATTAATTATTGAATTTCAGTTTATAATTTCCGCAACAATATTCTCAAAAACCGTGTTTTCCCTTGATAAATATATCACGAGTATACGTGAATTGACCGTTCCCTGTGGATACGATATCTTTCTTACTATTATACTACTGGATTTTTGGTTCGCTTGCCAGAAACCCATCAAGTATTTTTGGCGCCGTTGCCGAGGAACGGTTTCCAATTCGTGTAGACCTTGGTGGTCTAGTTATCAAGTTTTTATTTTAGGATTTTGTTTATTTGTTTATATTTCTTATTATTTTTAGGATCTATTATTATCTTAGGAATATTCTTGTTTTTTCTAATTCTCTTCAACACTTACCTTTTTCAAAGTTTCTTGTTTACGCTTCTGAGAGGTCAGGCGTCTCCCAATCAATTACAGTTCGACCCGGAAATAGAAAGGACATCGCGAAAGAACAGAGGTAGGAACGGGAGAAGGAGAAGAAGGAAAATTGTAGAGGAACCCAAAAATATGGCAGGGGAACGTCCAAGAAGGACTCTGGGAGATTATATCCCCCATCAAGGACCACGTCACTTCTCAAGCATTGTGTTACCACCAAACGCAAGAGCTTTGGAGTTGAAAACTGCACACCTCAACCTCATTAGTGCACATCAATTCGCTGGATTGGATCATGCGAATCCACATGCTCATCTCTCTAATTTTTATGAATTGATTGGTACTATGGGTTTCGAGGAAGGTAATTAGAATCTGTTTACTTACGCTTGTTTCCTTTCTCTTTGATAGGTAAAGCTAAGGAATGGCTGCAATCACACCCAAATCAAAGCCTAACCAATTGGGGTGTGGTTGAGGAGAAATTCTTGACAAGATTCTTCCCAACTAGGAAGAAGATTGAAGCCAAAGCAGATATTTCTACATTCAAAGGGATTGATGAGCCACTATGTGAAGCTTGGGAAAGATTCAAGTCTATGCTGCGCAAATGTCCCAATCATGGCTATGAGGATATAGCCCAACTCGACATATCCTGTACGGGACTTCGTTCAGATTCAAGGTCATTCATAGATGCGGCAGCAGGTGGAACTATCTTATCTGCAGAAGTTGATCGAGCGCTGAAATCATCAACCACTTTGCACAGAACGATCAACAAGCTCAAAGTGGAAGACAGCCCGCGCAATTACCAAAGAAAGGGATGATGGAACTTAATCAAAGTGATGCTCTGTTAGCTGAGAACAATCTCATTAAGCGTCAACTAGAAGCACTCACTGAGATATTGAAAACACTCCCTCAACAACTCAAAGCTGTCCACTCACAACCCATCCAAGCCCAACCATTGATTTGCGATTTCTATGGAGGTGACCATCTAAATGGTCATTGTTCTAGCCAAGGAACACAACCAGAACAAGTCAACTTCATGGGTAACCAGGGAAGGCAAGGGAATTACTCCAACAATAACAATAATCAATATTCACAAGGTTGGAGAAATAACCAAACTAACTATGGTTGGAGTCAGAATGGAGGACCAAGACAACCACCTTACCAACAGAAACCTTCAACATATGATAAACTGAACACTTTGGAAGGTAAAATTGATGACCTTGTGCAAAAATTTAGTGGATTCAAGACAACTACTGAGGCATCAATCAAGACTCTAGAGAGTCAAGTGGGTCAGTTAGCGACTGAGATGGCAAAGCACAGGCAACAACACTTCTCAGCTGTGACCTAAACCAATCCAAAGGAACAATGCAGCTTGATTTCTACTGATGGCAACAAGTCAGAGGAGGAGGAACTTGATGAGGAAGAAGAAATCATCTTTGAAGAACAATTGCTTCAAGAGGAAGTTGTTCAACAAGATGAAGAAGCAACACAAAAGGAACATCATAAAGAGAAGGTCTTAATCACAAGTAAGTCACTTGACCCAGGTAGGTTTACTATACCCATCTCTATTGGTAATCTACCTACTACTGATGATTTATTAGATCTTGGAGCGAGCATCAATTTGATGCTGCTATCGTATTTTAACAAGTTGAGTAATGTGAAGGTCAAGCCTGCAAATGTGAGGTTACTTCTTGCAAATAAATCCGCTCAACGCCTTCATGGGATATTAGAGGATATTCAAATCAAAGTGGATAAATTTGCATATGTTGTAGATTTCTACATTGCAGAGATAGAAGAAGAGGATACTGAAGTCCCCCTAATTTTAGGAAGACCCTTCATGAAAGCTGCTAAGATGATCATTGATGTTGATCAAGGAAAATATGAATTGAGCTCAAAAGATGAAAGTATTACGTTTCATAGAGGTACGCCCAAGTTACAACAAACTGATGCTACTTTCAAAAGTCAAACAAAGCTGCTAGGCTCCGAATTTCTGAGGAAGCCTAAAATGAGGATAAAGCATCCAGAGTCAATATGGGAGTTTAATTTTAAGAGGAAAAGGAGATCAACATCTGATACTGAGGAAGACAGTGACAGTGATGGAAGAATAAAAAATTGGCATGGAGGATGGGAGCTCAAGGGAAGAACTGGTATAGAGTCAAACATCATCCTCCACTTGAGGCCACCATAAACGGGTTGAGTAACCAGGCGTCGAGCTAAAAGACGTTAAACAAGCGCTTCCTGGGAGGCAACCCAGTCCTTATAAGTTTTTAATTTTCATTTTGGTAATTTTTAGTTTTAGGATTTACCTGTGTAATTAGGAAATTGTTAAAATGGGGATCTAAATCTAAAAGGATGGCATGGAATCAATTAGGAGTAGCAGAAGCAGAGAGAATACTGCAAATCTGGGCTTCAACCTGCGCTATAGCGCAGGAAAAGCGCAACATTAAAATAAAAAACCTGACTCTCTGACTTTTACGCTTCAACCTGCGCTGTAGTGCAGCGGGACGCTTCAACTTCTGAAGCAGTACGCGCTACACTCTGCGCTATAGCGCAGGGTGTAGCGCAGGAAGCGGGAGTTTTAAATTCTAAAATTTGAACGAAGGAGTTCATTTTAAACTTCCTTTCGTTCCATTCCCTTGCGTTTTCTCTGATATTCCTAACCTTTGCTTTGCCTTTTCTCACTCATATAGCCTTCATTTTCAGTTTCTGAGCTTATACCAGGTATGTTTTTATAGTTTTCTTTCTTTTTAACCAATTGAAATTTTGATTTTTTATTTTATTTGAGCATAACCTTAGGATAGGAATCTTAGGACTTTAGGAACCTTTAGGAAAGAAATACTTGTTCATAGTGCTTTAAATTAGATTGTATGTGGTTAGGATTCTTTGTGAGTTATTCATGTTTGCTTAGGTGGTAGTTTTTGAGTGCTCAATGATTCCTGCAAATTATTTTGTTAGTGCATGTATGCTTAATTAATTGCTCTAATATTTTTGCATGCCCATACATAAATGATTGTTAATATTGCATGTTACTGATGACATGATTTTTTAGCATGAGTTTAATTCTCACTTTGCCTGTTTAGAATTGTTTAGGACCTGCTTTAACTGATCACTTTAGCATGTCTTAATTAATTAATTGGCATTTATTGGGTAAAAATTTAAAATCAAAATTTTTATGCACATTTGTTTGGTTAATTGATTGCTCTAAGTATTGAAATTTATTGGCTATTTATTTCATAATTAGGAGTAATTAAATATTATGATGCATAAATAATTTTGAGTTGCTTTTGCTTTGCAGATGGTTCGCACAAAGAATGTCAGTGGTGCTAGTTCCTCTGGGAGGGGCGCAGGAGGTGCCAAGAGGAAGGCCCCCCAGAGGGAACCTGAGTTTGACCCTCATCGCTTCAAGGACCTCAAGTCTTTTGAAGCATACACTGACATTGTTGATTTTAAATTCATCCTGGAGTGACCAGTCATCCTCCAAGAGGGGGAATACGAGGATTTCTCTACTGAGATTCACATGAGGCATTGGAACCGCCTCAACCGCCCTGACAACTACTTTGATCCAGACATTGTCAGGGAATTATATGCTAACGCTATTAGAGACCACGACGTTAACTACAAGAGGGAGTCCTATGTTCGAGGACAGGTAATCAGATTTGATTGCGATGCAATCAATGCACTTTTAGGACATCCCATAGAGGAGGACAGAGACCTCGTGGTATGCCAATATCACGAGAGGATGCAGGTTGTGGGCTTCATGGCAATGATCCCCTTGACATTGAGACCGCTCAGCTGCTATGCTTACCAAGGCGTTCCTTCGAAAGGAATGCATATCAGGAGGCTGCTAGGATCTACAGGAAAGATATGAGGAGCATAGCTCAGATGTGGACAGTACTGATACTGGCCAACATTCATCCTACCGGGCACGTTTCTGATGTAGTTATGCCCATGGCCCACCTCATCTACACTATCCTCACTGCCGCCGTTATCAATGTCTCACGGGTCATCACCCAGAAGATATCAGACTTTGCATCTTCTGTGGGGCGCCAGACCCCTAACTCCAAGATCAGGCTTGGCTTCCCCTCTCTCATCACTTCACTTTGCAGATCTAGAGGTGTAGAGGTGAACCCCAGAGTTCGCATCGCGCTTCCCATGACCAGAGCATATATTGAAGCCAACTGTATCCCAGCTGAGGAGTTACAGGTTGAGGAGCAGCAGCAGCAGGCACCACCACCACCACCAGCAGACATGGATGCTCCAGTCTGGGCCCAGCGACTTGAGGCACATAACACTCATTTGATGGCTGAGATGTCCACTATTCACCGAGCAGTTGTTCATTTTCAGAGTAGACATTATCAGGTCCGTGTGGACCCCATGACCCCTGCACAGTTTCAGGATTACTTACAGTGGCCTGGGGATAGACCTATTTTCCCAGGGGGGATAAAGCAGCTTACATGGATCAGGACCAGCATGAGGACTGATTATTTTTCTTTCCTATTTGGTGCTTTTCCTTCTTTTTCTTTTTCTTTTTCATTTTATTTTCTTATTTTATTATTTTCTTTTGATATGTAATATATATTATTGTCACTGATACATTATCTATATGAGGTAGTACTTATTTTGTTATTTCCAATTTTTCTGTTAAATTTTTAAAATTTTAGGACTTTTAGGACCTTAGGAAATTAGGATTTAAGGTAACTTTTTCAAAATTCTCTGTAATTAAGTAGTTTAACTAACCAAACTAGGAAAAATGATAGGATTTTGTGATTAATTCCATAATCAGTTAGGATCAGGATGTTTCTCAGGAGAACCTATCAGGATACTTAATTAAAACCAGTAAGTGCTTTATCAAGGAATTTTAGCCAATAACCGGTGAGCTGAGAGCCCAAACACTGAAATTGAGAGCTTTTCACCGCTGCTTGTTAACTGTTATTGCTTGAGTTTCTGAATTTTGTCTTGCTAGTGGAAGGTATGGAAGTGACAAAGGCATATTTTGTGATTATAATACTTTGCTCAGTGCCAATAGCCAACCTTGATTAAATTTTTCCAATTTTTGATTGCCCAGTTGAGCCATAATATTTCTTTTGATGCACCCCAGCCATGATTAATGATCATACCATGTCCCTTCACACTTGGGATAGAGAGCAAGGTGCAACACAACAAGATGGGACAAAAGGTTGGTGAATTGAAAGGTGAAAGAAATTCAAAAGCAGGCACAAGAAATCACAAAGAAGAGTACTCCCTCATAAATAAATTCTCTATGTTATTGTTTATGAAAAACAAATATGCACAAAAGTGTGGAATTGAATAAGTTGGGGGGAGTACTTCTTCAAACAAAGAGGCCAGCTGAAAAAGGGAGACAATTCAAGAATGACATGGCAGATGGAGATAAGTCCCAAGCACAATCACAAGATGCTCTCTATTCAAAGTGTTCTTTGCATATCATAGAAAACCATGATTTCTTGATAGCCCAGCCTCATTACAACCAAAGAAAAGACCTTTTGATCCATGTTAACTACTTGCAGGTTCAGATGTTGGAAACGACTATCAATTCTAGTTGTTCAACGGTGGTGAAAAAGATTGAGGGAAACACTTACCCGTGAGAATGAGAGATTTCCTTGATTTATCACTTACTGCTTTAATTGCTATTTTGAGAAGTTTGACTGATGTTTGTGTTCTATTCTGATTGAGGATTGGTAAAATCTCTTAATCCTGATTTTTTCTTATGTTTGGAAGGTGACTATTGCTTAACAAGGAGATGATGAAAAGTTCCTTGAATTTGTTTTTGATTTTAGTTATTCAGGGGATAAAATTGATTTTTGATTGCAAAGAAGTCTCTTGCTTGAGGACAAGCAAGAATTCAAGTCGGGGGGTATTTTGATAAGTGAAAATTAGTTGATAAATTAGAGCACTTTTTAGTTCACTTATCAAGGATAAAATGGTATTTTTGCCCCAGTTTAATCCCTTTTTATTAAATATTAGATAAATTGTATTTATTAATCTTGGATTTGAATTTGATGCTATTTTGATAGAAATATTGATGATTTTTGCAGGATATTGCAAAGATTTGATTTGAAGGAAAGATAACATTAAATGAGGGAGATATCTTCAAGATTTGAGTTTGATTGAAGACATTTAATAAAGATTCGAAGAAGATTTGAGGCAATCAATGAGGAGATCACTGCCAATCAAACAAGGATTTTGCAGACAACCTTCCCAAATAAATCAAAGATGCTCAATAAATGCAAGGATTTCATCAATAAAAGGGAAACAAGGAAAGACAAATCAGAAAAAACCAGTCTCGGGGAGAGATCAAATTAAAAAGAGAAAGATTGAAGTTGTAGGATGCATTCTGCGCTTCAACCTGCGTTGTAGCGCCGGGTGAAGCGCAGATCACGCAGATTTGTTCCCTGTTGCCGTTTTTGGATAGATTTCTCCCCAATTTCCTTTGTCTTTCCTTAGACTATAAATAGGACCTCATTACACCAGATCAAGGTGTGCACGATTATTGTAATTCAGTTATATTTTAGTGATAATGCACCAGTTCTAATTTTAGAGTAGGAGAGGAGGAGCGCTTCACAAGGATTGAAGATGGTGACAGCATCTTCGGTGGTTTGTATGGCTACCATGTGTAGTTAACTCTCCATTAGGATTGAATGTAATCGATTCCATTTCCAAGTGTATGTTGAACTCTATCTATTTATTTATGCAGTTCCCTAACTATAATATTGGTAATCTTGTTCTGTGCTTAATTCCTAACTTCCGCGCTTACGCCGGAGTTATAGGCTAGTTTGTAATTAACGTGTCGACTAGGATTGAGTTTGGGGGGGCCTAGACATAGGAAACTCAACCTCTGAGTGAATGAGAATACTCGGTAGCTAGTGAACCTACACATGGGCGTTGCTAGTGATTGATGGGTAGTGTGAGTACTCTAATGAAGGGCGTCTACAAGATAGGCATGGTTATTAAATTACCGATAGCAAAGGATTAGTTGATTTTCAATCCAGGAAGCGAACCGTGGATGTATTCTAATGAGTGATGGGTAGTGACAGTACTCTAGCGAAGGTGCGTCCAGAGTAGTAGGCCTCGTTTATCAATTAATTCTTTTACAAACGGAATAAAGAAAGCATAATAAGCCGAGGGTAAGTCTGTCACTTGGGAGAACCCGCATGGATTACTTTTGAGTGTGAGTGGCGCCTGGTAACTCAGGGTCTTAGCAATATAGTTTGTCTACAGTGTTATAGTTCAAAGCCTAGAAATATTGGGTAGTCTCGACATACATGAGGGGTGTGATGAGATGAAGTTCAATCCTAATCCAAGTAAAGTGTCTCTAACTCTTCCTTTCTAATTCATTAATTATTGAATTTCAGTTTATAATTTCCGCAACAATATTCTCAAAAATTGTGTTTTCCCTTGATAAATAGATCACGAGTTTACGTGAATTGACCGTTCCCTGTGGATACGATATCTTTCTTACTATTATACTACTGGATTTTTGGTTCGCTTGCCAGAAACCCATCAATGATGATAGATGAACATGCAATGTATTTAATGATGATGTTGATGATGTTTTGGTGTGCATGATGATAGGTGAACATGCAATGTATTTCATGATGATGATTGATGATGTTTGGGTGTGCATGATGATTGATGAACATGCAATATGATTAATGATGCTATTGAATTATATTATGATGTTATGAGAATTATTGATGAGATGAGCATTAAGTATTGAGGATGTGCTTGATGATTTATAAAGTGTGATTCATATAATTGTGATGAGATACGATGTTTGATAATAAAGGTGTAAGATGTTCTATGTATATTATTACTTGATAAGTATGATGAAAATATGTGGGTGAGGATAGGGTAATCTCCTATGTGTATGTATGAGTTGGTATTCTTTTCCTCACCGTTACACTGTGGTTAATTTTACAGGTGTTGATGATGACACGACTAGTGTCGAGTAGTAATTGAAGGGAATGTCGCTCTGATACTTGTGACATCAGGGCATACCATTGGGGTTTTTACATTATGTTTTTTGTTAGGAAGAGATTTTGTAAACTGTTGGAGTGCCTTACATGGCCAGTAGGTTATTTTGATGTTGATTCCGCTGCTTAAAATATTTTGAAACATTTGACTGCTATTTCTATTTTAAATTAGTTTACTTTTGAAATAAATGACGTTTTATACGATGAGAATCGTGAACCTTTTACCCGTTGTGGGATGTTACCTTCATATATTTCGATTTATATGATGTATAAGAGTTTGGGGTAGAAGGGTGTCACATTAGTTGGTATTAGAATAGGTCGATTCACCGGCCTTGAGTTATGAGTTTACTATACTACTGTGGTGTTATTGTGATGATTGATTGATTGAATTGTGTTGTTTGACTTGATTGAATTAATTGTGTGTCTGGTTTACTTTTCTGTGAACCAGAAGAGTAATGACTGGGGGTAGGAATGATCGAGCGATGGTCGACGCCTTAATGGCTACGACACATGTTGTTGACAACCTAAACCAACATCATGAGGTGGATTGGCTTGCTCGGTTCCAGAGGAACCATCCACTTACTTTTCGTGGAGGTTGTGATCCCGACGGTGCTGCTGACTGGATATTTGAGATCGAGAAGATCTTTAGAGCGATGGACTGCCCGATGATACAAAAGGTGACGTCAGTCGCATTCATGCTATCAGGGGATGTCGGGTTCTAGTGGCAGGGCACTTATCAGAGGATGATCGATGAGGGCACCGCGTTGAGCTGGGATAACTTCAAGGGGTTGTTCGTTGAGAAGTACCTTCCTCACGATATCTGTAACAAGAAGCAGATGGAGTTTCTCGAGTTAAAACAAGGAGATGGCACTGTGGCGGACTACGTATCCAAGTTCGAAGTGTTAGTTCGATTCTGTCCTACATATGAGGGAGCTGTTAAGGAAGAATCAAAGTGCGTAAAGTTTATCAGCGGTCTTCGTCCAGAGATCAAGCAACTGTTCAACTACCAGGGAATTGCGCGATTTCACGAGCTAGTGAATAAACGTAGGGTGTACGACGAAGACAACCGGGCTAGAGCTACGCATTATAAGAGTGGAGGACCTATCAGGAACCAGAACAAGTCTTAATCTGCTTGCAAGGGTGAGCCGTATTCTCGTCCAAATGGGAGGCTTTTAAGTCAGTGAGCGAAATTAGAAGTTTCTTTGGGTTGGTTGGGTACTATAGGAGATTTATAGAGGGGTTTTTTAAGTTAACTTTGCCTTTGACTGAGTTGACTAGGAAGGGAGTTGCCTTCGTGTGGAATAGTAAGTGCGAGTCTAGCTTCCAAACCCTTAAGGAAAAGTTGACTAGTGCACCAGTGTTAGTGTTGCCTGATCTTAGCAAATCCTTTGTAGTGTACTGCGATGCCTCTAAGATGGGTTTAGGTGGGGTGTTAATGCAAGAGGGTAAAGTAATAGCTTATGCCTCTAGGCAATTGAAGATCCATGAGAGAAACTACCCTACCCATGACCGAGAGTTAGCGGTTGTAGTATTTGTATTGAATATGTGGAGGCATTACTTGTATGGTTCTAGATTTGAGGTTTTAGTGACCATAAAAGCCTTAGGTACTTGTTTGATCAGAAAGAGTTGAACATGAGGCAGAGAAGGTGGTTAGAGTTTCTTGAGGACTATGATTTTGAGTTGAGTTACCATCCCGGAAAGGCTAATGTAGTGGCTGATGCTTTAAGTAGGAAATCCATTCAAGTTAGTTCCCTGATGATTAAGGAAATGGATCTTTTGACTCAGTTTAGGGATTTGAGTTTAGCTTGAGAGGTGACTCCAGATAGTGTGAGGTTAGGGATGATTAGAGTAAGTAATGATCTGTTGAGGGATATTAGCAAAGTTCACTTGGAGGATCCCTTTTTGGTGCTTAGGCGAGAGGTCTTGAGTCTAAAAAATATCATAAGAGAAAATATGATGTTTAAGACAACTCAATTCCCAAGTTTTAATGCTTAACAAATTTGAGTTAAAATATTTATCATAGATACATATATGTTTTAATGATTTATCTGTGATTTCAGCAAGAGTCACTATGAGCCTACATAAAAAGACTAAGTGTTGAAGCTGTCTGAAGAAGCAGAACTCGTCTGAAGAGTTGGAGCTGTCTGAAGTAGCTCAACCCGTCTGAAGTATCAGTGCTGTCTGAAGTCTCACTTATGACGTGGCACTCTCTGCTGAAGCTTGTGAAGACTTTTCTGAACCTCTGCTGCACGTACCTTTTCAAACACGTTTATGGCAAGGAACACAGAGACCTTTCCTGGTGATTTTGAATTTCATACACCACTGAGGAAATCTCTGCAACGCAACCTCTGCAACAACATTTGTAGCAGCCTTAATGCAAGAGAAACCTTGTATCGTGTCAGAAATATCAGAGCTCTCAGAAGCATGTCTCACAACGGATTAAATAGCATTTAATGCTATCTCTAAACGGTGGTATTCCAACGGATTAAAGTTTGGGTATAAATACCCCTCTATGAAGACCATCAAGAGTAACGAAGAAAAGAGAGAAAATCAATATACAAGAAAGCCAAGAGAAACATCACGCTACAAGTTTTTACTCCGTAAACACTCTCTGATAGAATTCTTTGTACACATTTGTATATCCTGAGCATACCTCAGTTTTTATTGTACATAGTATTGGTTTGAGCTTCAAACTTGGATAGTTTAAAAGCTTAAACCCCTTTCTTTGTAAACCTTGGTAGAGCCTGAAGAGGCTTGAGAGAAAAGAATACTTGTGGTAGAGCCTGAAGAGGCTTGACAGAAAAGAATACTTGTTGGTGTCTGGAGAGACTGTACTCGTGGTGTCTGGAGAGACTGTACTCGTTGTGTCTGGAGAGACTGTACTCATTGTGTCTAGAGAGACTGTACTCGTTGTGTCTGGAGAGACTGTACTCGTTGTGTCTGGAGAGACTGCACTCGTGGTGTCTGGAGAGACTGTACTCGTTGTGTATGGAGAGACTGTACTCGTTGTGTCTGGAGAGACTGTACTCATATTCAAGTTTGTAATCTGAATATTCATATAGTGGAAATCCAGTGGTTGTTTGCCATTGGGACTGGACGTAGCTCACAGTGGTAGTGAGTGAACCAGGATAAATTCTTTGATTAAGTTTTCTTACCCTTATCTCTTGTCAATTCTTTTTATACTAATCAAGGGGTTAGAGTAATTAATCTGATATGTTATAAAGGCATAAAACATTGTTTTAAATCAGTATTTTTATACCGTCTGAAAACTTCAGACAGTCCTTTAAGAGCCTGTCTGAAATCGTGTTTTTAACACCTGTTTGCGAAAAGCTTTCAAAAATATTCAGAAACACTATTCAACCCCCCTTCTAGTGTTTCCCTGTGTTCCTACAAGAGGCTATGGAAGGAGCCAAGGGTAGAGAGTTTATTCTAGGTACCGATGGGGTAGTAAGGTTTGGCGACCGAGTGTGTGTGCCTAGTGAACCTACCATTAAGCGTTTAGTGCTTGAAGAGGGGCATATGAGTAAGCTTAGTTTTCACCCAGGATCGACTAAGATGTATCAGGACTTGAAGAAAGTGTTTTGGTGGCCTAGGATGAAGAGAGACATAGAATAGTTTGTGAGTGCTTGTTTAGTGTGCCAAAAGTCTAAGGTAGAACATCAGAAGCCTTCAGGATTACTTCAACCCTTAAGTATACCTGAGTGGAAGTGGGATAACATCTCTATGGACTTCGTAGTTGCTTTGCCTAAGACTGTAAGGGGGCATGACTCTATTTGGGTCATTGTGGATAGGTTAAATAAGAGTGTGCATTTTCTTCCCATTAATATTAAGTACTCCTTAGAGAAACTAGCTCAGATTTACATCAGTGAGATTGTGAGGTTGCATGGCATACCATCTAGCATAGTTTCTGATAGAGATCCCAGGTTTACCTCTAGATTTTGGGAGAGTTTGCAGCAGGCCTTGGGGACCCAACTTAGGCTTAGTTCAGCTTATCACCCTCAAACTGATGGTCAGACCGAGAGAACCATTCAATCCTTAGAAGATTTGCTTAGAGCTTGCGTGTTAGACCAAAGAGGTAGTTGGGATAGCTTCGTACCTTGATAGAGTTTACTTATAATAATAGTTTTCACTCTAGCATAGGTATGGCGCCTTATGAGGCATTGTATGGTAGGAGGTGTAGAACACCCTTCTTTTGGTGTGAGCCGGGAGAGAGCCTTGCATTAGGACCGGAGATAGTGCAGCAAACCATTGATAAGGTTAGGGTAATTCAGGAGAGGATGAGGACAGCTCAGAGTAAGCAGAAGAGCTATGCTAATAAGAGGAGGAAGGAATTGGAATTCAAAGAAGGAGATCATGTATTCTTGAAAGTCACTCCGTGGACTGGGGTTGGTAGGGCATTAAAGTCTAGAAAGCTTACACCTCGATTCATTGGTCCTTACCAAATTCTCAAAAGAGTCAGCAATGTTGCCTATCAGATTGCTTTACCTCCACACTTGTCAAACCTTTATAATGTCTTCCATGTTTCTCAACTCCGGAAATACATTCATGATCCTTCGCATGTGATTGAGTCGGATCACCTTGAGATAAAGGAGAACCTGCCGGTGGAAACCATGTCGGTGAGAGTTGAGGATCGGAGGGTGAAACAACTTCGAGGTAAAGAAATTCCTTTAGTTAAGGTAATCTGGGGAGGACCTACACCCGAGAGTGCTACTTGGGAACTTGAAGAGAAGATGAATGAGTCTTATCCAGAGTTATTCGCTTCAGGTAAAATTCGAGGACGAATTTTTTTTAGGAGGGGAGAGTTGTAACATCCTAAATTTTATTAAGTAAAATAAAATTAAATTAAATTTATAAAGTAGAAGAAATAAATAATAATAGAATTAATATTATGAGTAGTTTTATCCATAAAGCTAGTTCAAAACTTAAAAAGAAGATAAGGGGGTTGAGGATGGGCCCAAGCCCATATAGGCATTTTAGTACGGAGGGGTTATCAGTTCACCCTAATCCTTATTCTTCAAATTGTCAGAGAGCGAAACTCTAAGGAGGGGAGAAACCAAGTCTCAAGAGGAGGTTGCTGCAGAGTGATTATCAAGAATCAAGAAAGAGCCTTCCTTACTGTTATTCGATCTTCACTTAAGGTACGGTGGGGGAAATGGTGTTGCTTGTATGTGCATGTGGGAGTGCTTGGGTAGTAAGGGCAACCATAAGACCCTCTAAGACTCTAAATTCAAAATTGATATATATATATATTGAGTATTGTATGATGAAAACATGTTGATTGATGATTAATTATGTGAATCTTGGTGAATCTTGATTGAAATAGAAGAGGGTAGCGAGAATAGCGAAAATGAGTGAATAAGGGTTTGATGATTTGGGATTTTGATGGAATAACTATGCAAATATGTGTAAAGATTGGTGTTTTTGCTGAGTTTGTTTGATATAAACGTGCATGAATGATGTATTAACCTTACGGATTTATTAGAGGTTGAATAAGAGGGTTTAAAAGGGGTAAAAATTGCAAGAACTGTCATCTCCTTTCGCTGGTAATCGATTACAGAGGTCTGTAATCGATTACAAAGTGTTCTGGGCAACAAGGGAGTGATTTTGGCTTGCTGGTAATCGATTACAACAATGACAACCACTCCCCCCGGACACCTTGATCCAATTTTGGTAGGTTCACTCATTTTTCACCCTTTTTCAATCCTTATCCACATGAGAACCTTATCACTTTGAAGAGGGGACTCTTTTCTCGCTCACACATTCTGATAACCCATCTTATCTTCACATATAGGAGGAGATTCATTCATTTTTGGGGTCCCTGGTTATCCAATCTCCTTAGAGACCTCATCCTTTCTTTGCTCATCGTGTAATATATCTCAAAGATTCTGCAAAAACACCCACATGCAATAGTTTTTCAACCAATACATCTCACAACACTCTCACAAATCATCTCAAAATTTACCATCCAATACTCATTTCCCACTAAATTAAACCACTCCACCACCAATGCCCATTCATTTCAACCATAACCACCCCTCTACATCCTTGTTGCTGTCCATCTAATTCTCCTCTTAGCAGCCCCAGAATCATCTTCTTTTAATTTTCACCACCAACCAGTCCCAAGCTTCACAACCAGTAACCATTAGATCAGACCCACTCCCATCAACCCCACTATGCAACCACCTCTAAGCCACCATGGCTGCCATCACCGCGCATAGAGGTGCAAATGCAATGCTGACTTACCTCGTCCATATCAGGTCCCCGTCACACTCTCTTCACTGTCGCGGTTATAACAACCACCACTGCAGATCGGAGCCCCTCCACCCGCAACAGTTTCGCCTCCGTTGCCGCCTCATGCCTCCACCACTCACTTGCAGCCGGAAAAAAAAGAGTGAATGAGTTGAGATTGTGAAAGAAAAATAAAAGAAGTTGCGAAAAACAAAAAAAAAGAACGGAAAAAAAAACGAACGGGGCAGGTGCGGGAAGCAAAGGGTGGTGCGAACAGCAGAAAGTGGCGGTGCGAATAGCGAAAAAGTTGGCTAAAAGAAAAACTGAATGTGGTGCGAATAGCAGAAAAGGTGGTGCCAACAGCAATAAACTTGTCAGAAACCTCTTTCTTCAAATCAATCATTCTTCCAAAATTAATTCTTTCAAATAAAGAAACAAACCAAAATATTTTTCAATCATCTTTTCCAAATCCAAAATCAATCATTTCAAAAATCCAAATTCAAAACAATCAATGAATTTTCAGAACTACGTGGCTTTGATTTCTCCATTGCACCTGGGGATACGTAGAAGCCGGAACCGGACCCGTTAAGCCAAAATAAATTAAAAAAAATGTTTTTCCTTGTTAATAAAAAAAAATCATTTTCTTAAATGTTTTCTCAAATCATCGTAAAAACACATAAAAATAAAAAAAATAAAAATATCAAAAAATTTTCTTCAAAATGTCCTTCTCCTTTTTAATAATAAAAATCAACCATTTTTCTTAAACAAATTCTTTCATTTACTCAAAAATATCAAAAAAGTAAAAAATAAAAAAATTACAAAAATAGTTCATTTTTCAATTTTAATGGGGTAAAGTAAATATTTTTGAAGTTAACTAAAATTGCACAATTAATTAAAGGTAACCGTCTTAGGACGGATGTCGTAGGGTGCTAATACCTTCCCTACACATAATCGACTCCTGAATCCAAATCTGGTTTCAAAGACCATTTTCTTTTTTAAAAGGGTTTTCGTAAAATTTTCCCTTTAAAATAAATTTTGGTGGCGACTCCATTGAACCTTTAAATTTAAAATTTTTTCCTTATTCGGCTCGCCTCCCCCACGTCGCGACCCCGGTTGCGACAGCTGGCGACTCAGCTGGGGACATTTGAGAGTCAAGCCTGTTATAATTAATTGTGCAAGGTAAGTTAAGTTTTAAAAATATTTATATTACCCCTTTTACTATTATTCTGTATAAGTTATTGTAAATATGTTGTTCGTATTTATGTATATGTCTCATTTTATCATGAAATATCTGTTGAATGCTTTATTTCATTGAAAATATACTCTGTTTTAAACCCTAAGGTAGAAGACTTGTATATCTATATATATTTGTTGTTTGTTTTGTTTTGCAGGAAGGGTAGTATTAGGTTCAAAGTTTCATGTGCTCCTCGCATGCACACACCTCACATTCACTTACCTCACACACATTTTGGGCTCTATACCCGGGCCTATGTGAACCTAGGAGGTACCTCGATGACTGCTATTGAGGGGCTTCGTGCTCACTTTGTGGTTGTTGAGTTACCACTCAGATTGTTACTAGTACCATGGGCCAATCATATTGAGAGGGATTTATCCCTACTTGTGGTTGAGATATGGACTAGGTCCTTGTCTATATTCTAGATGAGGGCAATCTGGAGACCATAATAACCTATAGAGGTCTAGACCCGTCCTTGAAAGCCATGCACTTTAGATGAGCTTAGTGACCACCAAAGTTAGAGTCATAACCTTAGGTTTATGTTGCCAAAGGTTTTTACCTAACTTAAGACACATGAGGAGTGTGTTTTGTCTCTTTCTTCCATTCCATATTGTACATATTTACCTAACACTTAGCAGTAAAACTCATTCTTGTATAAAGCATCTCATTTTTTTCAAAAAAAAAAGGAAAATCATAAAAAATAAAGAAAAGTAAATTTGGGGAAAATTTTATTTCCTTAAATTTTTTAAAAACAAAAAAAAAATAAAAAATTTGAAATAAAAAAATTATCCTTTATTCATTAACATAGTCATCCACTTCATATAACTTTCATCTCACACGTATGTGTTATTATACCATTATGATGTCTTGCCTATATTCCGCATCATTCAATCTACACCATCCTTTCAATCACCCCAACATTCATCCAATGTGATTTCTTTCTGTGTGTCAACATGTGTTAATGCTAACATGCATTTAGGGTGTTGTATCTTAAACCATTTGCATTCAAAATGCCATATCATCCTGTTGATCTCCATGCATTAAGCTTGTGTTATTAATCTGTATATATTTGCATCATGCATCGTTCTCAAACTGTAAATATGACATGTTCATTTCATCATAGGAAAAAGAAATAAATTTGTATCAGGAAATTCCATTCTTTATATATAATAGGTTGATGAGTGTTAGCACATTTAGATTAGGTTAAGATATCTACACCATCCTTTCAATCACCCCAACATTCATCCAATGTGATTTCTTTCTGTGTGTCAACATGTGTTAATGCTAACATGCATTTAGGGTGTTGTATCTTAAACCATTTGCATTCAAAATGCCATATCATCCTGTTGATCTCCATGCATTAAGCTTGTCTTATTAATCTGTATATATTTGCATCATGCATCGTTCTCAAACTGTAAATATGACATGTTCATTTCATCATAGGAAAAAGAAATAAATTTGTATCAGGAAATTCCATTCTTTGTATATAATAGGTTGATGAGTGTTAGCACATTTAGATTAGGTTAAGATAATCTCATAAAAATGAATAAATGAAAAAAAAAGCAGAAAATGAAAAATAAAAAAGACATATTATTGATCTTTGTTTTCATTTGATGGAGTCATGCAAATATATTTTAGGGTTTTCCCTTAGTTTATTCTCTTGCGTGTTATGTAAGCCATCGACTCATTCTCCTGAACCATTATATATAGAGCTATCAAACCATGTGCTAAACAGCCTTTCAAGAAGAAAAAGAATGGAGGAAACCCTCACCAAACTCAAATTTCGGTTCCCTACTCTTCCTTAAAACATTCTTAGGAAAATTTACAAGTGTAGATTGGAAGGTTGAGGGTATTGACACACTTAGGCCTACCTGAGGATATGTGTTTGATCATTGAGGCCAAGGTACGTTTAGCAGGTGAGTTTCAGGACTCATTTGCTAAACACATGTCAGGAATGAGCAAAAACTCATATTCTAAAAAGAGAAGAGCTAAGAAAATGGGAGTGTGCCATAAATATGCAAGGTGGACTTGCAATTCCAATTGTAGGGACATTGGAATGGTTTCAAGGAATCGAGAAGATAAGATCCAATTCATAAAAAATGGATTGAGAAAAGAGTCATTGGATAATATCCATCGAACTCTTGAGACGCATCCCAGTGGACACATCCAAAGACTTCTTCTTGATTTAGCTGAACTCTTTCAAAAGGAGAATGAGTAATATAGTCTTGGGAATCTGACTTTAAACGACCATGTTTGCCAATTTCTAAGAAAATTGGATGGGAAGCAAATCCTTGACTCATAGAAGTTGTATAAGCCATTGCTACAACTGAGTGAATATCACCACCACTGTTCATTATCATGTGCATTTGATCATGTTTCATCTAGTCGTAACTTCTGACTTTGTATTTCATGCGTGCTTTTGATCATTTGGCATTTTTCTTAATGTAATCGTCATTTTTGGCTTAATGTTTCAGGCGTGATTGTGATTGTTTCTCTATACTCTCAACTTAGCCATTCATTTTTGTCTATAGGTTTCACGCGTATCATTGTTAGCCTCGCTTGTCATTTCATTGATTGACAACTAATGAAAAGAAAACCAAAAAAATGAAAATGAAAAAATCAAACTTATCTGATAAACTGAATCCATGTGATCCTTCTACTTGTTCTCTCAACTCTATAAATTCTCATTCTCTTAAATGATCAATGCATCAAAATGTCTTTCCCCAAAGAAAGTGCAAGACCATCCACACACAAATTCAAAAGTGTTTGTATCATTGGTGGAACTGATTTAGGAAAAGATCAAGGGTTTTGGAACGCAACTCATGACCTTGGTAGAGTCTTAGCTGCGAGAAAGATCAATGTTGTTTATGGTGGGGGGATACAAGGTCTGAGAGGGCGTGTAGAAGCATCTGCAATCACTAGAGGAAGCAATGTCTTAGGTGTTGTTTTGAAAGATGGAAATGCTTGGAACACTTCAAGCTTTGCTCTAGGAACTGAGTTAAAAGTTGAAACCATGCAAGACCGCATGGCACATATGATGCATAATGCTGATGCATTCATTGCATTACCTGGTGGCCTCGAAACAATGGAAGATGTCTTCACTATTGTATCTTGGGCCAAGTTGTACTACCATCAGAAACCATTAGGATTTTTAAATGTTAATGGTTTTTATAATGGTTTGTTGTCATTTCTTGAACAGGCTGTGCAACAGGGATTCATGCCCTATGAGATACTTCATCTTATAATGTCTTCTTCAAATGTTGAACGACTTATGGATCGAATACAGGGTCTTTCACCCGAATCATATGCACTACCGAAAGGGGTAGACTCATACAATAAGAATGATAGGAAGGGGAAGGGTCCTGATACCACTCTCAGATTGCAATTTCCCTTCCAAAAAATGGGCAAATAAAGGCTCACCCATCTATGAAAGACAGTGTCTTGATTAGGTTGGAAAGTTTGTGTGATGGTCCGATTCAAAAAAAAAGAGAGAGAAAGTTGTCATAACCAAAATATTACTAAGATGGCAGAGTAAAGAGTTACGCATAACTCTTGAGACGCATCACATTAATAATATTTTGTCTAAACTTCAAGTTTCTTATGGTTTTTATGCTGCAATGATATGATTTTGCAATGCTAATCCTATTGCCTTCCCAAAGACTTTAGGATGACCTTTTGTATGTCAAGTTCACAATTTCCTTTCGATATATGCAATCAATGAAATGCATGTTGAATTTTCCAATGATCTTTGTGTTTTTACCCCCGACCTTAACCTCATTTTTTTCTGAGACCCGTTGTAAATAAAGTATACTTTCAATAATCCTAAAAATTGCAGTCTTAGTGACTCATTCTGTAAATTGATAATCTCATCAACCATGCTGATAATGTGGTGAATGTAATTAAAAATGCTCTCATTGGATTGCTAATGTGATTAAGTCACATAAAGAAGTTGTGTCCCCATAGATTGCCATCTGGAACAATGAAGTCATAAGGTGGATAAAAGCCAAATGTCAAAAGAAAGAAAATTGTTGAATGTGTAAATTTTCATGATTCATGAATGATTTTCTCTGCAAAGTTGAAGCAGTTCTGGAGGTTCAAAAAGAAATTATGGTTTCTTGACCTCAAAATTAAAATATGAAAATGAGTAATCATGATTTGAGATGATGAATGGCCTTCTTTCTCTATCCAAAAATATAAAAAATGAAAAATCATATTCCTAGTTGTCCCCGTTGAGCCTAAATTTTCCTTTGAATAGCCCTGGACAAGGATCACCCCCACCTTGGGGATTGTCTCAAAATGTAAATCAATTTGTTTAGTCAACGGTTCATCACTAGTTATAATGTCAAAGAGTCAAAGAGAAAAATATAAAAAAATTGAAAATAAAAAGATGAAAAGCAAAAAAAAAAAAAAGAGGTAAAAAATGGGTGATTAAAAGTGAAAGAATCATTGACTTCAAGTCTTGGTTAAACAAGCGATCTTGATTGAAAAAAAATTGTTGATCCTTGATCCTCTTAACCCTTAAACACTATTTGAGTCTACTATATCCTTCCTTTCATTACCCTCAACCCCTGGCCACATTACAAGCCTTACAAAGCCCATTCTGATCAATGAAATGATCATCTCAATTTTCATAATTGTAATTTTGAGAACAAGATAATTCATACATGTGTTCAATGACAAAAAAGAAAAGAAGATATAAGGGTCCGTTAGGTTGAAAACCCGTAAGGGCGACCTAAGCAAAAGTTAGGACAAACAAGCTGAGCAATTGTAGCATACATTGAGGAAGATGAGATGTCTCGGATGGATGATTTTGGGGCAATCATAGTGTTGAAATATACCAAATTGGGGCAAGCAATTAATTCAAGACAAAAAAGATTGTAGTCAATGACAAAAAAAAATTAATCAAGAAGAAATAAGGGTCCGTTAGGTTGAAAACTCGTAAGGGCAACCTAAGCAAAAATTAGGGCAATCAAATGGGGCAACTATGATACAAGAGAAAAGATGTGAGATGTACCAAATCAAGGGGCAAACAAGATGTTCAACACATGTGATACTGGGGCAAATGAAACCTCAAAGTATGCTAAACTGTGGCAGCTTGAGTATTCAAAGTAGAGGAGATCAAGTTATCCTAAGACATACTGAGGCAAATGCAATGTAAAAAAAATCACTATGACTGTGACAATCCACAACTTTAAAAGCTAGTTGATATAAAAAAAATTAGACATGAGTAACTAACACTATTCTTTTAGAAAATATCACCAAAAAAAAACTTCACATTTGTTATCACCTTCCACAAACCCTCAATCCTCACTCTACAAATCCAATTATTCTTCAATAATTGTGACACACCCATTACCCATTGTTGTATACATCCACCTGTAAATTCAAATTGCATTTTCTGATGAGCATATATTAAAAGAAAATTTGTATGATGATACTTAAAAAGCATTACCACTCCTACAACAAAAACCATGGAAACTTGACAAGTCTCTGGAGAGTATGTCGTCTCAAATAATCAGAATCACCACCATAAAAAAAGGGGCCCACAAGATCTCCAAGTTAGATAATTAGGGCATAAAATAAAAAAATCAATTTTGATCCCCCATTCATCCATGAGGCACTTGGCACTAAAAGGACCGGGAATTCAAAGCTATCAGGACTCAAGATCAATCAGGTTGAAGTCTAGGTAAGTATTCTTGTCCAAAAGATCATTTGGCATTACTCATTATGGGGTTATGCACCATCTTTTAGATATCATTGATCATGTGTCCCTCATATTGGCATCAATTGACCATCTCATTGCATGTCATTGAATTCATGTGTTATCTTTACACCTTGTATCATCCTTTGTGTTTTGCATCACTAATTGACAAGCCATGCATCATTTGTGTTTAACATAATTTGTTAACTTGAGTTTTTCTATTGTGGATCATTGGTAAACTTACATCATCATCACTCATTACTTCCCTTGGGTCTTCGAACCCACCTCATTTCAATTTCAGGGTCATTATACCCATTCCATACTCACTCTTGGACCTTCATGTCCATTACAAACCCATTTTTGAGCCTCGATGTTACTTTCTGTGGGTCCCCAAACCCACAATTGTATTCAAGTAGGTCCTTGTACCTAACACATCTAAGCTCCTCAGCCAAATACTCATTCCCTTCCTTGGGTCCCAGAACACACCATATTTCAAATTCAGAGCCCCTGTACTCAACCCATTTTCATTTCCTGAGTCATAAAACTCGATACTTGTTTGGGTTCATGTACCTATTCCATCTTTTCTCTTGGGCTCTCATTCCTATCAGAATCTCATTTTTGGGCCTCTGAGTTGCTTTGGGTGGGTCCCTAAACCCTCCATATTTCAAACTTAGAGTCCCCTTACTCAACCCAATTTCATTTGCTTGAGTCATAGAACTCTTTATTTGTCTTGGGTTCCCATACCTACCCCATCTTCTCTCTTGGGCCCACATGCCCATCACAGTCTCATTTTTGGGGCTTCAGAGCTCATTGCGCTCTTTCTTTAGGCCTGATACCCACTGCGATATATGTTGGGTCATCACTATCACTACATCTCATTTCAAGCTCATTTCATCCTCATTTGGGAGCCATACCCATTAATTCACTCAATCCTGGGCTCCTATACCCATCACACTCTCAATATTGGGTCATTAAACCCAATTCACTTTCATGTTGGGTCTCTATACCCATCAAATTTCATGTTGGGTCTCTATACCCATCACACTCTCAATCTTGGGTCATTAAACCCAATTCACTTTCATGTTGGGTCTCTATACCCATCACATCCTCAATTTTGGGGTCATTAAACCAAATTCACTTTCATGTTGGGTCTCTATACCCATCACATCCTCAATTTTGGGTCATTAAACCCAATTCACTTTCATGTTTGGTCTCTATACCCATCACATTCTCAATTTGGGGTTATTAAACCAAATTCACTTTCATGTTGGGTCTCTATACCCATCACATCCTCAATATTGGGTTATTAAACCCAATTCACTTTCATGTTGGGTCTCTATACCCATCACACTCTCAATCATGAGTCATTAAAATCAATTGGGTCATTAAACCCAATTCACTTTCATGTTGGGTCTCTATACCCATCACATTCTCAATCTGGGGTCATTAAACCCGGTTCACTTTCATGTTGGGTCTCCATACCCATCACACTCTCAATTTTGGGGTCATTAAACCCAAATCACTTTCATGTTGGGTCTTTATACCCATCACATTCTCAATCTCAGGTCTTCACAACCTATGACATGTTCATTTTGGGTCATCATGCCCATTCGAGTTTTGGGATTCTATTACAAGCTCTTGTGCCCCCCGGATCCCTGCACCCATTTCATCTTCATTTTTTTTTGGGTCCATTGCCTATGCCACATTCAACATTAGGCCCACACACCCATCATATGCCTATCTTCACTTTGGGTATCTATACTCACGATGTCCTTAATCTTGAGCAAACATGTGTAGAAACACAGGGAAACACTAGAAGGGGGGTTGAATAGTGTTTCTTAAATAACTTATGAAAGCTTTTCGCAAACAGCTTTTATAATGAAATTTCAGACAGGTTAAAGGGGCTGTCTGAAGTTTCTTAAGACAGGTTCTGAAAATATATTTTTAAAACATTTCTTGCTTTTATAAATTATCAGAACAGTTTTTCAACACCCTTTGATTAGAATAAACGAATTGACAAGAGATAAGGGTAAGAAAACTTAGCCACAAAATTTATCCTTGTTCACTCACTACCACTGTGAGCTACGTCCAGTCCCAATGCCAACAAGCACTTGGATTTTCTCTTAATCTCAACCAGATTACAAGTATTCTTTTACAATCAAGCCTCTTCAGGCTCTACAACCAAGTATTCTTTTACAGTCAAGCCTCTTCAGGCTCTACAACCAAGTATTCTTTTACAGTCAAGCTTCTTTAGGCTCTACAACCAAGTATTCTTTTACAGTCAAGCCTCTCCAGGCTCTTACAAACAAGTATTCTTTAGACAACAAGCCTCTCCAGGCTCAAAACAGATTTACAGAGAAAAGATTGTTTAAGCTCTAAAACTAAACCAGTTTGAAGCTTAAACTGTTACAATGTACAAATAACTGAGGTATACTCAGAATATATGAAATGATATACAAAGAATTTTTATCAGAGTATGTTTTACAGAGTAAAACTAGCAGCGTTTTGTTTCTCTTGAAATGTAATCTCTTGTTCTTCTTCTTGTTCTTTAGATGAAGGGTATTTATACCCAGTCTTCAATCCGTTGAAAAATCACCGTTTAGAGATAGCATTTAATGCTTTTTAATCCGTTGTGAGACATGCTCCTGAGCATTCTGTGCGTTCTGAAACTTTTCTGACAACGTCCAAGGTTACTGCTGACAAAAGTTGCTGCAAAAACTGCGCTGCAGAGGTTTCCCAAATGGTGTATGAAATTCAAACAACCCAGGAAAGGTCTAGTACTTCAGACAAGCCTTGAAAAGTTGCGTGCAGCAGAGAGAGCTTTGACTCTTCAGAACTTCAGACAAGTCTTCTCACAACTTCAACAAGATGTGCCACGTCATAAAATACGACTTCAGACGGCTTCAACACTTCAGACAGGTTGAACCTTCAGACGGCTTCAACACTTCAGATAGGTTGAACCTTCACACAATCTTTATTAAGATTAAAGTGGCTTGCTGAAATCATAGATAAAACATTAAAAAAAAACATATGTATCCATGATAATTCTTTTAACCAAATTTGTTAAACATTAAAACTTAGGGATTGAGTTGTCTTAAATCATCATAATCTTCCTTATGATATTTTTGAGACTCAACAACATGTATGTTACATGTTTATAATGGATCTTCAAACCCATTTCATCTTCATTGGGATCCCTGTATCCTCCACATTCAATCTTTGGGTCTCTTGCCCATTGTTGTCCTCAATCATGGGCTCTTATGCCTATTACTTATTCAATCTCGAGTCCTTGTACTCATTTCATCATCATGGGTCTCGATGCCCATCACTTTCTCATGTTGAGTCTTTGTACCCATGGCAGGCCCATTTTGGGTTCTCATGCCCATTTCAGTCTCATCCCAATCTATTCTCCATGTTAGGTCTAGATACCCTCTACATACTTATTTCGGGTCCTTATACTCATTTCATCATCATGGGTCTCGATGCCCATCACTTTCTCATGTGGAGTCTTTGTACCCATGGCAGGCCCATTTTGGGTTCTCATGCCCATTTCAGTCTCATCCCAATCTATTCTCCATGTTGGGTCCAGATACCCTCTACATACTTATCTTGGGTCCTTGTACCCGTTTCATCATCATATTGGATCTTGATGCCAAACACATTCTCATTTTGAGTCTTTATACCTATGGCAGACTCATTTTTGGGTTCTCATGCCCATTTCAGTCTCATTTTGGGCCACCTTGCCCAATACATCCTCCATGTTGGGACCACGTACCCTTCACATACTTATCTCGGGTATTTGTACTCATTTCATCATCATAATGGGTCATATGCCCAAAATTTTCTTATTTTGGGTCCTTGTACCCATTTTATCATCACCATTGATCTTGATGCTCAACATTTTCTCATATTGGGTCTTTTTATCCATGGCAGGTCCATTTTGGTTTCTCATGTCATTTTCAGTCTCATTCCATTACATTCTTCATCTTGGGTCCACGTACCCTTTACATTCTCATCTTGGGTCCTTGTGCTCATTTCATCGTTATGGGCCTCGATGCCCTACACTTTCTCATCTTGGGTCTTTGTACCCATGGCATACTCATTTTGGGTCATCACTCCCATTTCACTCTTAGTCTCTTTTTGGGCCGCCTTGCCCAATGTATTCTCCATCTTAGGCTCACATACCCTTTACATACTCATTAAGAGTCCTCATTCCCATTGAGACTTCATTTCGAGTTCCATACCCATCATATTCAATTTTTGGGACATTGCTCTCATTTCAGTCTCATTTTGAGCCACCTTGCCCAATACATTCTCCACGTTGGGTCCCTGTACCTATTGTCATCTTCACCTCGGGTCCTTGTACCCATTGTATTTCAATTTCTTGAGCTCTTGTGCCCTTTACATTCCTTTTCAAGGGTCCGTGCACCCATGCTACTTCAATTCTCTGAGATCATCATGATCAAATTCTTGGGTTCCCATACCCATTATGTTCTCATTGTTGGGCCCACATGTCCATCACATACTTATCTTGGGTCCTTATACCCATTTTCATCTTCAACTCGAGTCCTTGTACTCGCCATTAGGCCCATGTGTCCATCGCATACTCATATTGGGTTCTCATACCCATCCTCATCCTTACCTTGGGTCCATATACCCATGGCATTCTCAATATGGGGCTCATGCACCTGTCATAGGTCTTTGTACCCACTAAATCTTTATTTTGGACTCACATGTCTGCAAAATCCTCATATTGGGTCCATGTGCCTACTACATGTCCTACTCAGCTCACCTTGATCCATTAAATCTTCATTTTTTGATCTCAAAATCTCCAATCTTTGTTCAAAGCCCAGCAGCAGTCTGGCAAGTTCTAACCAAAGCCCAGCACCAGCCTGGCAACTCCAATCAAAGCCCAGCACCAGCCTGGAAAAATTCAAATCAAAGCCCAGCATCAGTCTGGAAAATTCAAATCAAAGACCAACATCAACCTGGCAAACTCCAATCAAAGCCCAGCATCAGCCTGGCAAACTCCAATCAAAGCCCAGCATCAACCTGGCAAACTTCAATCAAAGCCCAACATCAGCCTGGAAAATTCAAATCAAAGCCCAGCATCAGCCTGGCACATCTCAGTCAAAGCCCAGCATCAGCCTGACAAGTTCAAGTCCAAGCCCAACATCAATCTGGCATCTTTCAATCAAAGCCCAACATCAGTTTGGCACCTTTCAATCAAAGTCCAGTATCAATCTGGCAAATTCCAATCAAAGCCCAATACCTGCTTGGCACACTTTACTTTTCAGTTAAAGCCCAGTACCTGCTTGGCAAACTTTACTTTTCAGTCAAAACCCAGTACCTGCCTGGCAGACTTTACTTTTCAGTCAAAACCCAATACCTGCCTGGCACACTTTACTTTTCAGTCAAAGCCCAGTGCCTGCCTGGCAAACTTTACTTTTCATTCAAAGCCCAATACCTGCTTGGCACACTTTACTTTTCAGTTAAAGCCCAGTGCCTGCCTGACACACTTTACTTTTCAGTCAAAGTCCAGTACCTGCCTGACAAACTTACTTTTCAGTCAAAGTCCAGTACTTGCCTGACACACTTTACTTTTCAGTCAAAGCCCAGTACCTACCTGGAAAACTTTACTTTTAAGTCAAAGCCCAATACCTGTTTGGCACACATTACTTTTCAATCAAGAACCTGTCTCGTACCTTTTCATTTTAGGTCAAAGATAGGAATCAATCCCAATCTTTCATGCTTGCTTTTCAATAAGCTCCCGGAAAAAATTGGAGTTCTTTATCTTTACTTAATTTTTACAAAGAGAATAAGAAAACATTGTTATTCATATTCTCTAGTAAAAATATAAGTAAAGAGGGGCAGCTGTAAACACCTAATTTTGTCCGGTTCACTAAAATAAAAATTACAAAAAAAAAATGCATTTTAGACCCATGTCAATGTCATTTTAATATCATAGTTTAATTCCATAAATAAAAAATAAAAAAGAAGAAAAGAAAAAAAAATTCTATGCATTTTGTATCCCTGATAATGTCATTTTAATATGTTATATTTTAAATGATTAGTTTCATCACATAATTAAAAATAAAAAAGAAAAAGAAAAAGAATAATCCATTTCAATCTTACCAAATAATAAAATTTTGAAAAAATAAAGAAAAAGAAAAATTGATGTTGATGTCTTTCTCTCACCAGTTTGTATTCATATTATGTAATGTTGGTTGTTGTTTGTTTATATTATTCACCATGAATTACTTTCTTCCATATCAATTTACACTGATTAAGAAACAATTGATTGAGAAAGAAATTGGATGGAACTGGTTCATAATGTCAAAAATAATGTAATGGAAATATCATCTTGGAGCCTTCAAAAGATTAAATTAAAAGTGACAAAAAAGAAACAACAATGGCAACCACTTCCCGGGACACCTTGATCCAATTTTGGTAGGTTCATTCATTTTTCACCCTTTTTCAATCCTTATCCGCATGAGAACCTTATCACTTTGAAGAGGGGACTCTTTTCTCGCTCACATTCTGATAACCCATCTTATCTTCACATATAGGAGGAGATTCATTCATTTTTGGGGTCCTTGGTTATCCAATCTCCTTAGAGACCTCATCCTTTCTTTGCTCATCGTGTAATATATCTCAAAGATTCTGCAAAAACACCCACAGGCAACATTTTTTCAACTAATACATCTCACAACACTCTCACAAATCATCTCAAAATTTACCATCCAATACTCATTTCCTACTAAATTAAACCACTCCACCACAAATGCCCATTCGTTTCAACCATAACCACCCGTCTACATCCTTGTTGCTGTCCATCTAATTCTCCTCTTAGCAGCCCCAGAATCATCTTCTTTTAATTTTCACCACCAACCAGTCCCAAGCTTCACAACCAGCAACCATTAGATCAGACCCACTCCCATCAACCCCACCATGCAGCCACCTCTAAGCCACCATGGCTGCCATCACCGCGCATAGAGGTGCAAATGCAATGCTGACTTACCTCGTCCATATCAGGTCCCCGTCACACTCTCTTCACTGTCGCGGTTAAAAACAACCACCACTGCAGATCGAAGCCCCTCCACCCGCAACAGTTTCGCCTCCGTTGCCGCCTCATGCCTTCACCACTCACTTGTAGCAAAAAAAAAGAGTGAATGGGTTGAGATTGTGAAAGAAAAATAAAAGAAGAAGCTGCGAAAAACAAAAAAAAAAAAAGAATGTAAAAAAAAGAACGGCGTAGGTGCGAGAAGCAAAGGGTGGTGCGAACAGCAGAAAGTGGCGGTGCGAATAGCGTAAATGTGGTGCCAACACCAATAAACTTCCCAGAAAGAAAAAACTGAAAGTGTTGCGAACAGCAGAAAACCGGGTGTTAGTAGAAAACTTCATGCCAGAATGGAAAACTTAGTCTGGTGCGAACAGCAGAAAGGTGTGGTATCAATAGCAGATTGCTTGCCCGAAAGAGAAACTGATGGTGTGGCAGACAGCAGAAAAGGTGGTGCGAACAGAAAATTCCTTGTTAGGAAAAAAAGAATCTAAGTGCAGTGTGAATAGCAGAATATGGTGGTGCAAAAAGCAATTCTTTTGTTAGCATAAGGTGAGTTCATGTAAAGCCCACTCCCCTTATATTACATCAGATTTAATATTTTTATTGTATTTTTTTATTTGGTTTAGTTCCCTTTAGTTATTTATTTCATTTAAATTTATTTTTGTAAATATTAGTTTGATTTAAATTTTTTGTGAATGTGCTTGTTTATATTTTTTTATTGTAGTTGTATGAATGTTTATTTAAGTTGTCAAGAAGGTTCTGATTTACAATTCTAATTATTCTGTAAGTGCTTGTTTAAATTAAATTTCGTATCATTTTAGGTGAACAATTAAAATTTATAATCTTGTAAATATTTGTTTGATAATGTGGAAAAATGTGGAGTGTTTGTAAATATTTTGATCCTCTGTTTCAAAAATTTCATATTGTAGTTTTTAATTCAACATTTCAGGTAGATCTGTAAATATTTGTATAGTTTGTAAATGTTTGTTTGATGTAAATATCATGTTATAAATGTTTCAATTTCATACAAGCAATAAATTCAAAGAATATTTTGATTGTGAGGGTTTATTGAGCAATCACATATTGACTTGAACCCAAATTAAGGATTTATTGAGCAGACACATGCTGACTTGAATCCCGTGCGATATAGATCAAAGTCTAAATATTTCTTTTCAAAAATTTATTCTAAAAAATATAAAAAAAAATCCTAAATAATCGTCTACGCAACGACCAACGAGGTTAATTGAACAGTGCATACGGGCTTTAATATTATTTCAACCTTAAGGGTTTATTGAGCAAACCAAGTGTTGGATTTGAACCCCGTGCAAGTAGACTCAAGCCAAAAAAAAAATATTTCCAAAAAATCAAGTTCTTTCCAAAAAAAAAAAAAAAACAATTCAAGCAATTCAAAATTTTTTAATCTTCATTTTCATTCTTTCCATAAATTACCTCTTTCCAAAATAAAAACAATCTAAATATTTTTCAAATTTTTAATAAAAAATCAATCATTCTCTCCAAAAATCAATTCCTTCAAAAAAAAAATATAAGTCTAAACATTTTTCAATCCTCTTTTTTCAAATCAATCATTCTTCCAATATTAATTCTTTCAAATAAAGAAAAAACCAAAATATTTTTCAATCATCTTTTCCAAATCCAAAATCAATCATTTCAAAAAACCAAATTGAAAACAATCATTTGCTTGTTCTTAAATAAGTTTTCTAAAATCATCATAAAAATTCATAAAAATAAAAAATTTAAAAATATCAAAAAGTTTTCTTCAAAATGTCCTTCTCCTCTTTAATAATAAAAATCAATCATTTTTCTTAAACAAATTCATTCATTTACTCAAAAATGTCAAAAAAATAAAAAATAAAAAATTACAAAAATAGTTCATTTTTCAATTTTAATGGGGTAAAGTAAATATTTTTAAAGTTAACTAAAATTGCATAATTAATTAAAGGTAACCGTCTTAGGACGAATGTCGTAGGGTGCTAATACCTTCCCTACACATAATCGACTCCCGAATCCAAATCTGGTTCCAAAGACCATTTTCTTTTTTTGAAAGGGTTTTCCTAAAATTTTCCCTTTAAAATAAATTTTGGTGGCGACTCCATTGAACCTTTAAATTTAAAATTTTTTCCTTATTCGGCTCGCCTCCCCCACGTCGCGACCCCGGGATCGACAAACACCCCGAGCAATCACAGCCTTCGCTCCATCAGGATTCGCCAGCCTACAAGCCTCAAGCCACACATCTTCATTCTTGGAACATTCCCCACAACCTCTCTGTATCAATTTCCTCGCTGCTTGAAGCTTGCCCGCCAACTCCTCCAGCCTGGCAGCCGCAATCCAACTCGGTGGGTGTTTAGGATTCGTCTGAGTAACAATTTTAAGCAGCAACCTGGCCTTCTTGAAATCTGAAATCTCAGCATCACTTGTTATTTACATACTATTGAGAAAAGTAAGATACCCCTTTGGATCCACATTAGTCATCCCTGAAATAGAATCTGACAACCTATCTAATTTAAAGGACAAGATAGTACCCCATCCCTCACCCATTGCAGTCAAATCAGTAACCGATGTTTGTGCCCAGGGAGTTTCAGTCCCATTGGCCGCTCTACTCTTGGGATCCAATGCTTTCACATGCTCTTGCTCCTGCCTTGCCTTCTCAAGAAGAGTATCAGGAACAGGCACAAAACTCTCAAAACCTCTTCTTATTATTCCTGGAGGAATAACCCCACTCTCAAACTTCTCAAGGCTATTCCAATCATCCGTAGAGAGGGTGTACAACTTACGTTTCAAATCGGCAAATTGTTCAGTGATTTGGGGCTAGAGGCTCGATACTTCTCAATCTCCTTTTTTAACCTCGCCTCTCTCCTATCCTTCCTCCTTGAATCCATTCTCTTGTCAATGGCTTCCCAAACAGTATCAGCCTCCTTATCATCCTCATCATATTCCGCAGAAGCAAATAACCCAACATCATTCCCTTCGAACTCATCAAATTTCTGATTCTCATCGTATCCTTTATCATCCCCCTTCCTCATCCTCCTCGCCTCTCTTCCCTCTTCCCCTGCCAACGCCGGAGGCAGCGGTGCCGCCAATAGTAGTGGCGGATCTGTCGGGGAGGTCAGGGGCGGCGCGAGCGGGACCAATATCAAACCGGGTGGTGAAGCCGGTGGCACCACGTCCAAGTCCGGCAACGTAATTCGGAGGCGGTTTTGAGTTGAGGAAATCGAATCAGGCTTGGGAACCGCTGGAGGTTGAGTGCCGCCCAAAAAGGGGACATGGAGGGTTAGGGTTGAGTAAGGTCACGCCAAGGTCGGAGATGAGAAGGGAATCGTTATCTCCGAGCAATTAAGGCTCTGTGAAAGGAACAAGCGCTGTTGAGAAATAGGTATGCCGTGGGTTTGTTGGATTGCGAGCTTGAGAGATTGGAGAGTGGTGGAGTTAGGGTTTAAATCAAAGGCTAAGGTTCTGCCACTGAGTGGCAACGATGAAGACCATGGCTATGGTTGTGAGAAGTTTCAAACTGCGAACGTGGAAAACCTTGAAGGGTTTCAAACCGGAGAAGAAGGGACTGGGAAGGAATCGCCTTCGAGATTGTCTTAGGGAGTAATGGGAGTTTTGCAGCTTGCTGCTTAAGAGTTTTGCAGCCTGCTGCCACAACTTCACAGAATTTGGAATGGACTTGACACCCCATGCTATCACACACAACCACAGCCTTCGCTTCATCAGGATTCGCCAGCCTACAAGCCTCAAGCCACACATCTTCATTCTTGGGACATTCCTCACAGCCTCTCTGTATCAATTGCCTCGCTGCTTGAAGCTTGCCTGCCAACTCCTCCAACCTGGCAGCCGCAATCCAACCCGGTGGGTGTTTAGGATTCGTCTAAGTAACACTCTTAAGCAGCAACCTGGCCTTCTTGAAATCTGAAATCTCAGCACCACTTGTTATTTTCATACTATTGAGAACAGTAAGATACCCCTTTGGATCCACATTGGTCATCCTGAAACAAATCTGACAACCTATCTAATTTCAAGGACAAGACAGTACCCCTTCCCTCACCCACTGTAGTCAAATCAGTAACCCGTGTTTGTGCCCAGGGAGTTTCAGTCCCATTGGCCGCTCTACTCTTGGGATCCAATGCTGTCACATGCTCTTGTTCCTGCCTTGCCTTCTCAAGAAGAGTATCAGGAACAGGCACAAAACTCTCAACCTCTTCTTTTTATTCCTGGAGGAATAACCCCACTCTCAAACTTCTCAAGGCTATTCCAATCATCCGTAGAGAGGGTGTACAACTTACGTTTCAAATCGGCAAATTGCTCAGTGATTTTGGGGTTAGAGGCTCGATACTTCTCAATCTCATGTTTTAACCTCGCCTCTTCCTATCCTTCCTCCTTGAATCCATTCTCTTGTCAATGGCTTTCCCAAACAGCATCAACCTCCTTATCATCCTCATCATATTCCGCAGAAGCAAATA